>CM056722.1:112193334-112360572 GCA_029844215.1 Przewalskia tangutica | reverse complement strand
GGTCATTCCGGCCGATTTATCCGCTTCCTCACATCCAAGTGTATACGTCGCATGCGGGTACGTCCATGCCTACCAAGAGCTACACCAACAACTTCTGCAAGGCACCATCGAGCCTCAGAATATATCGCACTCGATCCTCCATACTAGCTACTAACGCGGACGCATCGCCAATGAGTCGAACTCCACATCAGACTTCCGAACCGCACGCCTGCTCGGCCAGAACACCAAAAACTGGTTTACCGAGCCTCTCATCCGGGAGGCAAGAAATGTGCAAGAAAGGCCTCGAGAACTGCTCCATACTCGGAAGTGCATGCTCTCTCGACAGCTCCCAAGAATCAAACTACGATCGCGGTATCACGCATTGATGGAACCTGTGGCCACCGACTGATCTCCGATGCCTCGATCACTCTCATGATCCAAGAATCGCTTGATGAACTCTCGCGATCATCCTCGTGCCTCACCCATAAAACTCGCGCCTACAACCTCAAAATCCCGTGAGCCTAACTATTCGATCGAAAGTAACCATCGGTGCTTATCGAATCGCCGCGCCCACTTATCCTCAAGTTCGCTACAACCTCGCCACTAATCGCCTACTCTTTGTAACTCATCTCTCTCGCTCTGCATCGCGGACCGAGGCTCGTGCATCGTGGTCTCGCTGGCCGTTTACTCGCAGTATCCTTCACGCTTTGCCCTTCGCCCGCCGCTTTTCGCAGGCATAATCGTAAAAACGAAGACGCCGAGGGTCCAATCTTATCACATACTCTAAGGCACGACCCGTAATGAGAAGAATGGAAACTAATCCTAAATGTCCTATAGCCTCGATTATAGACGTGGACAACACATCGATAATCAAGACTTACTGTGACACGCTCAGACACTTTCCGAGGATTAATCGCCGATACCACTTTGTAACGCCTCAACCTCAAGCTCATCGTGCCTTACCCCGCACCCTAGTGATACAACATCGAGAAAACCAATGAAAATAAAACATTAATCATGAAACAAGAGATATAATAAATAAACAAAGCAACCAAAACAGCTTGCCTTCAAGATATACATAACACCGAATAGCTTTAATCCTTTTACAACCCCGCCCACAATAAGCATTGGCTGCACTTAAGATTTATACAACAACTATGACGACATAGGCTCCCGCCATACCCCCAACGCATAAGAACTTCCATGCACTGTGGTAACATACCAAAGATAAGCCTCCGACGGAACTGAGTTTCCCAAAACGCTGAAATGAGATCCTAAACGCGGATCGACAAATTACGCATTCTACCACAGATTTAACGCACTCAAGGAGGCTCAAGACAACAGTACTAAGTATTGAAATCAGAATATCAGAATGAAATCATAATAGTCTATAAAGCAGAGACATGTATGATGACCAAACTACAGATATAAATATATAACCGCATATCAAGACAGGACTCACGCTCTTCCAAATTATCACTGTGTTCGAATTTCTTCCTCATCACGGCATAGCTTTATGATATAACAATACCAAGGATTATACATGAACACCATGTCCCAATTGTGGTTATAAAAACCGCATGTGACAAGTATAACTACCAGATCCGACCGCACTAATAATACAATGCAACCAAAACACGGTTTATACGGCAAGCGCGAGAGTCGACTCACCGGATATCAAGGTCGGCCACGCGCTGACCGCGGCAAGTACGAGGGCTGACCACCGTGACCAAGGTCAGATCACGAAACTTCGCCACTATACCGAACGGGCAAGTACGAGGGTCGACTACCAGATACCAAGGCCGAATCACCACGACGGCAAGTACGAGCCACCACCGTATACCCAGTGCCGAACAAGAAGAAACCTCAACTACCAACCGCCTCTATCGAGACGCAGAATACGTAAACACCACACTTGCACAACAAAGGCTATCATCACAAGCATAGGCAAGTTTCACAACAACAAGCATAGGCAAGTTTCACAACAACAAGCATAAAGTAAGTTTCACACAACTCAAAGTACCTTCATTTTACGCCAAAGTCCGGTTTCAACCTAAAGTACTAATGTGACGTTAAGTTCTTTTAAAAGAGGTCCATTACTTATTAAAGTCACCCGACACCGTAGTATTAGAATGACCAACCCACATTCCTTTTCAAAATCAAGTAACAACATTCTTTTCCTAAGTTCCAGCTTTGCCTAGTTTCAATTACTCAAGCTTCTCATTTTCAAATGGTTTCATAGTTCATAAACTTAATCACTGATTCCGCTTAGAACAATCGAGTAATATAAGTCTCACGCGAGAGTAGGTTATTCTTTGTTTACAACATTCTTATTACAAAGAATATGATCTAGAAAATGTAATATCATTTTGTCTCATCTTAGTTTCTATGCAGATGGAGGTTTCTACCGGTTTTAATACAATTCATCATTATTCAATACATTTTCCTTTATTAACGCCAGTAATCCTGGATACACATTCTCGATTTCAAATCAAGAAACATTATCCTTTAAATAAAACCAAGTACTCATTACTCACGAATGAGGTTTCACATAAACATCCACATTAAAACAAATAAGTTAAGTCTCTTATCTTATAAGATCAAGTTCTTAACTTCTAACATCATGAAACCATTTTCTTTACCTCTTAAGACATTATACCTAACTCCCATCAAGCTAGTATAACTCTTTTTAAAACCTTTAAAACCAAGTGTTACTCTCCTTCAAAACGATGAAATCTTTGAAATACATCAAGTTCTTTATTATAACTAGCCGCTTATAATTCACATCGCTTACCTTTAAAACCACAAAGTATTTTCTTACCTACATAAAGTCATTATAACCAACTTCCCATAAAGCCGTTATAACACTTTATGTTTTAAGAACAATCAAACATGCTAACACACGTACGCCTCACCGCACTACATAGTTCACATATATCATGCTGTAAGAGATGTAAGAGGTTCACATACCTCGCGACGATTTATCGACAATAAGCAAAATGCTCCAAGTACTACAACCTTGCTAGTCTTTCCACTCTCGAAAGAATACGCCACTCTTAGTACTTTTACCTATAAAGGTCACAAACGCCTATTAAAATCTTAAACACACGCTCCCATCTTTCTACGTAAAGTTGGCAAAGACTTCCCCGCAACAACAGAAATCTCTCTAACGCAGGCCTGGCACCAAGCCAACCGGTGGGGTTAACACGCCTAACCTGACGCGCATACCCTACAACACAAGAATGCTACATAAGTCTATCAGAATACAACCCTAGGTAATTACAGCTCGCTTCTTCTCTTTATTAACCTTCTATGCTGACATCGCTCAATTCTTCATTCTTCGTGCTTAAGTCAAAAGACATTGCCATAATACTAAGTATAGTTCCATATATAGTATACTTCAACTATATATCCTAACAAACATGTAATTTCCAATATAACAGAGGACAAGATAATTACCTCGATAAGCCCAAAATTATCCAAGTTATAACGTCGATCCCGAGCAAGGTTTAGCTCCACCGAGCGCCCAAACCACTCCAAACAACCCTAAGTTCTAACCAACTTCTACTCACATACTTCAACCAACTCAGCAAGATTTCAGTGGTTTCTGGCCAGCTTGAGACTAAAAGGACAAAAGGTAGTATTTCCTGACTCTACGCAAAGAGGTATCTTTGGAATACTACAAGGTACAAGGCTAAGGTATTTTGGGCATTATAACAATACTGTGGGAGTATTTCATACCACAACAAGTGGGTATTATACGAAAACAACTAGGCAGTGGGTACCCTACTGGCCAGACCTCACGCTTTAGGAAGACCTCACCGCCAAAGGCCACTTTCTGCTGGAGAGGAGAGCTCTGGACGAGAGTCAACAAGAGGAGGGAGGATTCAAGACGAAACATTTGTGGATGAACGAAGTCTTCACAAAGGGGGTATTTATAGCAAACCCAACGCCAACCAACGCCAAGATCAAGCCACGCAAGGTTGTAAGGCCTTGATCAAGCCAAGTGCACCCTAACCCCTACTCCACAAAACATTGCACCAAACAAGCTACAAAACAAGGCCAAAACAAGGCACAAAACAAGGAACCAATAGGCACAAAACGTGAGCCAAAAAGATCAGCCAAAACGTGAACCATTCGCTCACTGACGCCACTTCGCCTAATGCGAGGTGACACACGTCACCCTCCCGCTGGTCCAACATGTTTCGCCTCTGAAAAATCGCAAAAATACAAAACGACATAGTCGGAATTTTCCCACGAAATGGAAACGCTTCATTTAAAACGACTCTCCAAGACTGCGCTTCAAACGTAACTTCGCCAAGCCATTTAGGCGGTGACACGGTCACCCTCCTATCGCCCTCAAAACGCTCTTTCAAAAAAATAACCACAATGGCCAAAATCTCAAAACAAAGCTGGTTCTACAAAATCAGAAATTTCTCCCGTGGGCCCCACGTGACCATTTCCAAAATAAAATCTCAAAATTCTAATATAATCTATGAAGTCCAAATACCAACTGGGAATCCAATTCCCATTAAATAACCTTTTTCTTCACAAATAACCGGAAACTTTTCCGTCGAAAACTCACATCTTTCTTTCCTTTCAAAATTTCTGCCGTACACTCGTACGTACGTCCTCACATACATACCCTGCAACTACGGGGTATAACAGTATTAGGAAGATTATTAACCAAGAGTTAGACAAGATTTCATACCCCTAGCCTTAAAAACCCTCACAAAGCCGAGAGTGGACAGATTTGGAACTTTAGTGTTCTTCACTTTTTGGAGTTAATTATTGAATGGTTGGTTAGAAACTTCTAAGCGGTGACTTGTGGTGGTTGGGAACACAAAGATTTGGAGCTAAAACTTGCTTAGGAACCACTTTAAGTTCTTGGATATTTTGGGCTATTATCGAGGTAATGAACCCAACCTCTTTGTGAAGTCGATTATTATGTATATCGATATTATACATATATTGAAAGTATATTATGGAGTATGAGATATAAGGAACGATTTGGACCTTGTTAAGACGTTAAAAGGAGAATTGGCATATTAGCCATTAAAATGGTAAAATGTATCCATTACTTGACTAAGAAGTTAACAACAAAGAAACTATAACTTATATAAAGATTGAATATAAGTCAAGGATTAATGAAGTAATCGATAAGTAAAATTGTAAAAGTTGGCCAAGGACCCCAACTTAAGGATTGTATTTACTTTGACCAGATTTACTTGACCGTATTTACATTGTTGTTAAGGGAAGATTGTTAATCGCGCTCGCTTCGGCGTGATCCCCTTCTTTATTTATTGTTGTGTTAAGGGAAGATTGTTAATCGTGTTCCGCTTGGGGCGTGATCCCCTTCTTTAATTATCGTTGTTGTTAAGGAAGATTGTTAATCGCGCCCGCTTAATGTGATCCCCTTCTTTAAAATTCGAATTATTGCACCTTAATTATAGTATGTTAATTACTTATTCGCCTTGAAAAGATGGGAAAGTGAGTAGAAACGGGGAAGAGCGCCAATTTTTCGTAGAATAAGAGATCTTACTTAGAAGAATCCTACTAAAAACTAGAAGTTGATAAGTATTTTGACTATTATAGTCGACATCATACGACATATCCGACTGGCGTGGATTTAGCCAAGAGGTATGTGATTCTTCCTATCCCTTCGAGCATGATATTTGTGAAATATATATATTTATAGACGCACGCTGTTAAACTAAATTTGGCTTTACTTTGATGTCTTTGGACTCGAGTTCTAATTAATAAGAATCTTGAATATTTCAAAAAGAGTTATGAATCATTTTGAAGAAAAGTAATACTTGGTTTTCATAAAGTTTATGTTATACTAGCTTTACGGGAAGCTAGCTATAACGATTTAAGAAAGATAAGAAAACGGTTTAATTATTTGGTTATCAAACGCTTGAAATGATGTTTCAAGGTATGGTAAGTTGGTTTGATAAACATGTTGCGATGCTACGGTGTTAGCATTCGTGGACGCCAGGTAAGCGAGGTTATTCTTGTGATTATGTTGTTTAACGATAAGCCATCGGTTAGTATTATATCACCACCCTCCGACTTGTTACGACGCCGTGGTTAGCCGCCCGATGCGCGGAATACTTCACGCGTCCACGGGACCTACGCGAGTCAGCGGAGTTCCGTGACGATCACCCGTGTGTTACGCCGACGCGGCGAATATCTCACGCGGTCTACGCGCTACGCGACCGCGGAGTCCAGATTTACGCCGGGTTAGCTACCCCGATGCGAGGAATACCTCATGCGGCCAGGCCTATGCGGATCGCAGGAGTTCCAGGATTAGGCTCGCATAATGATACTACGGGCGATCGCCTCGCTTCGATCATTAGCCAGAAAAGACCAGCTACATTATCTCTATTTTTGCTTGTTTACATGATGTGGCACTACGTGCGTTAACTTGGTTGTTTCATATATTTGTGAATTGGTTTTAAAATGTTATAATTATATATATCAAGATTTTACGCTTCACATACTTGATACCGTCAGACCGACTTCTCGGCCGCTCACGCCGCAGTAGAGTATTCAAAGGCCGATCCTCACTCTAGGATCTTTACTCGTGTCGTGAGCTCCATTTCTCCGAGACTGGCGTTATACCTCGTAGCAGTGGTATGTATGTGAGGACGCACGCATTAGAGTACGCAGTAAATTTTGAAAAGAAAGAAAGATGCGAGTTTTCGACTTTAAAAGTTTTCCTGCTATTTGTGAAGAAAAAGGTTCGTTAACGGGAATTGATTCCTGATTTGGTATTTGGACTTCATAGATTATATTAGAATTTTGAGATTTTATTTTCTGAATGGTCACGCTGGGCCCACGGAGAAATTTACTGCCATGGGCCCACTTTGTTTTCTAGATTTTGGCCATCAGGATATTTTTCTAAGACGCTTTTGAGGGCCAGGAGGGTGACACGTGTCACCCCGCCAGTGGCTCGCCGAATGACATTTGTGCACAACACCCTGCCAGAGTCGCCGACTAAACGCTACAGAACTTCAGGGGAAAATTCGCCATGTCGCTTTGTATTTTGCGGATTTTTCCGAGCGACTAAACATTTTGACCAACGAGAGGTGACACTTGTCACCCTCGACTGACTAGAAGCCTGGCTCGACGAATCCATGCCTTGCTTTGGCCTTGCTTTGCGCAATGTTTCAGGCTTGTTTTGCGAGTAGGTCTAGGTGCACTTGGCTTGATCTTGCCTTACACTTGCCTTGCACATAGCTTGATCTTGTCCATCGGTTGGCTTTTGGTTTTGCTATAAATACCCCCTTATGTCATTTAACTCTTCATCCACAAACGAAACCTTCCAAGCCTAAAATCCTCCTCCTCTAGTGTCGAGTTCTGGCCCAACTCATCCCCTCTTTGAGAGTCTTGCCGAGGCCTCCTCCTCCCCTCAGGTGCTGCCGCTGGGTACCCCTAGCCTAGTTGTTTTCGTGATAATACCCTTTGTCAGGTATAGAAATACTCCCTAGTATTGTTATAATGCCCAAAATACCTTAGCCTTGTACCTTGTAGTATTCCAAAGATACCTCTATACGTAGAGTCCTAAATACTACCTTTGTCCTTTTAGTCTCAACCGAAACCCCAAGGAAATCTTCATACTTGGTCAAGATTTGAGCAGGTGTTGGGTAACTTCTAAGGTTGTTTGGAGTGGTTTGGAGCGCACGAGTAGAGAGTTAAACCTTGCTCAGATCGACATTATAACTTGATAATTTTGGGCTTTTCGAGGTAATTATCTTGTTCTCTATTGTAATTGGAAATTACATGTTTGTTAGAATATATAGTTGAAGATATCATATATGGAACTATACTTAGTATTCGCAATGTCTTTGACTTAAGCCCAAGAATAAAGAATCGAATCGAATCAGATTTACATAGGATCAGACATTGCAGACTTGTGTAGTATTGCAGTAGAATTGTACACGCCCTGTTAGACGGTAAACCCCCGTTGGCTTGTAGCTCGCCGACAGAGAGAGATTTACGCTCATGTGTGAGGTGTCGCTAATTTTCTCAGAAAACGGGAACTTGTGTTTTGGGGTTAATAGACGCCAGGACCTTTATAGTGAAAGTACTCAAGAGTAGCGATTCTACCGGCGAGTGGAAAGGGCTAGCAAGTGCGTTGTAGTACTTGGAGCATTTTGCTTCGTCGATAAATCGCCGCAGGTATGTGAACCTCTTCCTATCTTTTCTAGCATGATTGTTGGAACTATGTAGTACTAGACGCATACGTATAAGTGATTTGGTTGGTTTAAAACATAGGGTGTTATAATAGCTTTACGGGAAGTTAGTTATAACGACCTTATGTAAGTGAAAATGGTTTATCGATGTTAGAAGTTAAGAGACTCGATCTTATAAGATAAGAGACTTAACTTATTTGTTTTAATGCTGACGTTGCGTGAAACCTCATTCGTGAGTAATGAGTACTTGGTTTTAAAGTGGATAATGTTTTACCGATTTCGAATCGTAACGTGTATCGGCTGCACCACCGCAATAAGCTAATAAAGGAAAATGTATCAATAATGACGTGTCAGTATTAAAACCAGTAGAAACCTCCATCCGCATGTAAGCTAAGATAAGACAAAATGATATTACATTTTCTAGATCACGGCCGTAATAAGATCGTTATAAACAAGAATAAACTACTCACATATATGACATATGTTACTCAATTGTTTTAAAAGAGATTAAGACTATGAGTTATGAAACCTTTCTAAAATAAGTGACTCGAGCATTTGAAAACGGTAAGCTTCGAGTAATCAAACTAGGCAAACCGAACTTAGGAAAAGAATGTTGTTACTTGATTTTGAAAAGGAACGCTGGTTGGCCATTCTAATACTACTGTATCGTGACTTTATAAAAGTAATGGATCTCTTTAAAAGAACTTAACGATGTAGTACTTGGGATTAAAACCCGACTTTGGCATAAAATGAAAGTACTTTGAGTCAGGTGAAACTCGCCATGCTTGTTGTCAGAAACTTGCCTATGCTTCATGATGATAGCCTTTGCGTGCGCGTGGTATTTCGTGTTACCGCTGCCTCGACAGAGGCCTGGCCGACTTGTCGAGAACTTACTCGACGCGGCCGCGCGACGGAGAATTCCACGTATGTTTCCATTTTGATTATCGCCTTTTGCTGATGTCACACGGACATATCTACACCGACGCAAAGATTCCGGTACGCGGCCGTTGATTACCCGATATATTGTTATTGTGGTTACACGGACATGTCTACACCGAGGTAGAATTCCGGGCACGCCACGCGTGGTTGATCACCCAAGATATTATCGTTGACGTCATACGGACGCTCTACACCGAGGTAGAATTCCGGCACGCGCCGGGCATTGGTATTATTGTTGCATCACGGACACGCTCTACACCGGCGCACTCCGGCACGCGCCACGACGCGAACATGATTGACGCTGGGCGCGAGACCCATAGTTATATTTGAGTGATGATTGAGGCGCGAGTCCTCGATCGACATGATCGCTTATGTCAGGAATCAGTTTGGTTATCATACATGCTCCCGCTTTATATAGACTAGTATGATTTCATTACAAGATTTTACGCCACATACTGCAATTGCCAGATCGACTTCCTTCGGCCGCGCTCATGCCGCAGTAGAGGTACATCGGCCGTGATCCTCGCCTAGATCTCGCCTGCTGTTGGGAAGCTCCGCTTCTCCGAGGCTTATCTTTTGCATGTGTTCTCGAGTCAGAGTTCTGCATATCTGTGGTACGGGTGGCCCCGCCCCGGCCATAGTTGTTGTAAATCTTAGAGGTCCGTAGTACCGCCACAAGTGTGGTTTGTAAAAAAAGGATTAAACTGCTCGCTTTGAAAAAGTTGTATTTATATATGTTATCAGCGTAACCGCTGGCTGGCCTGCTTTATGATCATATATCTTGCTTCTTGTTTAAAGTTTTATTTTCCGCTGGTTTTTCTCTCGATGTCAGGTCACCAGGGTGCCCGGATAAGGCACCAAGAACGCCCCGGACGGTCGTTACAAAAGTGGTATCGAGCGCTTAATCCTCTGAAAGTGTCTACGCATCGCGTTCAGTAGTAGTCTCGATTATCGACGTGTCAGGCACCACATCTATAATCGTGAGGTCGCAGGACATTTAGGATTGGTTTCCATTCTTCTCATTCCGAGATCGTGCCTTAGAGCCGGTTGTAAGTCGACCCTCCGACGTGTCTCGCTTTTACCGCTATGCCTCCGCAGGCAAACCAGAGCCCCGGGCGGCAAGACACCGAGGGAACCGCCAGGAGATACAGAGGAGTACGAGGCGCAGCCCGCATAAGACTGAGGTCAGGCTTCGTGACGGCGGGTTTCAGGACGCCGCCACCCCAAAGAGAGGTTAGAGCCGCAAAGAATGGCCGCCGAGACCGCAGCACTGAGCCTCCACCCCACACCGGGAGAGGAGACGGGTTGCGCGAGATGGCCAGCTTGGCCGCCGTGGTCGTGGCCGATACGGCGATAGGCCGACGCAGCAGCCTGGGCCCAAAGAGCACCAGCCGTTCACCCCGAGCAGATAGTTCGAGGCTACGGACTTTCTCGAGTCAGAGCCCGCCAGAGTTTTACGGGTCGAGGCTCGAGGATGATCCGCAAGAGTTCATCCGCAGCTACGCGATCACGCGGTGATCAAGGCTTCAGAGACCGAGTCAGGACCTTTGTTCGCATCGGCCGCGTGATACCGCAGCCGATCGGTTTGATTCACGGAGCTTTCCCGGAGAGTACGCACCTCCAAAGCAAGACGGGTGAGTTTTCGGGCTTTCTCACGCACTTCTTGCCTCCGCAGATGGCGAGGGCACGCCGACGATTTTTGATGCTTAGACAGAGCGCGACGGCTCGAGTACAATGCGGAGTTCACTATCGTCTTGTGACGCCCCAAACAGTAGCTAGTATGGAGGATCGAGTGCACCGATATGTTACAGGTGGCTCGACGATTACATGTCGAGGCATGTTCGTGAGTAGCTTTTCACCGCACGGACATTGCCCGCACGCAGCTCACGACCGACGCGAGGCACGAGAGGTCGACGGAACGACCAAGATCGCGTAAGAGGCCGTAACAACAGGTCCTTTGATGACTTTCGAGGCGGACCGCCAAGAAGATACTAGTTTTGTACTCTCCGCCAAAGGCAGAGTGGTCCTCCACAACCTTCAGAGTATTCGGAGCAGTCGTGGCTCCGCGGTTCGTGTTTCTGCGGAAGTGCGGTTGTCAGACGCGTCACCCCTACCTCGGTGGTCGATGTGGTAGACCGCATTTCGGGAGTGTCGCGCGCCAGGAGCTTGTTATTTTTGGCACAGCAGGCCATTTTGGCAGGAACTGTCCGACTGGCGGTAGCACGGATGTTACGACTCACCTACCGGACGCTGGTCGTTCATCGCCTTTCATAGCATGCATACTGGCAGGCGTGCCTATGATTGTGAGGAGCAGAGTTTCGTATATCCTTAACCTCTAGAGTTTTGGTATGCTTGTTATAATGGTCTCATTATTACGTGCTATGTATTTAATAGCGCTGTGTTAATCGTGAGTTGGAAAACATGCTTAGTCGGGAGGATACGATGGCAATGGTAAGCGCGTAACCTTAGACTATGTCACGACCGGCACCTCAGGGTAAGGTCGTTTGAGTTGAGATTTATTTTTGACCTCATCGAGTAGTAGTATACGTGGGATTTATTTGTGTGATAAGTCCGCGGGTAGTGTGAGACGGAAGTGGTAGCTTTCATGACGTGAATTAGTAAGATTGTTCCTGATCGAGGAACAAGAGTTTGGCGCGTGGGGTCGGGCCGAGGACCATTTGCTGGGTCAACCCAGAACCCGGTTTGGGGTGGGGCTGCTCTGGGTGGTCCCGCCAGGTGGTAGGGTCACGAGGATGCTAGGCCCAAGTTTGTATGACCATCGATGAGTTGGTGGATATGTTCGACCGTCGGATCGCGAGGCCGGAATGGCCTACGGAGATCGTTAGTACGATGACCAAGTTCGAGGTAGTAACTCCAAAGGTTGGAAATAGAAGCATTGACTAAGTGTGGTACGGATACTAGAAAGAGTTCGAGTGTTCGGAAGCGGTACAACGAGTTAGGAGAAGAGAACGCAGGTTAGTTCGCGGTTGTTCGTGGCGCAAGAACTTGTTAGAGGAACTTTATCGTTATCCGATTGAGAAGGAACATTCGGACGAATGTTTCTGGCGAGGAGAATGTTATACCCCGTAGTTGCAGTGGTATGTATGTGAGGACGACGCACGAGCACATGTAAATTTTGAAAAGAAAGAAAGACGCGAGTTTTCACTAAAAGTTTCCGCTATTTGTGAAGAAAAAGGTTCGTTAACGGGAATTGATTCTGTGATTTGGTATTTGACTTCATAGATTATATTAGAATTTTGAGATTTTATTTAAATGGTCACTGGGCCCACTGAGAAATTTACGGCTTCATGGGCCCACTTTGTTTTCAAGATTTTGGCCATCAGGATATTTTTCTAAGACGCTTTTTGAGGGTAACAGGAGGTGACACGGTCACCCCGCCAGTGGCTCGCCGAATGACATTTGTGCACAACACCTTGCAGAGTCGCTTTTCGACTAAACGCTTACAGAACTTGCAGGAAAATTCGCTATGTCGCTTTGTATTTTTGCGGATTTTTCCGAGCGATTTAAACATTTTGGATCAACGAGAGGGTGACACTTGTCACCCTGCCGACTGCTTGAAGCCTGGCTGACGAATTCACGCCTGCTTTTGGCCTTGTTTTGTGCAATGTTTCATGGCTTGTTTTGTGGAGTAGGTCTAGTGGTGCACTTGGCTTGATCTTGGCCTTACACTTGCCTTGCACATGGCTTGATCTCGCCATCGTTGGCTTTTGGTTTTGCTATAAATACCCCTTATGTCATTTAACTCTTCATCCACAAACGAAACCTTCCAAGCCTAAAATCCTCCCTCCTCTAGTGTCGAAGTTCGCCCAACTCATCCCCTCTGAGAGTCTCGCCGAGGCCTCCTCCTCCCCTCATGGTGCTCGCATGGGTACCCCCAGCCTAGTTGTTTTCAGATAATACCCTTGTTGTGGTATAGAAATACTCCCTAGTATTGTTATAATGCCCAAAATACCTTAGCCTTGTACCTTGTAGTATTCCAAAGATACCTCTATACGCAGAGTCCTAAATACTACCTTTTGTCCTTTAGTCTCAACCAAACCCTAAGGAAATCTTCATACTTGGTCAAGATTTGAGCAGGTTGCGTAACTTCTGGGTTGTTTGGAGTGGTTTGAGCGCACGAGCAGAGCTAAACCTTGCTCAGATCGACATTATAACTTGATAATTTTGGGCTTTTCGAGGTAATTATCTTGTCCTCTATTGTAATTGGAAATTACATGTTTGTTAGAATATATAGTCAAGATAATCGTATATGGAACTATACTTAGTATTCGCAACGCTTTTGACTTAAGCCCAAGAATAAAGAATCGAATCGAATCAGATTTACAGTGATCAGATTGTAGATTGCCGAGTAATTGTAGAATTGTACACGCCCGTTAGACGTAAACCCCCGGTTGGCTTCAGCCTTCGACAGAGAGAGATTTACGCTGTCATGTGTGAGGCCGCCAAATTTTCTCAGAGAAACGGGAACTTGTGTTTTGGGGGTTAATAGACGCCAGACCTTTATAGGTGAAAGTACTAAGAGTAGCGTATTCTACTCGGCGAGGAAAGTGGCCAGTGCGTCAGTAAGATTGAGCATTTTGCTTCGTCGATAAATCGCCGCGAGGTATGCGAACCTCTTCCTATCTTTTCTAGCACGATTGTTGGAACTATGTAGTACGGTAGACGCATACGTATAAGTGATTTGTTGGTTTAAAACATGGTGTTATAATAGCTTTACGGGAAGTTAGTTATAACGACCTTACGTAAGTGAAAATGGTTTATCACGTTAAGTTAAGAGACTTGATCTTATAAGATAAGAGACTTAACTTATTTGTTTTAATGCGACGTTTGTGTGAAACCTCATTCGCGAGTAATGAGTACTTGGTTTTAAAGTGGATAATGTTTTACCGATTTCGAATCGTAACGTATCGGCTGCACCACCGCAAAAGTAATAAAGGAAAATGTATCAATAATGACGTGTTGTATTAAAACCAAGAGAAACCTCCATCCGCATGTAAGCTAAGATAAGACAAAATGATATTACATTTTCTAGATCACGGTCATGTAATAAGATCGTTATAAACAAGAATAAACTACTCACATATATGACATATGTTACTCAATTGTTTTAAAAGAGATTAAGACTATGAGTTATAAACCTTTCTAAAATAAGTTGACTCGAGCATTTGAAAACGGTGTTCGAGTAATCAAACCAGCAAACCGAACTTAGGAAAAGAATGTCATACTTGATTTTGAAAAGGAAACGGGTTGGCCATTCTAATACTACTGTATCGTGACTTTATAAAAGTAATGGATCTCTTTAAAAGAACTTAACGATGTAGTACTTTGGGATTAAAACCCGACTTTGGCATAAAATGAAAGTACTTGAGTCAGGTGAAACTCGCTTATGCTTGCTTGTTGTCGCGGAAACTTGCCTATGCTTGTGATTTATAGCCTCATTGCGCAAGCGTGGTATTTCGGTTACCGCTTCTCGACAGAGGCCTGGCCGACTTGTCGAGAACTTACTCGACGCGGCCGGCAGACGGAGAATTCCACGCATGTTTCCATTTTGATTATCGCCTTGTTGCTGATGTCACACGGACACGTCTACACCGACGCAAAGATTCCGGGGCACGCTACGCGGCCGCCGATTACCCGATATATTGTTATCGGTTACACGGACATGTCTACACCGAGGTAGAATTCCGGCACGTGGCTACGCGCAGGTTGATCACCCAAAGATATTATTGTTGACGCCATACGGACGCGTTTACACCGAGGTAGAATTCCGGCACGCGCCGGGCATTGGTATTATTGTTGCATCACGACATGTCTACACCGATGCACTCCGGCACGCGCCGACGCGAACACGATTGACGCTGGGCGCGAGACCCATAGTTATATTCGAGTGACGACTGAGGCGAGTCCTCGATCGACATGATCGCTTATGTCAGGAATCGTAGTTTGCTTATCATACATGCCTCCCGCTTTATATAGACTAGTATGATTTCATTACAAATTTTTACGCCACATACTGTACCCAGCATCGACTTCCTTCGGCCGCGCTCACGCCGCAGTGAGGTACATCGGCCGTGATCCTCGCCTAGATCTCGTCCAGCGTTGGGAAGCTCCGCTTCTCCGAGGCTTATCTTTTGCATGTGGTTCCCCGAGTCAGAGGTTCTTGTACATTCGTGGTACGGCGGGCCCCGTCCCGCATAGTTGTAAATCTTAGAGGTCCTGTAGATCTGCCAGGTGTGGTTTGTAAAAAAAGGATTAAACTGCTCGCTTTGAAAAAGTTGTATTTATATATGTTATCGAAGCGTAACCGCTGGGTTGGCCTGCTTTATGATCATATATCTTGTTTCTTGTTTAAAGTTTTATTTTCCGCCGGTTTTTCTCTCGATGTCAGGTCACTAGTGGTGCCCGGATAAGGCACCAGAACCTGCCCCGGACGGTCGTTACACTCGACTTTTTGGTACGCTTCTCCCCGGTGTCAGATGTTTTGTACACTTCAGGGTATGACGGCCCCGTCCCGCCATAGTGTTTACACCTTCTGAGGTTTGTAGTCCGTTGTAAAGTCGGGATGAATCGCTCACTTTTGGTATTTATATACGCCAAAGGCAACTTTTCTTTGATAGATCGTTTATTTTACATCGTTTCATGTTTGCAAGTTTATATTCCACTGGTTACTCGATGTATGTCAACTGGTGCCCGTAAGGCACTACCACGCCCGAACGGTCGTGACATCAAAGTTGCCAAATCGACCTTGTAGTTTGTACTAGTTTGATATCAATCATGCGGAATTTTACACGCCTAGGCGCGTGTAATCCCCTATTTGCTAATCGCATTGTCGAGCCTTAAAGCGCGTGTTTGGTTATTGAATTCGCCTTGAAAAATGTGGCAAAGATGTAGAAACAAAGGAAGTGTTGTCCAATTTTCCGTAGAATGCGGACTTTTCAATTAGAATGTTCTACGCTGAAGCTGAGTTAACGGACGACATGGTCATTATAGTTGACATACTACGCGCGTATATCGACTCATGGTGGATCGACCCAAGAGGTATGTGGAAACTTTCATCTCTCGAGTAATGAGTAGTAGAACTATACGGTACTAGACGACGCGATTTAAATGAGGTAAAGTCGCTTGATATACTTGACTTGTTTTAAGGATGTCTAGTTGGTCGAGTTAGAGAATTAACTCATTTGTCCCCAAGGAAAGGTTATAAGAATGGTTTATCCTAATAATGAGACAAGGATTTCTCGATACGAGAAAGTATAGAATACTTGATCTAGAAAATATTGATTCTTGAACTATTCTAAAGATAAGAACTTGTTTCAAGGTTAAGGAGTTTGTCTTCTAAAGTTACGAGACTTCAAGTATTTTGAAAATTATGTAACTTGATTTGAAGTACAAGTCTTTTCGTCATAAAAAGAACGGTTGTCTAAGATATATGAGTTATAACCGCTTTACGGGAGGTTAGTTATGACGGCCTTACGAGAGGGTAAGATTGTCTTAGTTTAAAACATAAAGTTAGTATAACGGCTTTATGAGAAGTTGGTTATAATAACTTTGGAAGGTTAAAGGAGTGGGTTTTCAATAAGTGAGCATAAACGGAAGAATTGAAACTACATGACAAATCGAGTTAAAGGCATCAACGGTTTAAAGTCTAAATGAGGGTCGCTTGATTTGGGGGTTAAGTACCGCGATATTTCTAAAAGTATAGTGACTTGTTTGAAATGTAGACGCGCGTTAAATTCACCTGATTTGATTAAGCAATATGAAAGTGTCTTAAGGTCAAAATGAGATCCATTTTGTATACTGAAAAGTCTGTTAAGTTATGAACTTGATCGACGCATCGACAAATGGGGATTCCACGTACGCTTCCATTGTCTTAAGTATGAGTTTACTCGACGCATCGGCTGACGCCGATTCCACGCATGCTTCCATTGTCTTAAGTATGAGTTTACTCGACGCATCGACGCTGACGCGAGATTCCACGCATGTTTCCATTGTCTTAAGTATGAGTTTACTCGACGCATCGATGCTGACGCGATTCCACCGCATGCTTCATTGTCTTAAGTATGAGTTTACTCGACGCATCGACGCTGATGCGATTCCACGCATGCTTCCATTGTCTTAAGTATGAGTTTACTCGACGCATCGACGTTGACGGGATTCCACGCATGCCTCCATTGTCTTAGTACGATGAGTCGACCGACGCATCGATGACGGGATTCCACCGCATGCTTCCATCGTGGTCGATCCGACATGCTTACGGCGAGGATTACGCAGGCACGCGACCAGATGCGTTAAATTCTGATACGCTATTACTCCACGGACTAGCTCCACAAGACATGTACCCGAGACGGCGGATTCCACCGCATGTTATATACGATCATTACCCCACGGATTAGCTCCCACGAAGTCATGTACCCGAGATGAGGATTCCACGCATGATATATATATTTATACGTGTTGTATGTGTACGCCGACTGAGGCAGATGCCACGCGCCACACGGGTTGTATTTTACTCTTCTACCGTCAGCGACGGGATTCCACGCGTAAGATATGTATATACGTGTCAGATGCGGTACGCCGACGGCGAGGTAGTGACGCCACGCGCGCTGGCCACGGTTAGCCGTTATACCTAGCGATCGGCAGTGATTGGGATCCCACGCACGCTTTGATATTTAAGGATCGTGTTCATAGCCCGCGCGACTACGGTTCATATGTCAAACAGTGGTACACGGTAAAACCGACTTTCATTACTTTCACATCCAGAAGGCATGATCGTTAATCAAGTTATCATACACGTCTTCACTTTATTTTTAGACTATTATGATTTAAATTACGTGACTCCTTCGGGCCGCTCATGCCGCAGTCGAGGTACATAGCTTGTTGATCCGCACTCTTAGATCACCGCTCATTTCTGAAAGCTCAATTTCTCCGGAGGCTTGTCTTTTGGTATGGTTCCCTGAGGTTGTAGACTTTTGGACATTCAGGGGGTATGGCGAGGCCCTGTCCGGTCACAGTTGTTATGTAAACTCTTAGAGGTCTGTGGTCATATCTTGTGGGTCACCTTTTTAAAAAAAATTGAGGTAAATGCTTTTGGATTTATATGTCCAGGAAGGTGGCCCTATCGGCTAACCTATTATTTATTTCATTGTTGTTTAGTACGTTCGTTGATTATCTCTCGATGTATACCGCTGGTGCCTGTAGGCACCGCCATGCCCTGGTCGGGTCGTGACAACCCCTTTCAGGTATACATCAGAGAATAGCAATGGAACATACACTACTCATAAAATAAAAATAATACTTAGACAGTAGACACCAACATGCTAGCCGATAAGGCTACCTTCCGTAACATATACAAAATTAAAACAGTACATCTCTGTTCTTACAAACTCAATCCACAAATGTGACTACGCACTTAAGAATAATAACTGTATGGACAGGCCCCGCCATACCCCAATGTACAACAACCGACCATACCAGTGGATCTCAGACAAGGATAAGCCTCCGAGTAATTGAGCTTCAACAATTAACAAATGATCCTAAGAGCGAGGATCAAGAACTCAGATACTCTACTCGCAGATTTAACGTAGCCCAAGGAGGTCAGATAACATGTACCAAATATGTGAAACCGAAAGCATCAGAGGAAATCATAAGTCTATAATAAAGCCGAGACATGTATGATAACTCAAATAACAAGACATCGTGTCTTACTAACAATGAGAGTAAACAAGAGTATAGTTTATCACGTAAAAATAGTGAGGCTCATGATCAAAGTAGGCCACCCGCCAAAGAGTATCATTAAGCAATCCTACTCCGGGACTATTTCACCCGTGATAGTCATGTGGACCCGCAATGAGGTAACTTCTCGCATAGGTCAGATTCGCCAAGATAGTCGTGGACCCGCATGAGGTATTCCTCGTGATAGGACTATTTCACCCAAGACAGACTATTTCACCCGCATAAGCCCTTACGGACCCGCATGAGGTATTCCTCGAATCATGGGTAGCAAATCCACGGAATATGCAAATGCCACAAACCCGGGGAATGACCTCGTAATGAATAATATATCACTAGCACAAATCGGCTATCATACATAACATAAGCACTACCGGTTTATCATACATAACATAAGCACTACCGGCTTATCATACATAACATAAGCACTACCGGCTTATCATACATAATATAAGCAAGTTAAGAAATCCCCTAACTTCTTATTAGTCTTGTTCATATACACTCTCATTTTAGTTTACTTAAGGCACTAACACGTCTTTATAAAATCCGGGAATTTAACCCAAAGTACTACGTACTTCTACTCTTTTAAAAATGACTCTTTTTCATATAAAACTTCTAAGATACTAATAACCGTAGTATCAAGTCACAACTACTTTTCAAGACAAGTCACAATACCTTTTAGAAATATAATAGGCTTCTAAATCAAGTGACTTCTTTTCTTTTAAAACCTTAGGCAATTGATGCCTTAAAATCAATTTTCCTTTCATTAATTCAAGTCATTTATCCTTACTTATTTTACTTAGAGTAAATCTCTCTTTTTAACTTTCCATAAGGCTAATATAACCTTCCCATAAAGTCGTTATATTAACTTTATACATTAGTAAATTACATTTTCCTATATCCAAGGGACTTATATGTTTAAAACGAAACAAGTATCATATACTTTAAAACACTTCAAGCCCCTTAACTTTGAAAACTAAGACATCCTTACTACTTTTAAACAAGTGAGTTAATCCCCTAACTCAACCGATTTGGACATTCTTAAAACAAGTAAAGGATATCAAAGTCTTGTACGTCTACCGTATTATATAAGTACAACTATTCATGCTCAAGAGATAGGAAAGTTCCACATACCTCTTCGGTTCAATCCACTTGCCAAGTCCAATATGTCGTACGTATTATGTCAACCTATAATGACTATAATACGTTTATTAACCTCTAGTTTCAACGTAGAATATTCTAAGTGCAAAGTCACTAAATTCTACGGAAAATCGGACAGCACTTCCTTTGTTTCCACATACTTTTCCACCTTTTTCAAGGCCCGAATTCAATAACCAAACACGCCACATTTAAGGCTCAACAACGAAGTTAACAATAGGGGATTACACGCCTACAAGACGTGTAAAATTCCGCCACACAATTATATCAAACTAGTCCAAAAATACAATGTCAATTCGGCCAAAGGTGTATCAACATATCAACCTTTCCAATTTTCCTTTTTCAATTCAAGTTGTTTAGTATAACATGTTATCAAGCCGCAATTGAGTATAACTACTACAATCTTCAAGTAGGTAATATGCGACGATTCTAATTAACGACCAAATTGTAATTCAATTTCAAATGACTCAACATGTCATTTTCGGATTTGAGCTTCTAAACTTCCATAACACTTATCAATCTTCATAACACATATCACATGATCACTTATAACTTATCATAACATGGAATCTGCAATTACAAAAGTAAGATGAAGATTATTACCTCATTTAGCCCAAATATGGTCCAAGATTACAAGTCGATCCTTAGCAACTTTAGCTCCTCTTTTCGACGTTCCAATCCACTCCAAGCAACTCTTAGAAGCTTATGAAGAACTCATCTTCAAGTTCCAACTTCAAAGTGGGAGAACTCCTTAGGTTTTCGCCTTGCGACTAACGTGAAAACGTAGTTTTTCCGGGATCTTTCTATTGAGATATCCTTACAAAATACCCTTAGGAACCTTGGGTTGAAGTATTGTGAATTTTGAACAACAATTTCAAAATTTCCTCCTTCAAAAGGCCTTAATGCCGTGAGCTCTATAATGAGCAAGAACAAAATTTCAAATTTTCTCTAAGTGTTGAGAATGACAAAGTCTTGCACTACAAGTGTACATATAAACTACATTCAAGGGTCTAGATTAGAACATATGGATGGCTTGGATGCATTTCACTAGATCGCCCAGCCGCCTCGACTTTAGTCAACAATGTCAAGCTTAAGTCTTTGCAAGACTTGATCATCCTAACATTGGTCAAAAGACCATTCTACCCATGTATATTTCGTCCAAGACCAAGTAAGGGTGTGACACGTGTCGCCCTCCCGTTCGTCGCAATATTTCATTTTTCCGACATTTCCATAATTCCGATAAATTTTTACTCGTCTAAAATCTTAACACTTTTGAGTTCTTACGTACGTTCTTATAAACCTATCCTGGAATTCCGGGGTGTAACAGTTGACTTTGGCCATATTTCCATATTAGTAACAGGTTAAATGAAGTAATTGTATGTATTGAGGTAAGTCTCCTTAATGTACCAATATGCAACAAATTGAATGGATTCCAATCTTTTGAAATGAAGTGTAGCTGTAGCAGCATGGTATACCTTTCAACATCCAAGATCTACAAGTCTTGTTGTTGAGATTTGTTACACCTCGTAGTTTCGTATTCCGTCATGTCATTAATATATACCAATATCTCAGAAAGAGGTACGACTTTACGAAAGGGTAATGATGGTTTACAGTTTGTGTATAGAAGTACCGGAGTGTTTGGAAGTTAAATCGATCGAAGAAAATACGTTTCGGCGGAATCAGAAATAGTGGCATTTTGACGAAAAGATTGACGAACCGTCAAAATTTTGACAGACCATCAAAATTTTGACGGACCATCAAATGCCTACTCTGAATTGTCAAGTTTCCTGAGAAATTGAATGATAGATCTGGATTGATGGCCCAGATTGACGGACCGCCAAAAATACCGTCTTTTTGAGGTGGTGCAAATTTTGCTTAGGGTTTAAATCAATTTTTTGCGATTTGGGGCTCATTGTTTACCTAGACAAACCCTAAATTCTCCCCAAACCATCCCCAAGGTACTTTATCATCTCAATATCAAATCCAAGCCTTAATCCTCAAGACTTACGTAATAAACTCGTGGTTATCTTAAGGATTGCCGTGTTCTTGTGTAATTGATTTTGGAAACCCTTGGAAATGAAATACTCTACTATTTTGAAGAGATTATGATGTGTAAAGGTAAGTTTTATCCTCCTCTATTTATATTTGTGATTAATTCATGATTTGGAGCAAGTTGTGAAAGATTTTTTCATAATCGAAACCCGTAAACTTGTGAATCATCGTGGTATAAGTTGTTGGGATGTTTTACTTAAAGTATGGTTGATTTATATAATCAAACTGATTGTATATGTTATGGACTAAGGCAAGTACATATTAAAGTATTGTGAGATTGAATTACATAATTATGCGTATAAAGAAGTCTAAGAATTGTATATGCTTAAAATTGTCAAAGTACGCCTAAATGAGTTTTACTATGGAATTTGGATTCAATATTGATATCAACCTTTTTCATGATATAGATAATCATCCGTAAGGAACACAAGGACTTTTATAACAATTGTAACTTCGTTGACAAGGTATGTAAGGCTATCTCTTTCTTTCAAAAGCATGAAATCCAAAAGAAAGCTTCATTCTAGTGTATATCAAAATCTCTTGTCGAGAATTGATCATTGTTATTCTATCCTTATGATCATTGTTATTTAGTTACTGGTTTACCTTATCATAAGTATTTGGAATAAAGTATTCAAAATAGTTAATCGTCAGAGTCTACTAAAAGTCATTCCAAAGTAAGGTCAAAAGAAGTTCTTAGTTCCAAAGAACACTTAAGTTCTACTTGTTACACCCCGTAAGTCCAGGACATGTATAAGAGAATGTACGTAAGGAAACAAGACTTGGAAATTAGTACGAAAGGAAGAATTGTTTTTCCGACGGAAAATCTTCCGAACGCTGAAAGGAAAATGTTCGTTGTTCGTAATCGATTCTCAAAATACATTATTTGAAGAGTATGACTTAGTAATATTATGGAAATTTATTTTTACGGATTTGGTCACGCTGGGCCCACCCGAGGAATTTTACGCTTATGGGCCCACGAGGGTTACGGAATTTTACGGATAACGAGAGGCTTACACGTGGCACCCCACATGCCTTGGTCGAAATTTATGCAAGGGTATAATGGTCATTGACCATCTTGGAAGATAAGTCTTGCAAGCTTGATTTTGTTGACAAGTCAACTTGCCACATAAGCTTGATCCATGTGATTTTAAATCCTAGCCTCACATTTGTTTAAGTCTAAGCCATCCATCAGGTTATATATACTAACCTAGTGCAAGACTAAGTCTCCAACACTTAGAAAAATTTGAGAACCTTAAGCCAGCATGAAGAGGCTCTCGCTTTAAAGGCATTATCCACACAAAATTTTTGTAGTTTTGATCCATTGTTCACAAGACTTTAACCCAATGTCCCCAAGTGGTATTGTAAGGTTATCTCAATAGAAAGATTTCGGAAAAAACGATTTTTACGTTAGTCGCAAGGCGAAACTATGCGGAGTTCTTCAACTTTGAAGTCGAACTTGAAGTCGAACTTGAAGACGGGTTCTTCATAGGCCTCTACGAGTGCTCGAGCGGATTAGAACCCAAGGAAAGGAGCTAAGAATCGCTAAGGCGACTTTGAAATCTTGGAAATTTTAAGCGGCTCGAAAGGTATAAATTTTGTCGCTTTAGTAGTTAAGACTTACTTATCATTGTAGCTATGGATTTTAGCAAGCACGTGTTATATAGTATGAAGTTTGATATGTTTATCGACAATCGAACCCTAATCCAAAACCAGCACGTTAGCCTTAAGACTACAATTCAAGTCGATTATTCGCTCAATCGCCGCATGTCACTTACTTAAGGATTACGGTTGTTATAATCAAATACGACTTGATATCATGTTATGCTACCAATTTGGATTGAAATGGAAATTGATGTTAATTGGTAAGTTGAACTCGCGTGGCCGAATTTGGACTTTTAGTTTGTTTTTCATTTGTTTTGGACTACTTTCTAAATTGTGAGCCAATCGGGGTCGTTTAGTTTTTATTTGTATCGAGTACCTTATAGAAATCATGAGCCAATCGAGGCTGTTTGGTTATTGTATTCGCCTTGAAAAAGGTGGCAAAGTGAGTAGAAACAAAGGAGGCGTTGTTCGATTTTCCGTAGAATTTGTGACTTAGCACCTAAAATATTCTACGTTAGAAGGAAAGGTTAATGGACATATTGTGACCATTATAGGTTGAAGTACTAAGTATAGCGATCCTACTGGAGAGTGGAATAGCTATCAAGGTTGGAGTACTTTGGAGCATTTTGCTATTTGTCGACAATCGTCGCGAGATGCGAACCTCTTCCTTCCTTTGGCATGATTCTATGTATGGAATATACCTGGTATCATTTCATGTTTCCTGTTACTCTTAGAAGTTAAGAGGTAGTCGTGGATCTACTCTATGTAGAACTTTTCCTATCTTCGAGCATGACTAGTCGCACGACGTGTAGTACGCAGACGACAACACCTGATATCCTTTACTAGCTCGCGAATAGCCAAGTCGGGTGAGTCGAGATTAACTCACTTCTTTGAAAGTATAAAGGACGCCTTAAGTGTTATTAAAGTTAAGGACTCAAGAGTTTTAAAGTACGTGATACTTGTTCCGCTTAAACGATAAGTCCTCGATAGGAAATTGTTTTGGGCTAAGGTATGTGAATATACCCGCTTTATGGGAAGTTAGTTATATTTGCTTTATGGAAAAATAAGTGATTTGATTTTAGTGAAAAGGCCACTTGTTTTAAGGCATTAATTGCCTAAGGTTTTATAATAAAAGGAGTCACTTGTTTTCTAAGGGTTAAGAGACTATTTGTATTTTTGAAAGTTATGAGAATTTATTTGAAAGTATTTAATACTTGGTTTCAAAAAGTAGAAGTCTCTCGTTATAAAACGAACGTGTTGTCTAAACTATAAATGGTTATAACGACTTTATGAAGTCGGTTATAACGGCTTTATGGAAGGTTAAGAGAATGGTTTTTCTAATATAGTAAGCAAAGAAATAACTTGTAAGGAAGGGCAAATTGTTTTAAAGGTACCAATTGCTTAAGGTTTTAAATAAGAAGTCACTTGATTTAGAAGCTCGTAATTGTATTTTCTAAAAAGGTATCGTGACTTGTCTTGAAAGGTGACAGACTCGATACTACTTCCGTCATAGTATCGGGAAGTTTTATTCGGAAAGCGGTCTTTGAAAAGAATGTACGACGTAGTACTTTGGCCTCGCTTAATTGAGAATAATTCTACGTGATGCCTTGATAAGTACTTTGGCTTGTTAAATGAGAATTATTCTAATTGCGCCCCGATAAGCACGCTGGCTTGTTAAATGAGAATTATTCTATTTGTGCCCGATAAGTACTTTGGCTTGTTAAATGAGAATTATTCTATTTGTGCTCCGATAAGTACTTTTGCTTGTTAAATGAGAATTATTCTAATCAGGCTCCGATAAGTACTTTGGCTTGTTAAATGAGAATTATTCTATTCAGGCTCCGATAAGTACTTTGGCTTGTTAAATGAGAATTATTCTAATTGTGCTCCGATAAGTACTTTGGCTTGTTAAATGAGAATTATTCTATTTGTGCTCCGATAAGTACTTTGGCTTGTTAAATGAGAATTATTCTATTCAGGCTCCGATAAGTACTTTGGCTTGTTAAATGAGAATTATTCTATTTGTGCCCGATAAGTACTTTGGCTCATTAATTGAGAATTAGCCTACGCAGGCCGGGTGATAGCCTTGAGTGCAAGTATTATGTTTTATTACGATGCCGCGACTTCGCCGAGGTCTACCGCCTTGTTATAAGTTACTCGACGCATCGATGACGTGGGATTCCACGCATGCTTCCGCTATTTGTAGCACTTCGGGTTAAATTCTGATTTTATAAAAGACACGGTAGTGCTTATGTCTTGCTCATGGCTCACGAGATAGGTAAGAGTATAAACGGCGGGCAAACCCCAAGACGTTATACCACCTTCTCCGTGGTAAGAGTATAAGGCGGGTAAACCCCAAGACACTGCACCACCCGCTTTACGTGTTGCTCGACGACCCACGAGATAGGTAAAAGATAAACGGCGGGCAAGCCCCAAGACGTTATACCACCTTCTCCGTGGTAAGAGTATAAGGCGGGTGGTAGACCTCAAGACGCTATACCACCGCTTACCACCTTCTCCAGGTAAGAGTATGCAGTGGCAGACCTCAAGACGCTATACCACCTGGACTTGGTGTTCATGTACGCCTATCGTGTATTATTATACCGGATCGTTTGGCAGTGATGCGGATTCCACGCGTGATATATATATATGTATTGTGTATGGTACGCCGACAATGGAGCGATGCCACGCGCCACACATGGTTATATTTTACACTAATAGCCGCCGATTGACGGGGATTCCACGCATGCTTTGATATTAGCGTGATTTGATCGCCCCGCATCGGGCCGTAGTATACGTGTCCCTCCGTATGGGCCTGACTATGTTATGAAAGATAAGTAAGTTATACGGTAATGAACTTAATGATTCTTTTCTAATAATGCACGTAAGAACGTGACTATAACTTTTATCGGGAATGGAAAGGATAATAAGGTACGATTAAGTTCATGTCGTAATGACACTACAGATCCGTATGTATTTTTATACTTGTCCTTGTCATTCTTTTGTACAGTTATGATTTGTTTACTGTACGTTATATTTTGTTCCATATTCGCACTGTTGTGATCGACTTCTTCGGGGCCGCTCACGCCCGCAGTTTAGGTACACCAGGATCCGCGAGCTTAGGATCCCTGCTCAAAGAAGTCAATGGCTCCAGTGTTCCGAGTTGTCACTGCTATGTTCATTCGTGGTACGGGGGCCCCGCCCCGCCACAAAGGTTGTTAAAACTCTGTGAGGTCTGTAGTCACATATGTGGGTCGCTTTGTAAAGAAAGCGAGGCAACCGCTGGGCTTGTTTTTATATATGTTCGTGAAGGTACTTACTTCCGCTAACCTCGCTGCTTTACTTACGATGTTTTATTTTTAAGTTTCGTATGTTCCGCTGATTTTCTCTCGATGTTTATTCGAAGGGTGCCTGTGTAGTGGCACCGCCATGTCCCGGTCGGGTCGTGACACTACTATTACTATATATATATATATATATATATATATATATATATATATAGCTGGTTGGCAGATGTACATATACATTATACACACCGCGCCGCTCCATAGTCGGTCAGTCAGGCACATAGATGTGCATCCATACATACACCTCAGAGTATACCTGAGGGTAGTTACATATTATATACCTCGTACTATAAGTCGAGGGAAGTTTATACAGTAAGGCCTATCCAAACATGTTTCATTTTAGTTTTAGAGTTTCATTATTCGCCTTATATGGCATCCATGTTGCTTTATGCTTTCCTTGACAACATATCTCTTCATATTGCTTGTATGCCTTTCTTTACAGCTTACAGTTTCATATTGGTAATCATGTTTTAGATACCGATATATTTCTTTCGTACTGATGCCCTTTTTGTTGGGGGCGTTATGTGTTCATGCCGTAGGTTCTGATAGGGGCTTTGCCAGGCCACCAAAAGAGGAGCTACCAAGTTCAGCCGTCAATAAGTGAGCTTCGTCTTTTTCGAAGCTTCTTAGTCAGCTAGTGAGTTTGTTTTGCAGAGTTGTGTAAAGTATGGGTAGGCCGGGGACCTGTCCTGACCATATAATAGTATAATTATTTGTAGAGGCTCATAGACTTGTCTGCACGCATAATTATCACGATAGCCTTGTCGACTAAGTTGTTTTTTGTTGAACAAGTTGTGACATTGTCCGTCTTATCATATGTATATGTTGGGTAGTCCCTCCTATTCAGTGTTATTATTGTGTTATATTCCAAAGCATTTAACTTGCCAGAAGTTCTACTTATAATAAGTCCGTCATCGAGTGGTATGCTCGTGTCAAGAGGGCATCGGTGTCGCCACACCTCTAGCTCAAAGCGACAAACTTAGTATCGTGAGCAGTCACTTGCGAGTACGTAGTCGTGGTTCAGTAGATTTTTGCTTACGCGTGCATGCACCACACTTATAAACAAGAGGCTACAGGGCATTTAGGTTGTTACCTTTCTTAAAAATCTAGATCGTGTGTTAGAAGCGAAGTCGTAAGTAACTGAATTCATATCTTCGTAAGTAACTGAATTCATATCTTTTCATCTTGATTCTCCTTTTTAGTAATGTCGAGATCCAAGGAAAGTACTAATAGCATGAATTGGTTCAGAAATATGAGAGAATATACTAGCTGACAGCCGCCACCCATTAATATAGGTTCGAGGGGTATAAGGGCACCAGAGGACAATATGAGTTATTCTATGAAAGAAGATACATCTGAATAATTGTCTAAGAGGAGGACCCATCTGAGGCCCCAGAAGAATCACCCTTCTGAGTGCCATCGATTCTAGTAATGTTGCCAGATCATAGGAGGGCTCACACAATATAGACGCCATCAACGCAATGATTGTTTCCTGTTGGATTAGGTGTGTGTGGTATTATACATGCAACAACACCTCTAGTTATCTTCTCATAGCAGGGTCATGTTCAGTTGCCCCCATAGGTTAGACCTTCTAAGAGGTCGAGAAGCCATTATCATGGAAGTCAGTTAACCAAGGTTCACCCTAACGAGTAAAAGCCAAGTTAAGAAGAACCAGAGAAGACTGTAAGGTTTGGGATGGAAGCAGGTACCGAAGGATTTATGTTGCGAGACGCATCAGATCGAAGCTTCCAGATAGAAATTAGGCAGGTACAAAAATATGTTGGAAGTAGTAGAACACGCTGTCGTGAATGTGAAGGAGTTATGACGAGTACGCTTATTTGATATCGAGTTATGTTCTAGATACGAGCTCGGGCCATAGTCAGAGAATGTCCCGAAAGATTTCAATGACGTACCATCGTGACGACAGCGCATTACGGGCAATGCTCGTGATATTGATGAATGTTATTAGTGTGGAAGCAGAAGCCACGAAGTGTATAGATGTCCGAGATTGATTCAGGGGGAATATCATATCCCAATGTTACTCAGAGTTAGAAGCAATTAATCAAGTATATTGATAATTTTATTAAGAATAGCTATTTTTATTCCTATGATCCATCGGTTATCATTGATGTAGAAAGTGTGTCATACAAATGTATATAAACTGTAAATGGATAGTATGAGTGGAATGTGTTAAGTGAAACTACAGTTATGTTCAAGGTTATAAGTAAAATAACTTAGAAATCAACCATTACTTGGATACATACATACCCAACATCCTTAGGCTTTATAACATGCGTGAGACTGAAACACATAAGATATATGGACATGTGACCTAAGAGGGATATTCACGAGTCCAAAGAATCAAGGGAAAAGGGAAAAATGGATTTCTGGGAATAAGTTACCTGGAGTTTGTTCAGAAAACAATTGAAGGAAAAGGGACGCGAAATGTTATACATAAACTAGTAACCCCAATTCCAAAACATGGGTTAAACTATTTAAGAAGACCGTGAGACGGGAGGAGTGTTGTTAAAGGCAAATGATATACCTCTATTACTATAGCATTACGTGTGTGGACGACAAGAAAAGATAAATGCACTTCGATATTAAATAATGATATACGCGATCGTATCCGTAAACATAAGCATAAGTGTTATGACAATATAATAAGGTCGAATGATGTTTCTCACGCAAATAGATCGGTGGAAAGATGGTAATGGTAAGAATACCAATAACAGGATTGGAGTGAGACCCCAAGCATGATGATTATCATTAAAGCTTAAGCATATTAGTAAAAAAGTGGTGCTTAAGCTTTTTGAGCCAAAAATATAATCTATGACGTCTATAAATGATGCTACTGTGAACACACTAAGATGAAGAATCTTTAAAGGAATTTGAATCGTAGTATACAAGTAGGTTGACTGAACGAATGGATAGAGAAGGACTTTACTACCAATTAAGGGGATGAATCCCGAATCAGTGATAAGATTGAATCCATCCACGAGTTGAATTTGAGTATGTCAAGCACTAGTTCCGCCACAAATATCGATAAGATACTTAAGGATATGTGAGTGAAAGTAAAGACGAATGAAACCCCATGTGAGCATATGATGGGATAATAATGACATTTTCTCAGTACATTCCGTTCAAAGATTACAAATACATTTTTCAATAACTTGTATATACTTCATGCATTTTAAATTCTTTAAAAAAATCATATACATTTTGTCATGTAAGCCATATAGGCTGAGACATTTTCCATTTACATGACATTTTCTAATGTCAGGATTGCATGTCCAGTAAATTTACCCTTACCAAGATGCATCTACTTGATAATTATTTCTACATCAACATGCTTTAGGAGACGTAAAATCTAGATCCTCATAATAGTATACAATATTGTGCACTATATTGTATCAAATATATCATCGATGTGATATAATTTTGTATCATTTTGCAATTAGACATAATTTATTGAGATCTTATCACTTTATTTTTCAGGTACCTGAACCTCGTACGAGGTTTTATGAAATGTTATATTGTAGGCTCTTCAAGAGCACACTGCCTCTTTATTATGATCATTTGCTCCTCTTTTTTTCAAGGTTTATTATGTTTGAATCGATTTGTCTACCATGCTTCAGGCATGTTATAAACCTTGTCCTTCAGGGACATTTATGAGCATCTTGCAGCTGAAATATGGAATAGTTGGGTCAACAAACGATTCTTGCATTTTACTGGAATTATCATTTGAACGAGGATTATATTGATGATAATTCACAATATATTTCTTAGTTATTTATTCTCTCTACTTTTTTATGTTAGAAAAACTTACATATATTTTCACCTTCTTTGGGGAATCCATATGTGTGCATCGTGGTAGATTCATTAATCATATACCGCACAACAAAATTATTAGATGAAAACATTCGTTCCTCGATTCAACCAATTATGATGCGAGAACTTATCATAACTTATTGGTCTGAAGCATACAAGTGATGTTGTATATAATATATCATATTTCAGATCAACACATAAATCTTTGTTCTCGTTCACAATGGTTTAGCTATTTATCGGAGGCATTCAATGCTAAACCAGCTTGAATATAAACCAGCATTAACAAGATGAATTATCTTGATTACATAATCTGAAAATTGTGCTCTCAAATCAATTATTTTGAGCAAGTAACTTTGCATATGTCAAACTGCAGGTTGACAATAAACGCACATGTAGCCGTCTTATCGATGCATCTATTTAAGACATCACATAACAGGTGAACGGACCTTTATTCACCTTTTATATTTTTCAGAATTTAGGAAATTTAATCCCAACATTAGTCAGTATAATCAACTTATCATAAGAACAAACAAACTAATTCTTGAAGAATCTTCCAATTTTCAGCATATTCCGAATACAAACTCAGCACATCAGATTTAAATCAGGACAATCAAAATTGTCACATCAATTGATAAAATTATTTGTACTAGTAAACTTCAGGTTTACCATTTCATGTGCTATTTGTTTAATAAACTTCTGATTTACTATAACATGGATTCTATTTTGTACAATAAACTTCTGATTTATCGTGACATGTGATTTCATCATGCTTAATTTGTGCAATATAATTTTGAAGAATAAAGAGGGTAACATTTCAAATACATATTTCTTATCCACTATGATTTTATAGATATTTAGTCATCCAATAATTTATAGCTTCAATATGATAGTCATTTACTTTAGTAAACTTCGGGTTTACTACAACTTGTGCTTCGATCATAACAACTTTGTATATTACAATCTAGAACGAATGACACAATAGTGTATAAGCTCTTCAGGAGCCTCTTTTTTATTCTCCATAATCACACATATTGTTTGGACACTATTAGTGCCATGATCTTCTAGATAAATAGTTAGCTCTTCTGAAATACTTGATCATTAATTTTGCACAACCAAATATTGCTTAGATACTGCTGGTATCATAAAAGAAATTATAGTTAGACACTACTGGTGTCATGAAATACATAGTAATTAAATGGACATTTAAAGACAATACAATTTATAAATGATGAAAAGTAAGTTCTAAACTTTAGTATTTTAGACATCTTCTTCAGAAAAAATACAATTCACGCTACGACATTAATCATAATATATCAATGTGGTTATAGTAGATAGTATTCTACACAATTTGTATCCTTTTGCCTTAGAATGATACATAATAAATGTTTTCAAGATGATTTGATGTGCGACAGGTACATGGAACAACGACCTTCATACCACAAAATAACATTTATATTCTTTGTTATTCAATCTCTGCAGGAGGTGTGTTGTGGTATTTCTTTATTCACTTCGAGAATGAAATCTAGTCATTTAAATGCGTTTTATACATTATTTTAATAGCTCATTATTTCACTCAACCACAAGAAAATACTGCTTCAATATATTTCTCAATTATTTTTCCGTTTGTAGTAAATCATATCAATACTTATAGACCATCAAAAGAATATAAAATCATTCCTTAGTAGTATTATCACAACAATTTGAGAACATTACAACAAATTAAATATAAATATTTCATTTATTATTTACCACCCTATATAATTAAAATTAAAGCTTGCAAGAACATAAGAAAAACCTTTACATGCATTATAAACTCACAACAAATTTTGGGGAGTAAAAGAAGTAAATTTCAAAGTTGAACCCTTTTGAAAGTAAATTTCAAAACCTTACTATTTGGAGAGTAAAGTTAAAAAGTTTACCACTTCGGGATTAAATTCAAAGTTCTACTACTTCGGGGGTAAGGTTTGAAATTCTACTACTTCGGGAGTAAAGTTCGAAATTCTACTAATACGAGAGTAAATTTAAGAGTTCTACTGCTTTGAGAGTAAATTTCAGATTTACTATTTGAAGAGTAAAATTTAAAGTTTTACTACTTTAAAACTTCTACTACTTCGGAGTAGAGTTCAAAAATTTATTACTTAAGGAGTAGAATTTAAAATTTGCTACTGGAGCACATTTATGAGTTTGCTACTTTGGGAGCAGAATTATGAGTTTACTACTTCGGGAGTAAAGCATAGAATATTCAGAATATTTCCTCATTATTCTATCTCTTCTGGAGGTGAGTCGTGATAACTTCACAACCAAACACACGTCCGTATTTATAAGCTTTATTATATACTATCACATTCACTTCAAAGAATGGATCTGTATTTGTAACATTTATCAAGTTCTCATTCTTCAGGAATGGAACACAATCATCCGAACGTGCCTTAAGCATATCAAATATTGATGGCTTAGAACCTCTTTTAAGATATTGTTCCTTCAGGAGCAAATCAAGGCATACATATGATGTAGAGAATTTTCTCTAGCACATCTTTAATTATAATCATAATAGACCTATAAAAATATTACAACTGATGATTATACCACACACATAAATTTTATTATAACGAAACTAATGAAAGGTGATTACTTCTGATTTCAACCCAAAGAGAAACAAAGGACCAAAGAACCATAAAATTAGTTTCTAATAAATTAGGAAATAGACATGAAAATTTCAGCAACAAGATTTCAAGAAATAAAAAAAAGGAGAGGTGTAATATCTATACATGGATAACCACGGTCAGATAAACAATTATCATGGATAATCAATAAACATACATGTTCTTTATACATAAATAAACACAATTAAAATACTAGATAATATGATACTTATCTGGAAATTGCTTTAGTCTTTTCAAAATATATGTGGCAGAGTCTCGTGCTGATAACGTGTTATAAAATGGTAGCAATAGCAATATAAGACAAGAGATGTAAACAAAGAAGTAGAGGGAGAGAAAAAACTTTCTTCTTATTTCAAGTGTATGTTAGTCATCCTTCAAAGGTGAATAACATCTCAATTTATAAGATGAAACCACCAAATGGAGGTTACAAATATTAAGTGACCAAATTAATAGGTACATGTAACCACCTAATGGAGGTTACAAATATTAAATGTCCATATTAATAGGTACATATAACATACAAAAGGTTACTGAATATGTATGGATATCCATACAAAAGGATATGTATTTCATAACAATGACTTAAATTTTAAAATCTAATATATTTGTACTTGAGGACTAAATTTCTTTTATTGTTATCTTGATTCGGGATAGGATGGTCAAACTAATTAATGTTCGGTTTGAATTCGAATAAAGAATGTAATTTTAAAAAAATAAAATTTAGATATTTATTATCTTCATACAATATTATAACTTATAATAGTTCAATTTTAAATATTTAAACATATTTGAAAAAAATTATGATAAAAAAATTCTTTCATTATCTAAATAGTATTCCCTCTGTTAATTTTCTTTGATTTCTTATCTAAATAGTACAATACTTAAAGTAAGAGACGGAGAAGTATTTTTCCGAAGATAGCTAGTTTTTTTGTTACACTAGTGAATCTATCCGCGCTACGCACGATTGAATAAATAATTTTGAAATAATCGATAGGCCAATAATGAATTCATATTATATATAAATGAAACAATTATAAACAACATACAATAAAGATGATTCAAGAAAGGCAAAATTAAAAAAAAGAAGAAGGTAAAACTAAAATTATACAACTTAGAATTCTATATACAATTAATTACTGTAAGAATAAAAGTATTTGTACTAAAATAGTTTAATCATAGTGCATCATCGAGATTCTTATGAAATCACAAAATGAGCCATGACAAATTAATATAAAGGAAATGAAAAATAGATATATAATCTGCTAGAAATCAATCCAATAATGACACATTAGCGCAACAAACGGTAAGTAGCATACTACTTTATGACTTCCAAAATAGTGGTGCTTGAGTCCAGCATCTTCTCTACAGCAACAACGTGCGATTACAAAAATCAAATGTTATAAAATAATTATAGTTATTATGACTTATAATTCTGGTAGGCTCAAGACCTTTCAATGTACATTGTTCTCCCTTCTAATCTTCTTTTCTTTAAGTCGATCTTCTCTTTTTGTAATTCTCCCGAGAACATTGAGAAAATAGTATCTCAAAATTGATTTTTTTTTTTAATCAAAACTTCAGGTGAAAAACCTTCCTTATACGAATGCATGATAGTCACAATCATTTGCCTCAATAATATCTATGCATATATACACCATTGGATTAGTGGTTCTCAATTCCGTAATTATTCATATAAAAAACTCACTTACCTAGATTTGAACACTCCTAATTAATGGATTCTTAAGCTTTGGTTATGTACACCACAAAGCCTTTGAAGCAGAATTTCTACATGCTATATGTATGATTAGCAATGTCAATAATCGCTATAAGTCAAGTAGCCAACATTACCTTGCTAGTTATTAAAGAAGAAAAAATGAGAGAGATAAAGGGAAGTATATTTTCGGGAATCATAAATTTACATATTAAATATTTGGGATTATGGATATGGAAGTTATGAGAATTTAAAATACAGGTTACGAAATTAAAGTTGTGTAAGTTATGAAGAAAGTATAATTTTTAACATAAGATAAATTAAAAAAACTTAAGTTGGTAGAGAGGAGACACTATTGTATTATGTCAACATGCCTCTACCGTGTGGGCTTGATATTTTTTTATGGACCAAACAATTGACTGGTGATGATATTTGAACCTAGAATCTTTGTCTGTTCTTAAACCATGTTAGAAAGGAAAATACACCAGAGAAGCCTTGTTGGGAAAATTCTCGTTGCGCAGTAAACGACATCTTATAGATGAAAAGATAATCACCGCGCATTTTCCGGTGAGTCTCACTGTTGTTTGCGTCACCCATTTGTTTTGTGTGTGTTCTGCAAAAATATAAGGTTCGGGACATCTCGACGAGTGAATCCCTGTAAACCTCTCCGGCAACCGACCTCTCTACGCTAGCAGAAGTCAAATCTCTGGCAGCACATCAACTTCACACACCGAACGCTCTCACTTGTCGTCTCCAACGATGATTTTTTTTCCTTGGGGTTCGGTTGCTGATTCCGATCTGACCCATCCCTTTCCCTCCGATGGAGGACATTCAAACAGCTAGCATGTCCTGGTACTCGACAAGATAAGAGAACATGTTTTACTTTTTACTTAAATGTGAGTTAAGATTGTTCATGACGCCGCACATACGAGCTTTCAGGCACCACTTCCTTTTTTCTTAAACTGAAATGGCCATCTGCAATATAATCCTTGCTTTGTCCTCATTGAGACCACCTTGATGGGATAGAATCGTGAATCCCTGGAAAATGCTTAACATAAGGCTTTATCCCAAAAAAAAAAGAAAACAAAGTTTTACATAAGGCTTTGGCTTTTTACCCTTCAATTTGTCTTGAGTGAACAGACTAGTCTGTAGATACTAAAAGGTCAGATCATTGGGAAAAGATGATACTGCTGCAATAAACACAATGTCACAACAGAATATTTCATTAAACTTAAAAAGATCAATCATTTTTAACCGAGGGAAGTGGGAAAAGGTCATATGCATGATCAGGCTTAAGCACGATTGAATGAGTAGAATTCTGAATTGAGCTCTCATGCTTCATCACTGGCATTTATGTTTCTTATGCTCTCTTGCTTTATTATTATTCATGAGGTTCAATGGTTCATATTTTTTTTTGTTAGAACTAAATTATGGTTTCATTTCTTAAAATTTTCTTAAATAAAGAAGTTGGGTTTTTATTGCGGGAAAGGCTCTTCCTGATGGGTAGACGATTCAGTTAAGGAGCATTTATGGAAGGTTGTGCAATATACTGAATTTCAACTTCTGATACGTAGCAATAGTTTGTGTAATTTACATTATGACCTCAAATCTTAATTAGGTTTATCTTCTGATTGTTAGGTGTGGGATATTTATGCACTTTTCAATAACATATCTTCAAATGGTGCAACACAATTAAGAAGTTTAGAAATAAAAGTCATCCTAGTTCTCTTGGATATCAAAAGTGAATGTTCTTTTTGTCATATTATTATATTTCATCTCCAAACCACTTGTCCTAAGTATGATATGGTTTTTAGGGCATGCTACCATGGAAGATACACAATCAGTTGCAACATTGATGGACTCTACAACCTCTAAGATACATCAACTACAGAAAGCATTTGCTGAGTTGGAAAGTCACCGTGCTGTTACTCTAAATCTGAAATGGAAGCAACTCAAGAACACTTTGATGGGCTTCAGAGGTCCTTGAAAAGGCGTTTCACTGAACTGGAAGAACAAGAGAAAGAGTTTGAAACAAAATAGTTCAATCTAAAGAGCTATTAGAGAAGCGTCAAGCAGCTGTTATTGCTAAGGAGCAAGCTTCACTTGAGAGGCTCCAGGAGAAAAGGGATGCAGCTGTCTCTGCCATTGCAATTGTTCTGGAGAAGCAAAGGAAACCTTATTCAGCAGAACCTGTAGTTATTAATAGTGAGGAGCAAGGTGACCCATCTTTTCTGGAGGCAAAGCTCATTGTCTCCGGGGCAGCTGAGAGTTATACAGAGGATAATAGAAAACATTCTGAGAATACAACTGTGGAAGTCAAGTCTTATCCAGAGCTAGTGAAGCTATGCCAAGACATGGATTCAGAAGGCCTCCATAAATTTATATCAGACAACCTCAAGAACCTGGCTGCTGTAAGGGAGGACATTCCATTTGCTTTAAGAGCCGCAGATGACCCTGCCTCTCTTGTTCTGGACTCACTCAAGGGTTTCTATCCCTCAGAAATGTCAATTTCAGATGTTAAAAAGGATGCAAATCTTTTAGGCCTTCGACGAACTTGTATTATGCTAATGGAATGCCTTAGCATTTTGTTAACCACCCTGGAAATCGATTCTATGTCAAGTATAATATCTGAAAACGTAAAAGAACATGCAAAAGCGATAGCTAAGGAGTGGAAACCTAAGTTAGATGAACTTGACATTGCTGGAAATAACGGGAATTCCTTGGAGGCTCATGTATTTTTACAGCTTCTAGCTACTTTTGATATTAATTCCAACTTCAACCAGGATGATTTATTCAAGCTGATTCCAATGGTTTCACGTCGTCGCCAAGCTGCTGATCTCTGCCGTTCACTTGGACTGTCTGACAGAATGCCAGGTGGGTGTCCATACATATTTAAGTTACTGTTCAAGAATATTCTTCTACTTTTTAATTTTGAGTATTTTTGTCGAGTTTTGCAAGGACCCTTTAACCTACTTCCTCTCCTTTCTATTGCTTCTCTGTTTTCCTCCCTCTCTATTTCTCTTTTTTCTTTGACTGACCAACCATTGAAGAATAATCTTATTAGAATAAAGTCGGGATCACCCAATTCAGATTCATTGCACACAATATAGACTCAGATTATTAAGCAATGTGGCTGTAGCCCGTATATTGATTCACACTCAAGTTCCAGGGTGAATTGCCTTATATGAAGTTTGCCTCTACATGGTTGATGCCAATAGTAATCAGATCTCCTGTTCTATTTTAAGTCATTTCAGCTTTTTACGTTTTATATATTGCCTGTGTCCAGTTCTTTTGTCATCCTGAGCCGGGGTCTCTCGGCTGAGGTAAGGTCTGTGTACACTCTATCCTCCCCAGACCCCAAATCGTGGGATTGTATTGGGTATGTTATTGTTGTTGTGTCCAGTTCTTTTGTCCCTTTGTTTTGTGGTTCAACTTTAATCATGTTTATGGTGAAATGAATAAAAATTATGTCCTTTAGAACTTTGGATGAAATTGCTATAAGTTGTAACTTTTTGCATTTCAATATAAAAATAGTACTGTTTCAGTTTAGTAAATAAACTAGTTTTAGGGTACGTGCTTTGCGTGTGTACCTACATCAATAAATATATAATTAAAAATTTAACTAAATATTATTAAATAATGTGTTTGATTTATAAAATGAAAATTAAAAAAGTGTATGTTCTCGAAAGTGACTAGTGTTGACCATATTTAGTTAGATCTTTCTTTTTAGTACTGCTTTGAATTTCTTGTTCTTATGTTGAGGGTCTATCGGAAACCTCTCTACCTCCCAAGGTAGGGGTAAGTTCTGCGCACACTCTATCCTCCCCAGACTCCCCTTTGTGAGATTTCAGTGGGTATGTTACAACAACATACCCAGTGAAATCCCACAACGTGGGGTCTAGGTAGGTAGAGCAGTTGTTTCCGAGAGACCCTCGGCTCAAGACAAAACATAAGCAAAGTAAGACAAACAAAACGACTAAGCCATGATAGCGACTTCTGAAAAGAAGCAATAACTAATATGCAGGTAAATAAGACAAACAAAATACACATAGCAACATAAATCAAACTACAATGGACTATAAAACAATATTGTGCCTACTAGTATGATAGACTAAGCGAGCCTACAATAATAACACCACAATTACTGGTATGTAAACGTAAATAGGACTACGCTCAGCTACCTACTACCTTTCTACCATAATTCGTGTCCTCCACAATCTCCTATATAAGGCCTTGTCCTCAATGAGTTGCACCTGCGTCATAACCCGTCTAATCACCTCTCCCCAATACTTCTTTGGCCTACATTTACTTCTCTTGTACCTGTCCATAGCCAACATCTCGCACTGGGGCATTTGTCTCTCATCTGCACGTGTCCGAACCATCTCAACCTCGCTTCCCGCATCTTATCCTTCACCGAGGCCACTCCCACTCTGTTCCGGATATCATCATTTCTAATTCTATCCCTCCTTGTATGCACACACATCCATTTTAGCATCCTCATCTCCGTAACTTTCATTTTTTGGGTGTGCAAAGTCTTGACCGGCCAACACTCCGCCTCATACAACATAGTTGGTCTAACCACCACCCTATAGAACTTGCCTTTAAGTTTTGGTGACACCTTTTTATCGCACAAGACTCCAGATGGGAGCCTCCATTTCATCCACCCTACCCCAATACGATGTGTGACATCATCATCAATCTCTCTATTTTCTTGGATAATAGACCCGAGGTACTTGAAGCTTCCTTTCTTTGAAATGACCTGAGCTCACATCCACGTCTGTCTCAAGGTCGCTCCCGTACTGAACTTGCACTCCAAGTATTCTGTCTTGATCCTAATCAGCCTGAACCCTTTAGACTCCAGAGTATGTCTCCAAACCCCAGCTTAGTGTTCATTCTGCTGCGAGTCTCATCAATCAGGACTATGTCGTCTGCGAATAACATATACCATGGCACCTTCCCTTGGATTTGTCGCGTCAGTCTATCTATCACCAAGGCAAATAGCAATGATCTAAGAGTTGATCCCTAGTGCGGTCCCATCAGCACTGGGAAGTGCTCCGAGTCTCCTCCTACTGTCCGTACCCTGGTCTTTGCTCCATTATACATATCCTCGATTGCTCTAGTGTACGTCACAGGTACACCTCTAACCTCCAAATATCTCCATAGGACCTTCTTAGGGACTTTATCGTATGCCTTCTCGAGGTCGATGAAAACCATATGTAAGTCTCTTTTCCTCTCCCTATACTGCTTCACCAATAAGATGAATGACTTCTGTAGTTGAATGCCCCGACATGAGTCCAAACTGTTTTTCAGAGATAGACACGCCTCTTCCCACCCTCATCTCTACGACTCTTTCCCAAACTTTTATAGTGTGGCTTAGAAGCTTGATACCTCTGTAGTTGTTGCAATTCTGGATATCACCTTTGTTCTTGTACAAAAGAATCATTGTACTCCACCAATATTCTTAGGACATTCTCGTCGTCTTAAAAATGATGTTAAACAACTTCGTCAGCCACTCCAAACCTATTTCTTAAGCTTAAGTCTTAGCGCTCTTACCACCGACCTCGTATGTTCTCAGAGTCCTGCCTGCGTACTTTCAAAATTCAACTAGATCTCATCAGGCCCGGTCACTCGTCCCCTGCACATTCTGCGAACAACACCCTGAACCTCCTCAACCTTAATGCTTCCACAATACCTAAAATCCCGGTACCTACCAGATTACTCCAGATCTCCCAGCACAGTGTCTCTATCTTCTTTTTCGTTCAAGAGTTTATAGAAGTAAGACTGCTACATATGCTTAATAGGCTCGTCCTCCACCAGTACTTTGCTATCCTCGTCCTTAATGCACCTCACATGATCCAAGTCTCAGGCCCTCCTCTCCCTCACCTTGGCTAGTCTGTACAACTTTTTATCCCCGTCTTTTTCCTCTAATTCCACATACATACGTTCAAAAGACGTCGTTTTCACCGCCGTAACCACTAGCTTTGCCTCCTTCCTCGCCATCTTATACAATTCTCTATTCGTCCACTTCTCCACTTCATCCTTGCTTTCTACCAATTTCGCATACGCCGTTTTTTTCCGCTTCCACCTTCTCTTGAACTTTACCCTTCCACCACCCGTCCTCTCGATGCCCACCACGGCTACCCCGCGAGACCCCTAGCACTTCTCTAGAAACCTTCCGAATGCAACTGGCCGTCCTGTCCCACATACCGGTCGCATCCCCACTACTCCCCAAGCCCCCTTGGCTATCAACCTCTCCCCCATCTCGTTTGCACTAGCCATGGTCAAACTCCCCCATTTGATTCTTAACCTGTCATCCACAACCCTTCTCTTCTTCTCCATCTCAATGGGTATGTTGTTGTTGTATATTTAGTTAGATCAACAAAGGAAGAAATTCAGTCATTCAGAAATCCTCAGAAATAATGCAAACACTGATGGAATAAAATTCTAAAATAAATATTGATGAAAAACATAAATCCAAACAACAAATACATATAACCCCGATTTTGATATATCAACTCATAACTTCTTCCTTTGCTTCTCACAAGATTACCATAATCAACTTGAATACCATCAGATATAGTCAATAAAGATTTACTAAGATTTAGAGTGTACACAACTCTTGTTGAATTCAAATTTCACTATAAGTTAAAATCTAAATATTAGTACAATTAATATAGATAGTCTTAATTTTTTACCCCGTAACAGTTCCTTTTATTAATTGTGATTAGTGAATTATTATCGTCATTCCCAAAAGTATGGTAACTTTGGTTTATATTTGAGCTTGTCACCTGTTTCTCAACCAAACTTTAAAGTGAAGATGATATCTCCGAATTCAAAATTCTGGCATTTGACCAAATTTATCTTTCTATAGCAATTTTTTTCTTACTATTAAATGTTTGCTCAAGTTTTCTTTCACATTTCAAAATTCCAAAAAGTGTTTTTCTTCTTCCATAAATGTAAATTCTCTTTTGTGCTTTTGGTTATTAAGTAATATTATAATAAATTTTAAAATATTTGCGCTAATGATAAAAGCATTTAAAAAGAGATTCAACCATCATATATATTTACAAAGTCTGAGAACTTAAATATCCTTGAATATCAAAGGAGTGTTGACAGATATAACTGACTTTAGTAATACTTGGTTCTTACTTACTTTTTGTGAAATTTGCCTTTTATGGTTTCTTTGTTTTTTGCAAATTTGTTATGTTACATAATTCAAAAAAGGAAAAGATTTATACAAGATATTTAATATTAGTTATGATGAGATTTGGAAAGAATGTAAATTTGTCATGCCACTGTAAGTTCAAGTCTAAACAACCTCTTGCAGAAATGTGAGGTAAGGCTGCGTAAAATATACCTTTGTGGTCCGGTCCTTCTCCGGACCCCGCGCATAACGGGAGCTTAGTGCACTGTGCTGCTCTTTTTTATTTAATATTAGATATTTTATATATTAATAAGCAAGGATTTAATGCACAAAATTTAGTTGATTTAAAACTTCTAAAAATCAAAGGAAAACTTAAATATATTCTAGTTTCTAGATACGCACTTTGCGAGTATACATTCTTTTAAAAGTTACGTTAATATTATAAAAATGTGTTTGGATTATAAAATAAAGCCAAACATGTGACTTCCTGAAATGAAAACCCACATGCAAAAGATATGATCAATAGGAAGCAACATTGATTTCTTATGGAATTTGTTTAAAGCATATATACCACTAGACAACCGTATATATAAGCAAATCCAATCTTATGGATATCCTATGACAATTATTGGTATTTAATTTATACGCCTATGATTTAATACTGAATCTAAAATGATCGGGATATTTATGATATGTTTTTATAATGATTTATCAAATAGTAGTTAAGTAGGGGTAATGTTTGCGTACACCCCACCCTCTCTAGACCCCACTTGATTATACTGGGTATGTCGTTGTAGTCAAGTAACATAAATTTTAAAAATTGAATCTTTTGGTCTCTTAAAGATTGGGGAGTGAAGGTGTAACTCCTATAATTCCTAGAAAAAGGTGTAAGTAAATATTCCGCAATCAATAGCTTAATATTTAAGAAGCTACAAAGTGTTAATTATTTTAATTCACTGTCTCATGGTCATTCCTTCAAGCTTGCATTTTAACCAATTTGATTCTTAACACTATATTATCACTGATTTTGTTCTATTTTCTCATTTCTTTCACTGTTAATGATCTTCATATGGAAACAAATTTATGTACTTAAAGAGTTTTCTCAACTTAAAAAAAAAAGATTTTACTTATATGAAGAATTTGGTAATTAATTATTTGAGATTCTTTTGCTAATTAGTAAATTCAAAGGCTTAGTAATTTGTCCTCAACATTTACGAAATAACTTACCTTTTATTGATTCAAAATTTAATATTAGTTCATCCCAAATTTTATTATATTATTGTATTTTTCAAATGGTGGAAAATCAATCAACACGAGGACTTCCCGGGGGTCACCCATACCAACACTTTTGGATTTGTGTTTGTAGAGTTGTTAGTGCTGTTGACTTTCGCCGATCACTTTTCTTCCCCTCTCTCTCTTTCTCTCTCTTTATATTCTTACATTCTTCGTAGTTGTTTGTTTTTATCATACAAAAATTGATGAAGCGAAAAATATTATTTGAGAAGGAAAAGTTCTTAAAGAAGGTTCATTTTATTTGAGAAGAAAAGGAGTTCAAATGTAATATAGAAATGTATTATAGTTCATATATATAGTTTAAAAGTAATAGGAAAAGAATTTAAGTTATGTTGTATTATGGAAAAAAAATCATATAACGTAAAATTCTAATTAACTTTAAAGTTTGAATTTTAAGACTTAATGCCTAAGTAATTCAAATAAGAAATACTTAATAATTTGTCATTTTTTGGGGAATGACAAAATATAGTCATGACGTAAAACAATGAAATAAACATAAACATGCATTTCTTAAATAAGATCAAAATAAGAAGGTGAATAGTAATGTAGAACTCGACAATGACCAAACCAAGTCAGTTTTCAATTTTTTTGTATTCCTCGTTGTTCGTTCTTTTATTTGATTTCCCCCCTTCCGTCTAGTATGATTATGTTACATAGTTTATTAATGAAAGAATTTATATAACCTAAAAGTTTAATGGATTTTAAAATTTTAAATATTAGGACTTTCTACATAATTAAAATAAGGAAAGCTTTAATAAATATTTTAAAGCTCCTAATATTAAGAAAATAATTAAATGACTATTTTATCTAATGTGAATCTATTTTAAAAGGGTAAAAAAGGCAAACAACATTTTTTCTTAGTCTAAAACCATCTAGCCTAGTGGCATTTTATTGCAAATAAAAAAGGAGGGATGCAACACGAGGACTTCTCGGGGTCACCCATCCTAGTACTACTCTCGCTCAAGCACACTTAACTTCGGAGCTCTGATGGGATCCGGTGCGTTAGTGTTGGTATGATCGCATCCAAATGAAACGCCCACCGTGGGGCAAGAACCCACGACCACAAGGTTAAGAGCCTTGAGCTCTACCAACTGAGCTAGACGGGCTTTTGTTAGGCAAACGACATTTCGCTTCGTGCTTTTTAACACACACACATATATATATAGAGAGATAATGTAAATAGATAATTGTATTTTGATGCATGTACAGATCTGGGTAAGAATTCTAAACCAGTATATTCAACTTATAGTATGTTTCTAGTGTGCTTTAAAGGATTCATATGGAGCGCCCTAGCTGTCACTAACTGTTTGTCAAGGCTAAATGCATATGTACCGTAGATTCAATGCTAAAGAAAAATATTAGGACAATCTTTGTGGGGCGGAAGAAGTAAAAACGTTATAACCTTGCTCAAGACTTCGTCAATCTCGTTTCTCTTGAACATCAAACTTTACGCACATTATACTCCCCCAAAAAAGAAAGAGCAGACCCCATTGAAGACGAGAGTGAGGTACAAGAAGGCCATTTCTGTCCACCTCCCTTCTCCCGGAGCCGTATGTGACGTTTATAGATTACTCATCCGATTCATCTTCTCATCTATCACTACATTGTTTCAAGTTGTATGCATGTTTCTCTTTGTCCTATTTGTACAACCTCCTTTTTTTTCAATTAAATGGAGTCAGTTTTTGGGGAATTAACCTCCTCCGAACTTGTTTGATACTGTCATTGTTGTGCTATTATTTTCTTTTGTTATCTCCTTACTTTTTATTTCCGCTTTTCTTCCTCAGCAGTTTGTAATGTCAAGGTGGTCCGTCTTATTACCTGGAGAGCTGCATGTGATATACATTTTTGAAATTGTATATGTGGATGAGGCAGTAAATTTAGGATACTTCATGATTGGATGCTAGTTAATTCCGCATTATGGAGTATATCTGCTACACTGAGCCTTGCTTCCAATTTGTGAAGTACAGGTCACTTACCCAGTTTTCTTTTCTTTCTAGAGACACTGAAATTTCTTTTTGGTAGTTCTTTTCATCTTTTACTTACCCTCCAGTAGCAGCGGAGGTGGGGAAATGTTTGGGCTGGAAGGTTAACCAGAGAGTATTGTCAGTTGATTGTTATTCTCCTGGCCTGTTTGTGGTTATATTGTGATTGATCTAATGAAATAATGGTTGTTAAGGTCAAAAGGAGCAAACTGTTAGATTTCATTGTCAAAGGAAAAAAAAATAGGGAGGTATATAAATGTGTACGGAAAGACAGGAAATGTTCCCATTTGGTCTACCACCTTGGAAGAGAATATCTCGAGTAAATTTCTTAGCTGCACAGAAATATGAAAGTTGCCGAGATGAGGATGCTGAGATGGGTGTGTGGGCATATAAGAGGGATCAGATTAGAAATGATGATATCCGAACAGTGGAGTGACCTGTGGAGGATAAGACGCGGAAGTGAGGTTGAGATGGTTCGCATGTGCAAGAGGAGAGACACAAATGCCCCAGTGCGGAGGTGTGCGAGGGCGACTATGGACGGGTTTAGGAGGGGTAGAGGTAGGCCGAAGTAGTATTGGAGAGAGGTGATTAGACGAGATATGACGCAGATGCAACTTACTGAGGACATGACCTTAGATAGGAAGTTGTGGAGGACACAGATTAGGGTAGAAGGGTAGTATGTAGCTGAGCGTAGTCCTACTTATGCTTACATACCGGTAGTTGTAGTGTTATTATTGTAGGTCTGCTTAGAGTCTATCATACTAGTAGGCGCAGTATTGATTTATAGTCTCATGTCGTTTGATTTTTGCTGCTATGTGTTTTTTACTATACTTTGTTTATATTATTTACCTGCGCGCGCGTTACTGCTTCCTTTTCAGAATGCTCTATCATGGCTTACTCGCTTTTGTTACCATCATTTTCATACTGCTTTAAATTTCTTGTCTGGATCTGGCGGTTTCTCTTGCTTATGCTTTGTCTTGAGCCGAGGGTCTTTCGGAAACAACGATCTACCTACCAAGGTAGAGGTAAGGTCCGCGTACACTCTATCCTCCCAGACCCCACATTGTGGGATTTCACTGGGTATTGTTGTTGTATTTGTCAATATCTCCTACGGGCAGCTAGAGTCCTAGGATAACACCACTTTGTATTTTCATCTGGTCCTGCATCAGTTTTCCCTCAGATCTTCTAAACAGTTGCAAATCTAAGTACTTGTCTCAGTGGCGGCCAAAAATGCGTCTTTATACAGAAATCAAATGTTTCCATATTCCTGGTATTGTTTCCAGCATTATGAGGTTATGCAAGTTAAAGTTTTTCCTAAGGGTACAACACATATCATCAATTCTTACCATGTCTAAGTGTGGACCAACATCTATGTTTTGACTTTTTATCAGTAAGGAACCATATTTGTATGATTTGATTGCATATGGTAACTCAGGTTGCTACGTACATTAAATTCTCACATATCTGTTGCATTCTGTTTGAACTTCTGCAGGTGTTATTGATGTCTTGGTTAGTAAAGGAGGTATATAGATGCTGTTAATCTAGCTTTTGCCTTTGAGCTGACTGATCAGTTCTCACCTGTTTCTTTGCTGAAATCCTACTTGAACGAAGCAAGTAAATCATCTTCACCTGTCAAATCTGGAAATGCTTCGTCTGCTGTACAGGTTTGTTCCCTCTGCTTTGATATGTATATCTTAAATGCTCTGTTTAATTTCTACAGATTACGTGTTTATGGTGACATCATATCTATGTTCAAGAACCCTTGTTCCTCCACCAGTTCCCTTGGGGTGGGGTGGGGTGGAGGAATGGTGTGCGAGAATGGTTAACAGTCCATGCTCTTGTGATTAATGTGACCTGTCTGATGAGAGAATCTTTTTCCTGAAATGACTCTGTTTGCTTACCTATAACCAATTGTTTTTCTCCTGTTCTAGAATGATGTCAATGAGAAGGAACTGGCTGCTCTAAAGTCTGTAATTAAATGCATTGAAGACCATAAGATTCAGGAGCAATACCCAGTGGATTCCCTCCAAAAAAGGATTCTCCAGTTGGAGAAAGCAAAGGCAGACAAGAAAAGGGCAACCGAAATTGTGAAACCTCAAACCAAGAGGCCTCGTGCCAATGGTGTAGCAAATGGGCCCCGAGTCACTAACGTTGCCACTGACAAGAATTTCTATGCTAGGGTGACTGATAGGTACCCGCAGTATGTGTACGACAGACCATATGCTTACCCCGTTGCAACTGACACCCATGTTCCATCATTTATGGGTACTACTGCTTACAATGTTTCCCCTGGGCATGTCAACTTCTTTGGAAATGGCTACCATTACCAGGCCGCTTACTTGCACTAATCAGTAGGCTTTGACAATGATCTCTTTAGCCAATAGTGTTAACCGTGGAAGTTTGCTTAATTTGCTTATATGGGCAGTACTGATAACCCTGTTAATTTTAGTCTGTTGTAACTTGTAACAGCTGATACTTCTAATATATGCACTATGTTTCGATGTTTGTATATCTTCATCAAGTTCCTAATGTAGGTTCTTTTCTCATGTGTTATTTCTTGTGGTCTCTAGACACCCTTGTCAGCCACCAGAGGTTCTAACTTTCGTTTGTTTCAATCATTTTTACTGGATTGTTTTGTTTGTTCTGGAAAGAAGTGTGAGGACTACTAGTAGCGAAGAAGAAATATTCAGTTGATTAGTGAAGTTATAGTACTAAATAAAAGAAGTGGGAAGAATAATGCGTGTAAAGCTACTATACTCATTTAGTCTGTGTAAAAACTGAAATTTGGTCAATAATGGAGTGTCCACACTGAAAAGGATTTAAAAAGGAAATTACAGTTACTAAACATGGCTTGAGATATTTGTAGCAGTTTGTTGAGAAACATGAAGAGCATCGAACAGAATTGCTTAAGATCTTCAATGATTTTGCTCTTTGGTTCAATCAATTCTGCGACTTGGTATATGAAAAAGGGAAAAGGGGCATATTTGCCCTCTAACTTAAGGAAAAGGGGCATATTTGCCCTCTGTCAAAGTTGGGGGACAAATATACCCCTCCCGTTAATAAACTTCTACCATTTACCCGAATTTAACCCCTTTGCCCAGGTGGTCGCCACATGGATGCCACATGTGCGCCACCTGGACGACCCGTGACCAGAAATAAAACCCAAATCGATTTAATTAAAAGCCCCAGCTATTTCAATGCCCTAAAACTCTAAGAGAGACCAACGACTTCATCTTGCGATTTCATCATTCTCCATGCCCTAACGATTTCAATCTTTCCAAATCAAAAATCCAAAAACCAAATCCGTGCCCTACCTCCAGCAGCAACAACGATACTCCAGCAACAACAACAATTTCCATTCTTCTCCAATCTTTTCGATTTCAATCTTCCCAAATCAAAAATCCAAGTTTTGCCCTCTATTCCAAAGCAAAATCCATCTGAATCCTCTTCTACTCGCGTTCAAGGTTAGAAATTTCTTATCTTTATGTGTTAAACGATAGTAATATGGTTCTAATCTCTGTGAAATTCGATTTTTTTTGACGCGAGTGTTGTATTCTTTTTGCAGATCATTGTCATGGAAACACTTGTAGAATGTGAATTAGATATTGATTTCAGAGACGAACGTGAATTAGATGTTGATGATTTTGACGAACTAACATCGCACAACATTCGAGTCATATCAGATTGATGTTGAGGTCGATACGCATCGCGACAAGGTCAACGAATCATTAAACTCTTATGGTAATGAGTCTAGTGATGATGATTTTGACGTCAAGAATTAGAGCTTATTTACTCGTAATAAGAGAGATTACACAAAAGTTAGAGCATTTCAAAACTATTTATCCTAGAATGTCTTTCAAAGATATCATCGAGGCTAGAATGTTTACGGCTTTACGCTTGTCGAAAATAAAGCGGTTGATATTATCAAGAGTGACAAATCTGTGGTTACGCATGTGTCAATGGCCGCCCTTTTAAATTTTCCATCAAGAAATGTAAGAACGCCAGGGTTCCAGCTTAAAACATCGTCAACACAATTGTCAACCAAAGATTTGAATGCAAAAGAGTAGATTGTCACACAATAACTCATTATTTCCAAAACAAGCTACAAAACGATCCAAAATAAGGTCAAAGAGATGAGGAAGAACCGAAAGTCGCTTTAATGTCAATGTTAGTCTTCATAAGTGTAAGAGGGCCAAGAGAATAATTTTGGGAGAACTTAGTGGTAGTTACAATGATAAGTATAATAAGTTAGAGAGTTATGCTAATGAATTGAGGAATAACAACCGTAGGTTGACGTTGTAATCAACATATCTAGTGCACTTGAAACGGAGTACGAAAGTTCCTAAGAACGTATATATGTTTTAATGTAATGAAGAATGAATTTGTGCATGGTTAAGACCTTCATAGGATCGATGACACATTCTTCAAAGGAAAGACTAAAGGGCAACTGTTGGTCAAGATTCAATGAACCATGTTTATCCACTAGCCTGGGCAGTAGTCTCTAAAGAGAACAAAGTCACTTGGAATTGATTTTTAGGACTACTGAAGAATTCACTAAACCTGCAGCAAGGCCAATGGATCACCATCATGTCTGATATGCAAAAGGTAAAATATTTCTGATTTAAGTACCATGGCTAAAGCTGAAAATCTGAAAATTCTAAAAAATTGAAAATTCAAACCGAAATCGCATCGTGGTTGTTTTTTCCGCTTTAATATCGCACTGCTGCTTTTTCATTTTTATCCGCCGCCATCGTGTTTTTTTCCTCGCTTAATGCCGTCATTGTTGTTTTTTCATTTTTAGTCGCATTATCAGGTCGCTTTTTCCTTGTCTTGACGTAGTGTTATTTTTTACATAGCAGACTAATAAAGGAAAACAACTTGCAAGGAATGTAAAGAAAGAACACATATTTACTCCCTGCAGTAATCCGTAACTGTAAGAAAGTTTTGTAGCAGTAACCGTAAGAACATCTAACTCAACGCAAAGAAGACCATCACTATGCTGTAAGGTAACCATCATTAAGGCCAAGGTCATTTTCTGAGGTAAATACTAGAATACTTGAAAGGATGAAACAAAGATTAGCTACACCAACAAGGAAAAACCTCCATCGTTGGTGATTCTACTTCAATGAGTGAGCCAACCAAATTGCCTTATCAACCACCAAATAAGACTCTTATTATAAGAGAGAAATTGAAGACATGGAAGTTAAGACAAATGACATACGTAAGACACGAATGTTGAAATAAGGCTGTGGTTGTCTCTATTAATTATCGATGCCTCGCCATTGTCAAACTTTTTGTGTTGTCTTCATAGTCCATCAAACTTTTTTATGTTTGTAAAAGGTCGTGTCATTAAGCAAAGGTAATGTTATTTCCAAGAAGTTCACTGGTAGGCTATCGTTGTGATACTTTTGCATGTTGTAATACGCAGCAAGTATTGGAAATTTAATGAAAGAACATGTTTGTTTGTGTGCTTATCTTGTATACGGGCTTCCTCATTAATAATTAGTTGCCTTGTCAAAAATGTTGGGTGTGCTTATCTTTTCTTTCATATGGAATGCATACTAATGTAGCAGAGCAGCATTTTATTTATTTGGGAAGACAACCACTGAACCCTCATATAGCAACATTTTATTTATTGACTGTCCATATACTTTCATTCAGTGAGCAATTAACTGGACTGTGTAAAAGATTATGTTGATCAACTGATTGCCCATATTTAGCAAAGATCAAGCGGGTAAAGATATCCCGACAATGCAGCTGGCTTCGAGCCTTACATTCCCATTACGTATCACGCTGCATAAAAGATTAGCAACATCTATCAGAAAGACCTAAAAACTAGTCATTGGCTTAAAATTTGTCTAACAGTGATATAAAAGAATTAGATACATCCAACTGAAATTGCATAAAAGAAGAATCATAACATTACATTAAACGTTTTTACTCATCTACAAATACATAATCATTTCATAATCGATGCCGCAACAAATCCAATAAACCCATGAAATCATCATAAACATGCGCATCTTCAAAACTTTGTTCATTTCAGCTTGATTTATACCCTTCAACACAACGCTTTCTGCTTTCAAAATATCTCTTTCACTCTTCAAATCTGCTATTACATTTTAAACACATCCAATGACGACATTAATTCGCCAGAGAAACTTTCAATATGTTCCTCATCCTCCCATTGCCAATATCCACAAGAACTTCTCTATAAGCAAAAAATGAAGAAAGAATAAAAAACAAAATCAAACAAACAAAGAATGTCGTCAAAGTATTACATTAATATTACTTTACCTTAGGTTTGGGGGATTTGAAGAATTTCCTTTCGGGATTCAAGAGTCCTAAATAAATTGATTCGCATCATACCACAATGACACCTCCTTTGTGAAGAACAACTAACTTGAGACATTTCTTAGTCCGAACATAAACACAATTGTATTAACTAATAAATCAAACAAACACTATCCTATAACTTAATCAAACAAGATGTTCAATCGAGGACAAATATAGACTTCTAAAAAGTTTCAACTATACGTGTGTGCAGCATATACATATAGATTCTCGAGCAAAGGCAGTGAATGCCCATGATCCCTGCCAGATCCATCAACAAACAGAGGAAAATTGACTAAAAAATCACAGTTAGCCAATTGAACAAACAACTAACTCACAGTTCACTAAACAAACAGAGGAAAATTGACTAAAAATCAACAACATAGTACTAAAAATCACAGTTAGCCAATAACACAACAAACTGTTCACTTTGATTGAGTTCGCTTGGGTAGGCATTTATATGTCTTTCACTGTCGATTAGAGATTTCTATGTCGACGATTGACTTAGAACCATATAACTATGGATTAACACATAAAGTTAAGTTTCTAATTCTAAAGTTAAGAAATCTTTGATTCTCAATGAAATTTCAGACTGAAGCTTCGATTCTCGCTTGGAACATCAAATCGACGATTTTGGAGGTCTGAAATCGATGGAAGATTGGTTTGGGAAGATTGAAAATCGAAAACTTTGGGGAAAATGAAGTCGCTGGTCTCTCTTAGAGTTTTAGGGCATTGAAATCGCGGGGGCTTTTAATTAAATCGATTTGGGTTTATTTCGGGTCACGGATCGGGTCGTCCAGGTGGCGCACATGTGGCATCCATGTGGCGACCACCTGGGCAAAGGGGTTAAATTCGGGAAAATGGTAGAAGTTTATTAACGTGAGGGGTATATTTGTCTCCCAACTTTGACGGAGGGCAAATATACCCCTTTTCCTTAAGTTGGAGGGCAAATATGCCCCTTTTCCCTAGGAAAAATAAAAAGGAAAAGAATGAATCAAAACTAGGTGGATTAGAAGATTAATCCTAGCCTTCCTTAATTTGATGCATGAAAGCATTCCTTTTGTGTTTATCTTCACGTTGTTTTATACCAAAAATAATAATTACATAAGAGACGAGAGTGAGGAATAATGTTTCTATTTAGCCAAGGATATTAGTGCAAAGAGTATTCCTCACCAGAAGTCAGACCGCCACTTGTTCACGCTTATTACATTACCTAAGCCTATTGTTCCCATTTTTTCACTTTGACTCATTATACAAAAAGAAGTATCCCGCTGGAGTGAACGCACTTTACATAAATTAAAAGCTCTAATCTCCATTTTTTCGATTGATTGATTATTAATTAATGCATCGAATATTAGATTCTCTATTGCACCTCCGGATAGAATTATCTTCACATTTTCCACACAATATTTATACGTAATAATTTATCTCACAGATAGGTAAAATTCGTGATAAGACAATCGTATCAATCATAGTGTGACACGTGGAATACGATGTTGAGTCAAGTCCATGATGCACTACCGGTTAGATACGAGCGAACCGGGAGCATCATATGCATGACTGGTACCAGTGACTCAGAAGGTCAGGAAAACCATTTGAATCGCAACAGACGTACGTTACTAAATCGGTTGCATGTCTTCCAACAGAGCATTGATGTCATTTATTGAGATACTAATTGTTCTATTATTACAACATTCATTCTCTTGTCTTACTGAGACCATATTTCGTGGAGTGTGTACCCGTGTAGCTCATGTATAAATATGACACATAATTCCATTGAAAAGAGATTATATTCATGTTATTACAAGTGAAACTTACACAACTGACTATAGTTTAGGGATTTTAGATTTGTCATAGCTATAGTTTTAATATTTACAGTATGCAACTACTTTTAGTTGCTACAACCTCATTGTATTCATAAACGACTTCGATTTATTCATAAACTGCTCTCGTTGTATTCATGAATACAATGTAAAAACCTATTCAGTAAAGTGTATTCAAAACAGAAAAATCTCCTTCAAAATACAAATACAACCAAAAACTGAATACAGGAAATAAAATATACCCAATACATTAGATTTTCCACAAAAAAAATACCAATACACTCAAAAAGTGAATACAAATAAAATACATAACGAAAAATTGTATTTTACACTAGAAAAATGAATACACTCTAAAACACTTCAAATTCAATGTATTCATTTGTATAAACTCAAAACCGAATACAAGAAATAAAATACATGATGAAAATTAGATTTTACACTAGAAAAAATGAATACACTCTAAAATACACTTCAAAATCATCAGATTCATTTGTATTCGATCGATTTGGATAATAAACCGTATTTTCTGGTCAAATTTGGACAATTATGTATTGTCTTGGCCAACCGGGCCTTACCGACCTACTCCTTTTCTTGGGCGTGTGACGGTTGTTGTTTGCCGTTAATGGTTGTTTGCCGGTGATTTCGCGGTTTCTTTGGTTCATCGGAGATAAAAGCTCATCACCGGAGCAGTGAAGACGAAGAGAGAGGAGGTGAGGGACAACAGTAGCAGAGGTACAACATTGATTTCTCCGCACAGACATTTATCGCGAAGATGGACAATAACAGAGATTGTAATGGGTTTCGACGAGTCTGACGATGATTCGTGGTGGCCGACAACGGCGAAGGGAGAAGAAAGAGGAAAAAATGAGAGAGAGTTGAGGGAGAAGAGAGAGTGGTTTGAGGAAAAAAATGATACAGTGGATGTATTTGAGGTATAGTTACCATATATAATTGAAATACAATATTTTGCTATGAGATGTAATTAATATAAACTATAACTACTAAATATAATTATGTACTAATAGTTAGTTATGCCATCTAAAATTTTCTTATTACAATACACTTGCTCATATTCTCTCGATTATTGTATTTACATACGAGTTATCGTAACTGTTCCTAGAAGCTATCATAAGGTTCAGGTTAATTGCTACTTTCTTATTCTTCTTCTTGTATTTTATGTTATTATTATTATTATTATTATTATTATTATTATTATTATTATCTATTTACAATATATTTTACATAGAATTATTATCAAACATGTCACTTGAGATCCACGAATCATTGACCATGTATACAAATTCAATTGTATCATTTTACAGATAATTAGTTTGGCGCCCACCGCGGGGCCTGGACAATTGTGGTGTCAATGACCCCTCTACTAACCTAATTTTCTCTTAAAGTCTTGTTTTTGTTTAGAGTAAACAGATGACAGGAGTAGGAGAACATGAAAGCAGTCGCGACATCGGGGACAACACATGCAATGTACCACTCGGACCAGATGGTTTGCCAATAGAAATGTCACGACCCGAACCCGGGCCCGTGACTGGTGCCTTACCCCGGGCACCCTAGTGATACAATCATCAGAGTAATCAGCGGAACATAAAACAAGACATGATATAATATGAAAAGTGAAACAGTTATATGAGAAAACTCGCCTTTCTAAGATATATATATAAACTTAAAACCGAACAGTTACATCCTTTTTACAACTCTACCCACAACAGTACTACAGACCTCTAAGAATGATATGACAACAATGGCGGGACAGGGCCCCGCCATACCTCTGAATGTAAGTACCTACAACGACAGGACTATACCACCGATAAGCCTCCGAGAAACGGAGTTTCCAAACGCCAACCGTGATCCTAAGAGCGAGGATCAATGATCGCGTACTTTACCGCAGATTTAACGCAGCCTCAAGGAGGTCAAGACAACAGTACCAAGTATGTGAAATCAAAATATCAGAAATGAAATCATAGTAGTCTATATAAAGCAGAGACATGTATGATAACCAAACTACAGCTCACAATAAATAAGCAAATATGTCGTTGTGGACTCACGCCTCAAAGTCATCACTAAATACAACTACGGGTCTCACGCCCACAACATCAATCACGCCGTGGAATACCTTCCTCACCGCGGCAATTCATGATATAAAACACACTAAGGAATACACATGAACACCGTGTCCCACTGTCATAATAAAACCGCACGGGTAAGTACGGCATAGCCGACTACTAAAAACCCACGCATCAACAAGGTCATAAATCAGATCATGAAATCTGTCTGCACCGCCACATGATCGGCCGCCACTCGCTCGCAGTATCTAATGTGCGCGTCTAGTCCTGGAACTTCCCGCAGCTCCGCATAGGCCATTCATATAGGCCCACATGAGGTATTCCTCGCATCGAGGGTAGCTACTCCCCGGCATCGTCCTGGACTCGCAGTCCGCATGACCACATAAATCGCATGAGGTATAACCCCGCACACTAACCTGGAACTCTCGTAGCTCCGCATAGATCCCCTGGACCCGCATGAGGTATTCTCGAATCATGGTCCTGCATCACCGAGTCTACCCCGTGACGGAGGGCGCCTTAACCCCGTATCATGTCAAGAGGTGAGTGATATAATACTAGCGAACGGCCACCGTTAGACAACATAAGCACAACAAGGAAAACCCCTTTACACAAACATCACAAGACACTAACACACGTAGCATCCTAACATGTTTAATTATCAAATCAACAAGGAAGTATTACAAGGCTATCACAAACCAACACAATCAAGTTATTCACACGAGGTACTTTCTACTATATGTCAACAAGTTCGGGTTTTTATCCCCAAAGTACTTCATACATTAACTCTTTAAAAGATCCGTTTCTTTTCACAAAAGTCACACAATACCCGTAGTATAAAAATAGAGCGACTATCTTCTGAAGTAAATCAAAACACTTCTCTTTGTAAAATCAAGTAACAACATTCTTTTCCAAACGTTCAAGTTTGCCTAATTTCAAATACTCAAGCTTCTCATTTTCGAAAGGTTTCGTAGTTCATAGTTTTAATCACTTAATGATATAATTCTCCTTTAAAACAATTTGAGAAACATATGCCTTATATGTGAGTAGGTTATTCTTGTTTATAACAATCTTATTAAGGCAGCCATGATCTAGGAAATGTAATATCATTTTGTCTCATCTTAGCTTCTATGCAGATGGAGGTTTCTACTGGTTTTAATAATACTTAATTGGTCAATACATTTCCCTTTATTAACGCTGCAGTGGTTTGTTCGATACTTATTCTGATTTCAAATCAAGAAACATTATTCCTTTTAAAAACCAAGTACTCATTACTCACGAATGAGGTTTCACATATTTTAACAAAATTCATATTAATTAAGTTAAGTCTCTTATCTTTTAAGATCAAGTCTCTTAACTTCTAAAATCAATAAACCATTCTTTTTATCTCTCTTAAGTCGTTATACCTAACTTCCTATAAAGCTAGTATAACTCTTAAGCTTTTAAAACCAAGTATTACTCTTCTTTCAGAAAGGTTTCTTAATTCTTTGAAATACTTCAATATTCTTATTATTCGTGCTTAAGTCAAAAGACATCACGTAAAACTACGCTCGCTAACACACGACGCCTACCGCACTATATATATATTCTTTTAAAATATCATGCTTAAGAGGATAGGAAGAAACACATACCTCGCGACGATTATCGACTATTAGCAAAACGCTCCACTGCTATAACCCTTAGCCTTGTCCACCTTCAAGAGTAACATGCTACTTGCGTAACTTTCAACCTATAAAGGTTACTCAAGTCTATCAATGTCTAGACTACTCAGAGAATATTCTAAGCAAAGAGGTTCTTAATTCTACTAACATCGGCAAAGACTTCCTACCCGTTAAACTACACAAATTCATCAGAAATACAAATTCTATGTAAGTACAGCTTTAATCTTCTTCTTTAATATTCTTCCGATGTGATTTCGCTCAAGTCTTTCTCAGAATATCCTTCTATTACAGTTCAATTCTCTTCTATGAATCTTATATTCATTTTTATACAACTACATTATGTAATTTCCAATTACAATAGAAGGTCAAGAATATTTACCTCGATAAGCCCAAATTTTTCCAAGTTTAAATGTCGATCCTGAGCAACGTTTAGCTCCTACTCTGGGTGCTCCAACCCGCTCCAAACAACCCTTAGAAGTTCTACGCAACTTCTTCTTAATACTTCAACCGGCTATGAAGATTTTCCTTAGGGTTTCGTTTTGTGATCAAGGGAAGTATAATAGTATTTCGGATTTTAGTATAGGTAACTCGAATACTACAAGGTATTTGGGCCAAGGTATTTTGGAATAGTAACAATACTTGAGAGTATTTTCTACCTGGGGGTGTATTTTACGAGAACAACTAGGCAAAGGGGGAGGTGTGGTCTCTACCAACACCACTAGGAGGAGTGGGTAGGTTTCGCCAAAGGCCTTCTCATGAGGGGTGCTCATGGACGAGAGCTACATGAATGGGGAAGGGTTTTCAAGACTTAGAAATTTTTGTGGATGAAGAAGTCTTCACAAAGTGGGGTATTTATAGGCCAATCAATGGCCAAGATCAAGCCAAGTGGTAGGCAAGTGTATGGTCAAGATTTGGGCAAGTGTACCTTATCCATCTACCACCAAAATATCACAAAATATCCTACCAACCCCTTAACCTCAAATCGCCCAAGACCGCCCCAAAATATCGCTCACTTTGAGGGTGACACATGTCACCCTCCCGCTGGTCCAAAATATTTCATCTCTGAAAAATCCGCAAAAATATAAATGACATAGCCGTAATTTTCCTTCGCAAGTTTTGTAAAACGCTTCGCTGAAACGATTCTTTTGCACAGGCACAAAATTTCGCTTTGCCTAACTTTAAGGCTCAAACTTTTCAACGTACGTCCCCACGTACATACTCTGGAAATACGGGGTATAACAAGAAACCATGATCCCAGAGGACCCGATGCTTGCAGACGGAGCCATTTTCGAAGACGGACAGACTCGGCATGAGAATGTTCCCAGCGATGAAATACCTGAAGAAGCCATACAGAATCTGAGGGTACAAAATTCGCCATGAGCAGCTGGATCATCCGACGTGGTTTCAAGCGAGTATATGTCTAAAAATGATGAATGTATTCGGCTGCATTTAACCGGTTCCTCCAGTAAATTCTAATAGTGAAATCGATAATGACCATGGTATATCAAGAAATGATGATTCGAAAAGAGAAGCCGTCCCTGGAAATTTATTTCAGGAAAAGGCCTTGAAATTCATGGAAGATATGACAAACAAAGTCGACACCAATACAAAGAAGGCAGAAAAAACCGCCAAAGAGTTCTTGCATCGGTACCGTCAAATACCGATGGGCACTCATGTGGTTGACGGTCCAAACGCAAAGAGATACATTCAGTTGGTGTATAAGCCAGAGGTTACACATGGAACTTATCCCCAAAAGGTTCAAAATGCATTTTGTAGCCAAATATTATGGAACTACTGATCCATAGGATATGCTGAAATAGAATGATATGATCTAAGGGAACACGAAATAGAATCAATTTTGATCAAGAAGTATGCTGAAACACTTTCTATTGGAGATTTGACATGATATTCACAACTCCCTGAGAACTCAATCGGATCATTCATCCAAATTTCACGACATGTTCATAAAATCTTACGCATAGGGCTCAAAGTAGAAGACATGCAAGACGGATATCTTTATATTGCGCAGTTAAGAAACAGAACTCCTTAGGGACTTCATTTCACGATTTCGGAAGGAGCGGATGTTGCTACCCGTAGTACCGAATGAATGGCTGCATAAACTTTCACAAAGGGTTTGAATCCTTCAAGTTCAGATGCCTTACGAAAGCTCAAGGGGAATCTCTTGGAATTACAAGCTACAACTAGGGAAGATGTGTATAACCGATATGAGTCCAATATCCGGATTAAAGATGATATGCTTGGTTCTAAGGCCGAAAGATGTTTCGAAGTCTAAAATGAGTCGAGCCGATCGAACTCCTCAAAAATCACTTCCAACCTTATTCTACCCCAGAAAGCAGGCAGGTGGATATGATTTTTGCTCCTTTGAAAAGTCGAATAACAAATGAGGCCCAGGATGAAACAATCAAGGATTGATGAATTTTGATAAAGGTAATTCATCTAACTCTGTTAAGAGTACCAGATACCGAAAATTATCCAAATATAACTTTAACATTGATGAAAAGCAAATTGTGGCGATACTGAGAACTCATCTGGCATCTTGACCACCGAAACCATTACAATCTAATCATATCAAAAGAGATTAGTCTGCTTGGTGTGATTTACATGACACTCACGTACATAAAATAGTAGATTGCAGACACATACGAGAAAATGTAGCAGGAATGCTAAGTAGGGACCACATCTGAGAAACTTGAGCAAGAGAGCTCACAACAACTACGAGCGGGGACCACCCGTAATAATAAATCAAAACTGACTACACCACCTCATGCTATAAACATGATCTATGGGTGGGTCAATGATTACCACATCTTTTGCCGCAATCAAGAAGAAAAAATCTTGGTGACCTAGGAGAAGAGATTTCGGGAGATACCAGATGAACATTCACCGAAGAAGACGTTGTTAGTGTAATCTTCACGCACAACGACGATCGTGGTCACGGACATATCGATCGCCTGTGTTGAGAGAGTTCTATTCAATCCCGTAAGCTCGACTAATATAATCCAAATAAGGCGGTAGAGTAAATGAATATGGCGCATAAGATAGTTACACTACTAGAACCCTTTCAGGGTTCAATATGTCAAGCGAAGTCATGAAGGGAGAAGTGGATCTACCGGTGGACGCGATAAGAGTTATTAAGATAAAACAAATATGTCATTGATGGTGACATGAGATATAATGCAATATTAAAAAGGTCATGGATACATGATATATAAAGGATCCTATCGACATCGTGATTCGCTGGTTAAATTCCCTACACTAGAAGAGATTAAACAAATCCAGGCAAATAGCCCACTGCCATGGAAAAATGTTTGTCATAGAAGAACCAGAGGTGGTGACAGATCCTAAATAGCAATTATAGGAAGCAAAGACAGTACCAGTGGATGCTCACCAGGTTCCGCTGCCAGAATCAGAATCGACCTATTCGGGGGAGGAGTTTTCGGACCGATAACAAGTGCCTAGATATTTTCATGTACCGAATGAGTCAGATGCCACCAAGTCCACTCTAGAGGAACATGATCAAAGTGCACTACACCCGGAAACTCCCGATAGAAAGGTATACCTGGGCACAAGGGTTACCACTGGGCTCAAGAATTTAATTCTTAAATATCTTATATCTAACGCTAATTTATTTACATGGTCTCATGAACCTATGACAAACATCCCTCCAGAAGTCACAACTCATAAGTTGGGCCCGACTCTTAGTTTCCCTCTATACGTTAGGAAAAACGGCTAATCACCAAACTCCACAATAGGTTTGTTAATGAAGAGGTATCTAGATTGCTTAATATATGATCAATCTGGGAAGTAAAGTACCCAGACTGGTTAGAAAACGTAGTCGTAGTACCAAAAAAGGGAAATAAATTTAGAATGTGCATTGATTATAAAGATTTGAATAAAGATGTCCAAAGACTCATTTTCATTGCCAAACATAGATCGTGTGATCGATGTTACGGCGCATAAGATAACGAGTGTCACGACTGCTCGGCCCGTGGATCGTGCCTCACCGGCACCCAAGTAGTCATACATCGTAGTAATCGGAAATATAAAGCAAGACATGAAACGCTTTATAATATAAGACACGCTTTATGTGAGAAAACACGCTTTCAAGATATATACATAAACATGGTTTAGCGCTACATCCGACAATCGCATAACATGACTATGCACTCTAAGGAATTATACAACTATGGCGGACAGGCCCGCCATACCCCGATCGCACAAAACTATCTACAACAGGAGATCATACCCAAAAGTAGAGCCTCCGAAAAGACGGAGCTCCCGACACCAACGTAGAGATCCTAAGAACGTGGATCTAGCACCGCTGCCCTTACCACAGATGAACGCAGCCCCCCGACGGAGGTCAGTACAACAGGTACCAAGTATATGAAACTTGTAAAATACTTAAATGAAACATATCATTTTGAAAACAGTTTTGCAAGTATGTATGAAACAACCAAGGAAACCGCACATAGTGCCACATCACAAACAAGAGCAGCAATAGGTAAACTGTAACAGGTCTTTTCTAGGTTGCGAATGATCGAAGCAGGGCCAATTGCCCGTAGTATCACCATGCAAGCCTAATCCTGGACTCCCGTAGTCCGCATAGGCCAATCACATAGGCCCGCATAGGGTACATAACCCCGCATCGAGGGTAGCTACTCCTGCATCGCCCCGACTCGCCGTCCGCACGCCACATGCATCGCATGAGGTATAACCCCGCACACTAACTCGAACTCCCGTAGTTCCGCATAGGTCCCTTTGGACCCGCATGAGGTATTCTCGAATCACGGTCCTGCATCACCGAGTATACCCCGCATCGGAGGCGCCTTAACCCCTGCATATGTCAAGAGCGAGTGATGCTACACTAACCTAATGCCTTATCGTTAAACAACATAAGCACAACAAGAATACTCTTTCACAAACGCTACAAGACACTAACACACATAACATCATATCATGTCTACTTATCAAACCATCTTATTATTCTTTCACAATTCAATATAAGTCCGTTATAAACACATAGGCAAACGTTTCTTTTATCAATCTTAAGTGGTTATACTTAACTTCCCATAAGGCTAGTATAACTCTTAAGCTTCGCTTAAAACCAATTAGTTCTCTTTAAAAAATGATTCAAGATTCTTTGAAATGCTTTCGATCTTTATTATTCAAAGCTTAAGCCGAGGCATTGCCGTAAGTGTTATTCAAAGCTTAAGCCGCCAGGCATTGCCGTAAGTGTTATTCAGCTTAAGCCGTGAGGCATTGCCGTAGTTATATATATTGTAAAATATCATGCTTTAGGAAGAATCACATACCTTCTCAAATAAAAACCACCGCCAAGTCAATATGTCGCGCAGAGTCACCATAATAGTCACAGATATCTATCAAAGACTACTCAAGGTCATTCTAAACAGAGGGTTCACAATTCTACGGAAAGTCGGGCAGCACTTCCTACCCGGTGAGCTATATAAGTTCATCAGAAAACAAATTCTATGTAAGTACAGCTTGATTATTCTTCTTTAAACCCTTCTACTGTGGTAATACTCAATTCTATTCAGAATATTCTTCTAAGTATTTAATACTTATTCTTATACTACTACAGATGTATTCTCTAATTCAAAAGAGGGTTAGGATTAGTTACCGTAAGCCCAATAATATCCTAGAAAAGTCGCACTGAGCAAGGTTTTGCTCCTAAGTTGTATGCTCCAAGGAAACCTTAGAAGTTCTTCACAACTTCTACTAAGTACTAAGGTATTTGGGCTAGGTATTTTGGGGCATTATAACAATACAAGAAGGCAACTTTTCTACCAAGGGGGTAGATTTCGCCAGGCTAGTGGGAGGAAGCCTCGCCAAGGGTCACTTAGGCTAGAGTGGGAGGGCTTGGAAGAAATGGCTAACAAGGAGAAGGGAAGATTTTCAAGACTTGAAAGTAATTTGTGGACGAAGAACTCTTCATCTCTAAGCGGGTATTTATAGGTCAAGAAGTGGCCAACCAATGGCCAAGATTAAGACAAGTGCAAGGCAAGTGTAGTGAGGATTAACTATACACAAATATCCTACCAACTCCTTGACTTGTGCACAAGGCACAAAAACGTGCTCACTATAGCCAAATCGCCCAAACGGACGCATTTCAAGTCCATCAATCGGAGGTGACAAGCGTCGCCTCCCGCTGGTCCAAAATGTTTCGCCTCTGAAAAATCCGCAAAAATTAGAAATGGCATAGCCGAATTTACCCTACGAAAGTCGTGGAAACGCTTCGCCGAAAAACTATTCGCTTTTGTGAGTCAGGCCCAAAAAAACGCTTTGCCTAAACTTTAAGGCTAGATTTTGTACGTATTCCCACGCACGCACTGGAAATACGGTATAACATTCTCCTCCTTAGAAACATTCATCCCGAATGTTCCTTCCCAAGACGCTTAACGATAAGATTCTTCATAACTTAAACAAATTGTAAATGCCACACACGCCACAGAGCAACACTTAGGCGTAAACGATAACGAAAATTTACAAGAGGAAAGTGAATTTACTCGAGGTGGGAATAGTGAGATACTTCCGCCTCATGTCCTCCTCGCTTCCCACGCCAACTCCTCCTCGAGCTCGCTCCGCCACAAGACTTTGACGGAAGCCACGCCCCGTCCGCAGACGCCTAACCTAACGATCGACTATCGCTATGGAATCTCTCATACGATAACCCCTGGCCACCGACATCGCCAATCGGGTGTACTTAGATGGATCCCCGATACATCTCCTCAAAGATAGATACGTGAAAACCGGATGCACCGCCTCCGCATCGGACGGCAGATCCAACTCATAGGCAACCTTGCCTACCTCGCGACAACTAAACGCCCAATGTATCAGGGCCGAAGTTTCCTTCTTCCCGAATCTCATCACACCCTTCACGGGTGACACCTTTAGGAAAACCCAATCATGAACCTCGAACTCAAGATGCCGACGACGATGATCTCATGATACGACTGCCGACTCGAGCCATTAATAGCCGCCTCGATAAGCTTCACCTTATCCACCGCTTTCAGTATCAAATCGTCCCGCTTAGCCGCACTCGCCCACATCGAACCAACCTATAGGCGACCGCACTTCCTCCCATACAAGGCCTCATAAGGCGCCATCCGAATACCGGAGTGGTAGCTATTATTATACGCGAACTCAACTAGAGGCAAATGATCCTCCCAACTACCATCAAGTCAATAACACAAAGCTCGCAATATATCCTCAAGAGTTCGATAGCGCGCTCCGCCGTCCCGTCTGCGTCAGGATGAAATGCAGACTGTGCTCACTCGGCCCCTAAACCCTCTCGAAGGACTCTAAGTTAGCCAGAACCGGGCTCTGCTCGATATGATCAAGTAGGGACTCCATGCACCGACGATCTTCTGATGTAAAGTCCGCATAATCTCACTAAAAAGTCGCCCCGACGGAAGAAAGTGGGCCGATTTCACACCGGCCGACGATAACCCATATAGAATCATGTCTCCTCCGAAAGTGCGAGGTAGTCCCGATGAAGTCCATGTTGATTACCTCCCACTTCCGTGTCGGATCTCAATCGTCAGAATAAACCACTGTCTCTCGTGCTCTACCTTCACCGCCGACAACACGCACCGAGCTACGAACTCGCAACGCCCTCTTCAAGCCATCCCACCAATACACGATCTGGGCGTCGTGGTACATCTTGGTCGACCGGATGGATAGAGTAACGCCGCGGTGCTTCCCCAAGAACTCGCCAAGTCCTCAAACATCCGAACACACAACCTGCCCTCAAACCTTAGCACCCCATCGTGCTACCTCAAAAGCGACCCTTGCCTCACGAAGAGTCAGATCACGATATCGAATCAAAGCCGGATCCTCGAATCGCCTTCTTCACCTCTCGACGATGGAAGACTCGCAACCTCACGAACTCTAACCCCACCGCTATCGTAATCAATCGCGGACACCAAGGCTTGCTAATCGTGCAAATCACTAACCATGTCCCTTCTCTCTAGTCGCACATCCGATAGGCTCCCATCGACCTACGACAAGAGCATCCGCCACAACATTGGCCTTCCCGTGGTACAGATATCAACATCGTAATCCTTAAGCAACTCTAACCATCGCTCTCGCCGTAAGTTCGGCTCCTCTGGCCGAAGATATACCGAGGCTCTTGTGGTCGTATAAATATCCACGTGAACCCCATACAAATAGTGCCTCCAGATCTTCAAAGCGTGAATCACGGCTGCCAACTCCAAATCATGGCGGGTAGTTCCTCTCGTGGTTTCTTCACCGCCGGGATGCATATGCTATAACCCCGCCATGCCGCATCAACACACACCCAACCCGGCGCTCGACGATCACAATACACGACATAACCATCCGACCCTCCGAAGAGTAAGAACGGGCGCCGCCTCTCTTTCAAAGAATCGAAACCCCGCCACAAGCATCACCATCAAACTTGGCTGCTTCCGAGTCACTTAGTCAATGGTGCAGATAGAAGCAAACTTCTACGAACCGCCGATAATATCCTCGCAAGGCCCGTAAAATCGCGAACCTCTCGTGAGTAGAGGTTCAGGCCAAGTCCTCGATCGCCGATCTTGGCCGTATCCACTGAATGCCATCACCCGGCAATATGCCCAAGAAACGCCATCAAGTCAACCAAAACTCACATTTGGAAAACTTGGCGTATAAATCACGTCCCGAGAATCACAAGACAAATTTCAACGCCCGCATGCTCCCGCTTCCGAGCGAATAAACCAAGATATCATCAATGAACACTATCACAAACGTGTCCAAAATGGTTTGAACACTCGTTCATCAAATCCATGAATACCGCCGAGCATCGTCAACCCAAAAGACATGACCGAACTCATAATGCCCGCATCGGGTCCCGAACGCAATCCTAGGGACATCCACCTCGACTCGCACTTTGATGATAGCCCGATCGCAGATCAATCTCGAGAAACATCTCGCACTCGCAATCGTCGAACAAATCATCAATCCCGGGAAGGGGTATTCGTTTTAATGGTCACCTTGTTCACCGTCAGTAATCAACACACATGCGCAGCGGCCCCGCCCTTCTTCTTCACGAACAATACCGCGCCCCTGCGGAGAAACACTAGGCCCGGATGAAGCCCTTCTCCAGCAAATCTCTAAGCTGATCCTTCAGCTCCCTCAACTCGGCAGGTGCCATTCTGTATGGCGGAATGGAAATAGGCCGAGTGTCTGGCAATATGTCAATGCAAAACTCAATCTCCCTCTCAGGAGGGATACCCGGGAGGTCATCTGGAAACACGTCTGGGAACTTCACGATCATCGAATCGATCAAAATCTGGTACCGCAGCCTTCAAAGATCAAACACCCGAACGAGATGGTAGATATACCCTTCTCGCACCATCTTCCTAGCCTCGAGGTAGGAAATAAACCTACCTCTACGATACCGTGCTCCTCCCACTCAACAACCGGCCTCAGAAATCGGAACTGCATTACTCTCTCTCGCAGCTACATTGGCGTAGCAAGAAGCTAGCCAATCCATCCCCATAATCACGCCGGTCAATCATCTCCAACTCTATCAAGTCGCCAGTGGTCCGACGATCAGAATGGTCACAGACAAGCTCTATATACCCGCCGAGCTACCACCGAATCACCCATCGCGTAGCTACCTCGAAAGGGTCTATGGACTCGTGCTCTATCCCTATCCTACTAGCAACAAGTGGGAGATATATATGCAGTAGAACCCGATCTATCAAGGCATACACATCAAACCCAGAACCGATAAAGTACTCGTGACGACATCGCGAGGCCTCCCGATCCCGCTTACCGACAAAGCATAAATGCGTTCGAGGACCGCTAGAATCGGGACCCGCGCCACGACCTTCGCCGCACGGCCACCATGAGTACCTTGCCCTCCGTGGCGAGTAATCGCCGGGATGAAGAAGACCGGCGAAAAGAACTCGTAGGCCGACCCTACCATCAAGATCGCCTTTGGTGACAAGCCGCATAGTGACCCCGCCGCCACAATCAAACAAACTCCCGTAGCACCACAACTCCCGGTTGGGTCACCGCGACGCCACACCGGGGGTGGTCGATCGCCGCATTCTCGCCGCCTGACGCTCAAGTCCCGGGGCCTCGGTCCGCCGAATACTCGGCCGAGCCGAGACGGCGCAGAGTGCTCGGGCTGGCCGTGGTGCACCTAGATCTGGCCGCCGAGGCCGCCACCACGATAGCTACCAAAAGACCCCGCCCCTAGTCTTCTTCTCACGCCTCGCAACCCGGCGGTCTCTACGCCTCACATCCAAGAGCATGAGCTGCATGCGGTAATGTCCATACCTACCGAGAGAAACACCCGCATACGACTCGGCCATATAGTCGCATGCCCGGTGACATAGCGGTGCACCCTATCCTACATATCGCTACCAATGCCGGGACATATCGAGCCAATGAATCAAACTCGACATTGTACTCCCGACAAAGGCCCTCTCCGCCGCGAGTAAAAATCTATCACCGCGCCTCCTCATCCGCGAGGCAAGAAGTGAGCGAGGAAAGCCTCGAGAACTCATCCCAAGTACTGGGACGCGTGCTCTCCCGATAACTCCCATGAATCAAACCAATCGATCGCGTATCACGCACCGACGCGAACCGGCGTCACAGACTGCCTCGAGGCCTCGATCACCTCACGATCCTTCAAGCCGACGGATGAACTCCTCGCGATCATCCTCCGGCCGACCAGAAACTCGCGGCTACAACTCAAGAAATCTCGTAGCCTCAAACTATCTCGCCTCGGGTGTACCACGGCGCGATCGAGCCGAGCCGAACTGAACCGCCAGATCCAATCTCTCTCGACGGGCCACAACTTTAGCCAAAAGCTGGGATCTCCTGTACCCTAACTCTCCGCCCTGTGCCGCGGGATGCGAGTGGTACTGTGGTCTCGCTGGGCCGGGCGGCGCCATAGAACTCGCTGCCTCTCGTATAGATCGGGCCTGAGCCCTCGTGACTGGGTGTCCTAAGAGCAGCTCTCTACCGCCTTGCCCTTCGGGCCCGGGTTTTACGCGAGGCATAATCAGCATAGAAAGGAATACGTTAGAGGGTCCAACCTATAACACGCCTCTAAAGCACGATCTCGTAATGAGAAGAATGGAAACCAATCCTAAATATCTTATAGCCTCGACATGGGTGTGGTGCACAACACACCGATAATCAAGACTTACTAGATACGGTTCAGACACTTTCCGAGGATTAATCGCTCGATACCACTTTTGTCACGACCCGCCCGGTTCGTGGATCGTGCCTTACCGGCACCTAAGTAGTCATACATCGAGTAATCGGAAATATAAAGCAAGACATGAAACGCTTTATAATATAAGACAGCGCTTTATGTGAGAAAACACGCTTTCTAATATATATATACATAAACATGGTTTAGCGCTACATCCGACAATCGCATAACATGACTACGCACTTAAGGAATTATATAACTATGGCGGGACAGGGCCCGCCATACTCGACTGCACAAAACTATCTACAACGGAGATCATACCTAAAAGTAGAGCCTCCTAAAAGATGGAGCTCCCGACACCAACGTAGAGATCCTAAGAATGTGGATCTAGCACTGCTGCCCTTACCACAGATGAACGCAGCTTCAAGGAGGTCAAGATAACAGTACTAAGTATATGAAACTTGTAAAATACTTAAATGAAACATATCATTTTGCAAACAGATTTGCAAGTATGTATGAAACAACCAAGTAAACCGCACATATTGCCACATCACAAACAAGAGCAGCAATAGGTAAATCAGAATAGTCTTTTCTAGGTTGCGAATGATCAAGCAGGCCAATTTCCCGTAGTATCACCATGCAAGCCTAATCTCGACTCGTAGTCCGCATAGGCCAATCACATAGGCCCGCATAGGGTACATAACCCCGCATCGAGGGTAGCTACTCTTCGGCATCGTCCTGGACTCGTCGTCCGCATGGCCACATAGACCGCATGAGGTATAACCCCGCACACTAACCTAGAACTCCCGTAGCTCCGCATAGGTCCCTTGGACCCGCATGAGGTATTCTCGAATCACGGTCCTGCATCGCCGAGTATACCCCGCACGGAGGCGCAACCCTGCATTATGTCAAGAGGTGAGTGATGCTACACTAACCTAACAAATTATCGTTAAACAACATAAGCACAACAAGAATACTCTTTTTCACAAACGCTACAAGACACTAACACACATAGCATCATATCATGTCTACTTATCAAACCATCTTATTATTCTTTCACAATTCAATATAAGTCTGTTATAAACACATAGGCAAACTGCTTTTATCAATCTTAAGTGGTTATACTTAACTTCCCATAAGGCTAGTATAACTCTTAAGCTTCGCTTAAAAACCAATTAGTTCTTTAAAAAATGATTCAAGATTCTTTGAAATGCTTTGTGATCTTTATTATTCAAAGCTTAAGCCGAGGCATTGCCGTAGTGTTATTCAGTTAAGCAGTGAGGCATTGCCGTAAGTGTTATTCAGCTTAAGCCAGGCATCACAGAGTTATATATATTGTAAAATATCATGCTTTAGGAAGAATCACATACCTTCTCAAAAAACCACCGCCAAGTCAATATGTCGCGCAGCAGAGTCACCATAATAGTCACAGATATCTATCAAAGACTACTCAAGGTCATTCTAAACAGAGGGTTCACAATTCTACGGAAAGTCGGGCAGCACTTCCTACCCATGAGCTATATAAGTTCATCGTGAAAACAAATTCTATGTAAGTACAGCTTGATTATTCTTCTTTAAACCCTTCATCGTGGTAACATTTCAATTCTATTCGCAATATTCTTCTAAGTATTTAATACTTATTCTTATACTACTACAAGATGTATTCTCTAATTCAAAAGAGGGTTAGGATTAGTTACCCTGAAGCCCAATAATATCCTAGAAAAGTCGCTACCGAGCAAGGTTTTGCTCCTAAGTTGTATGCTCCAAGGAAACCTTAGAAGTTCTTCACAACTTCTACTAAGTACTAAGGTATTTGGGCTAGGTATTTTGGGCATTATAACAATACAAGAAGGCAACTTTTCTACCAAGGGAGGGGTAGATTTCGGCTAGGCTAGGGGATAAGCCTCGCCAAGGGTCACTTAGGCTAGAGGGGAAGAGGGCTTGGACGAAATGGCTAACAAGGAGAAGGGAAGATTTTCAAGACTTGAAAGTAATTTGTGGATGAAGAACTCTTCATCTATAAGGGGGTATTTATAGGTCAAGAAGTGGCCAACCAATGGCCAAGATTAAAACAAGTGCAAGGCAAGTGTAGGGTGAGGATTAACTATACACAAATATCCTACCAACTCCTTGACTTGTGCACAAGGCACAAAAAACGTGCTCACCATAGCCAAATCGTCCAAATGGACGCATTTCAAGTCCATCAATCGGAGGGTGACAAGTGTCGCCTCCCGCTGGTCCAAAATGTTTCGCCTCTAAAAATCCGCAAAATTAGAAATGGCATAGCCGGAATTTACCCTACGAAAGTCGTGGAAACGCTTCGCCGGAAAACTATTCGCTTTTGTGAGTTGTGCCCAAAAAAACATTTTGCCTAAACTTTGGCTAGACCTTTGACGTATTCCCACGCACGACTCTGGAAATACGGTATAACAACGAGTTTCTCGATGTGTATCCCGTATAACCAAATAAGGACGCACCTGTACACCAAGAGAAAACATTTTTTTAACGACTTTTGGTACTTACTGTTATAACGTTATGCATTTTAGGCTGAAAATGCCAGAGCAACATATATAGATAAAATGTTTAAAAAGCAAATAGGAAAAATAATGGAAGTATATATAGATGATATGCTTGTCAATAGTCCATGCAGAGGACCATTTAAGTTATTTGTAGGAAATCTTTGAGGTACTGAGGAAGTATAATATGAAGCTGAGCCCTAAGAATTGTGCTTTAGGGGTTGGCTTCAGAACATTTCTTGGTTTTCCAAAAAGGAATCGAGATAAACCTTGATAAAATAAAGTCTATCGAAGACATACCTGTAACACCTCGTACCTTCGGGCTATGGTTTGAACCGTACAATAGAAAGATGATGGAACTAATATGGAGAGTGTATGCAATTTTTTGAAAACTAATCAAGCCATCAGAAGGGTCTTCGGAAAAATTAGAATTGCAAGTTACTCTAAGGAGCATGTTTTCAAGTGAGTTTGCACCAAACCTCACTTAAGCGGAGTTGATGGATAAATCTATAAGAATATGAGAAAACTTCCTTCCTAAACGTCAGAGTCTTTGAAAGACATTTCTATCCATATAAGGACCATGTAAAATGTAGGTATGTTCGAAACGTTATGGTGATTGTATTGAGGACGTGAAAAATGGAAATCCCGATTCTTGTAGAATTAGGTTTTAAAGCCCAAACCTTTTATGATAACTTATAAATACAATCCTAAAATATTTTATGTGATGATTTTTTACCAGAGCTACTACCAAACGCCTAAGGTGAGTTCTTATTCAAATATCTATGTCAATTATACTAAGTTAACACTAGATTAACACCAAATCATTATTTGGAATCGCTAGATTTTGGAAAATCCATTCAAGGTCAAATTTGGAATGAAACTTTGGGATTGCTCAAAAAGGTAAGCCCCTCACTCATTAATGGATTATATGAAGTTATTATTATGTTTTAGACATTTAATAGTTGGTATAATCATGAAATATGATTTATTTAGACGCACTCCATCATACGCAAAACCCTAGTGATTTTGTTGTAGATTTTCCCTCCTACCAGCCAGTTTCCATTGTCGTTTGCTGATAATTTAACCATTCGATCGAGCCCAAATTTTAATTGAGTGGTCCCAACATATATGTATTAAATGTAAATGGTGAATATCTGATTTGGAAGTCTGTAGCAGTGTGGTTTGAGCTATGAACAGTAGCTACAATATAGTGAAAACTCTTCGCAAGGATTCAAGTTCAAAGTTTTGGGTTTCTTCTTCAAATGTTCAATAATTTTCTTCAAGTTTTGGAGTGACTAAGGTATGTATAGCTTTTATCCACGAGTGGAAATATCATTGTTCTTCCCCACGCCACATTTTCCATGAAACCATTAAAGTCCATAAATTAGGGTTTTTATTCCAAATTCATGATAACCCGAAACTACATGTATCATGTTGTACCATGTTGTATTACTAATTTGTTATTTTACTATTAATATTCCATTATGGTTATTAGGAATCCGTATGTAATCCATGAATACTCATAACGTTGAATTCCATGAGTTCTTAAATACAAGTCATGAACCATTACTACTCAATTCCATGAAATTATACATGTTCTCATGTTTTACACAAGTTATGTTAAATTATAATCATGAATCATGTTTTATAAGTTATTTTCATGAAATTCATGGGCTTACAAGACAACTATATTCAAGTACATATTTTGGGAGTTGCAAATATTTCCGAGAAGACTCAAACAGTCTAAAACTACGTATGCCAACGTAGGATAAGGATCGGTCCGCCTAGAGGACGATACCTTTATGTTACCCCTTTGTGGGATTATTGGATTCATCATGTCATGTTTATATCTCATACCCCGACAAGGTACGAGATGACTTAGCTAATCGGGCAGATATCAAATGTCACGTTCACACATGGTGTTTACATATTGGTTTTGTTAATGCTCTACCCACAGATATACATATTTACAGATATACAAATATACAGTTATATAGATTTTACACATGTTATTATACTCATGTCAGATCATGTTCATGTTCATTGTTCAGTTTCAGTTTCATATTCCTATTATTTCATGTGTGCTTATTCTTTCACTTGTTTTACATACAATATAATTCAAATGTACTTACGTCCCTTTTGCCCGGGGCCTGCACTTCACGGTGTAGGTGCTGAGTTTCAGGATGAAGAATATGCTTATTAGGGTTTGCCTCAGTATAAGCTATTGATGAGCCCCATTTTCTTCGAGGTGTCAGTTAGTTATTTTACATGTTATGCTTTATAGGAAAAGTAGGCCAGAGCATTGTTTTAGTAAAACAGTTTTGCAGTCAGACTCATGTTTCATAGGTTTCATAGACTAGACTAGTTTAGCATATCATGTCAGTCATGTAAATATTGGGTTCCAGACTTACTATATTTTCATATATTTCCGCAATATATTTTCAGACTATATTTCAGTATTCAGTTTACATGATTTAAATCAGTATTATTGCATGCTTTTGATACCTATGTTGATTCAGCAAGCCATGTAGTTCGTTCGGTCACATTCATTCAGGCATCGAGTGTTGTGTTTCACCTAGGACATAGTTCGAGGCATTACAAAACTTAGTATAAGAACCTAGGTTCAAGTGTCTTAGGAAGTCTATGAAACCGTATCGAGTGGGGTCACTTTTATATGTATGCATGTGCCACACATATAAACGGTTGACTACCAAGACATTTAGGATTGTCTCACTTCTTTCATACACTAGACCGTGAAATTAGAGTAGTATTTTATGGAATTATTCTAACACGTGACATGAAGCCTAGAGCAGTAAGTAATATTCTCTTCCTATAGAATTCCAGACATATCAAATTCATAAGCAACGAGACGAAAATTCAAGGTCCAAGTAAGTATGACTACCCATTGGGGTATAATCGGGAAGTGCATGTTGGTAATAGATGAGACTTGAGATAATATCGAAAATGGAACAAAATGCATAGTTAATACGGACTAGAGCATAACCCTTATCGACAAAGACAAAGCGTAGTTATCATATTTTATAGTTATCGCTTACCTTCGCCATCACTATACAGTGTTTCAGTTAGCAGGATTATGATTATTCAGTACACCAGTGTTCTATTATATAGTTATCACATGCCTATATAGTGATGCCTCTGGGTGCTAAAAGGAAGTGTAAGTGACGATGACTATAGCGAAATATTCGCATGTTGTAAGTCCGGGTTATGACCCAAGGCTCGTCAAATGGCGCATAAGGTACTTTATCAGGTGATAGTACCATTATAAGGACAAGATTCTGCATGATAGTATATGTACATTCTATACCTTACATAATAAGTTTAATTGGATTCTGGACCATTGAGCTACAAATATAAGGATGATAGTTCATATTTAAGACCCTACATGGTAAAATGTTATGAAGTTAGCCGCAGTAGGCATAAACTGACTATGATAGTTTTGAGTAGAATAAAGCCTAAGAGTAAAATACCTAGGAGGAAAAAAAGATGTGTTATTACATAATGTGTTTCCGTACTACCTATGCACATGACTAAGAAGAGAAGACTCATGACATGAGAACTATGAGCAGACGATATTGAAAGGGATATTTTAAAATTATTTAAGTTTATTTAGATCAGAACCAGTGAGTATGATGTTAGTAAGTTACTATAAGAAGTATATGCTACTATAAGATGATAAGATGTGACAATTCACTCTAAGATTATGTGATTTAAGTTTGTATCCCATGTGTGTATAATTTGACATGACCTTAATGTGTATAGAAAGTTGGAGTTAGATATTTCAACCTTTCATTTAAGAGAAGCGTGATTGCCCTAAGTTTGATCCATGTCTATAGCTTAGAAAAGATAGTATATGATCGCAACACAGGGTTGGATGATGAGAGAAGTTATGTCGGGGCCTTGTCCCGACTTGATGATACATGTTATTACTCGTAGAGGCTTGCAGACTAGAGGTTGTTGTATATATGTCTTGTTTGGCCTTGTCAGCCCTTGTCTATTGTTGATATACTTGTGACGGCTTGGTCAACCTTAGTTTATGTATATATGTTGTGTTGGGACTTTTCTGTGTGTAGGTTCTTATTATTTTTCTGTCTTTTTATTATTATTTGGAAGCCTTGTCGGTCCAGGATTCGTGTCATGAGATTCAGGTATTTTAGTTGGTAGGCTCAGGCCTTAGGGTGTCGGGTGCTGGCGACACCTCCAAGGTTGGTGTGTGGAAGAGGGTCTACCGAAAACATCTTCTCTACCTAGCCCATAATGTAAGAATAAGGTTTGCGTACACTCTTGTTACACCCCGTATTTCTAAGGCAATGAGATGAGAACGTGCATGAGAAATTGAGATTTGAATTTTGAAAAGAAAGAACATTACTTTTCTTAAGGAAAAATTCCGGAAAATTTGTGAAGGAAAAGGTTTATTAATTGGAATTCGGTTCTCAAATTTGGTATTTGGGACTTATAGATTATATTGGAATTTTGGATTTTAAGTTCCGAATTTGGTCATGTGAGGCCCACGGGAATATTTTACGATTTTGTGGGGCCCACAATATTTTGAGATATTTTGGAGTAAGAAATAATTTGGACCAATCGGAGGGCGACACATGGCACCCCTTGTCTTGCTAAGATGACTAGTAGTAGATATTTTGAGACTTAAGGGGACAAGTGGACAAGTGGGTCCCACTCCACTTGTCCATAAATATCTATATATAGAAAGGGCTTGCAAGACTTGTCTTCTACACTTAGCCATATCTCACAAATTTCTTCTTCCTTTGAGCTCAAAACTGAGAGCACCAAGAACACCAAGAACACCTAGTGTTGGTTAATTTATTTCATCCAAGATTAAGCCCCTAAACCAAGTGCTAAGCCAAGATCATTATTCCACAAGTTTTTGTTGGTTTTGGCCGAGAATGAGGTGGAGAAAATCCTAAGTTTTATCAATTTTTTGGAAGCGAAACGTGAAGAAGTTGTGTATAAGCTCATAGGGGTCACATATATGTGATTGGAACTTGAAGAAGTGGAGAGAAACGAAAACTGCGGACCAATAAAGACCGAACTGTTTTGGGGCGTTTTTGGGCACAAAATGAGGTAAAAGTCCTTCTTCTTTTAAAGTAATTGGATATTACTTATTGTTATAATGTATGGATGAACTTGTACTAAAAATAATGAGGATTAAAAAGTGTTTGGACAATTTTTAAGGCTTGGACGAGAGCTAGACTAATTTGAGGTTTTCGGATTTCGTTGGTTATTGTCGTTATTTACACTTGCTACATGTTATATAATGAAGGAAATATTGTAGTTGATAGATTATATAACTTGTATAACATGTTGGAACTTGAATTGGAATAAAAGGAATTAAGGAAAAGGACATTGGATTGTTGTAGTTATTGTTGGATGAAACTGCCCAAAACTGTTAGACATTGTGATATCGTTTTATGGACTGTTTTGGGGTGCATATATTCTGGAAAATCATCCCCTAACATGAATTTTTAATGTGGTAAAATGACTAATGAAAGTCCTAAGGAATAAGGGTGTTAAAGGCTTCACATTGTACCCTTAATGTTGGTTTATTAGCGGATTTTATGGATCAAGCTTATGGACTGTTTTGTATAGATTGTGGGGCAGAATTTTACACGTCAAGTTAGGCGTGTAATCCCCTTTGGTTAACTGTTGGTTGTGCCTTAAATGTGGTTTGTTGGTTGATGAATTCGGGCCTTGGAAAAGGTGGAAAAGTACGTAGAAACAAAGGAAGTGCTGCCCAAATTTCCGTAGAATTAGAGGACCATTATTTGGTTTAAGTCTTACACTAGTAAGCTTGATGTTGATAGAAGTGTTATTGCCATTTTAGGTTGAAGTACTACATGTAGCATAGTCTACGTGGCTTGAGGAATAACAGATAAAGGTTGAAGTACATTGGGGCGTATGCTACTTGTCGTGTTGGCTAGTCATCAACGAGGTATGTGAACTACTTTCTTCTATCGGCATGATTGATTATTGAAGTGTACTTGTCTTGATTCTTGAAGTACACACCCCTTGTTATTTGAAGTATACTTGCCTTGTTATTTGGAGTATACATGACACATTTCTTGAAGTATACTTGCCTTGATTTTAGAAGTATACTTGACTTGATCTTGATAGAGTTCTATCGGAACCTAATCCTTAGTGATATACTTCTTTGATAATACTTTGGATTTCCTAAACTAGAAGTTGGTCTATATACTTCTTTGATAGTAATTTGGGATTTCCAAAATGGAAGTTGTTAAAATCCATTATTCTTGATAGTATTTGAGTTTATAAAATAGAGATTTTTATATCTATTTCCCTTGTAGTACTTTGGGCTTTAAAAGCGAATGTGGTTCTACTTATAGGACTTAGAGTCTTAAAAAGGAAGTTGTTCCTAATCTCTTAAATAGTACTTGAGTTTAAAAGTGTAGTAACTTAATTTTAACGGATACAAGCCTTAGTTTTCCAAAACCTAAAGTTTGTTATAATGGCTTTATGGAAGTTAGTTATAACGACTTTAGGGGAAGTCAAAAGAATGGTTTACTTGATTGATTTAAAAGAGGATAAATGACTTGATTTAAAGAGAAGTAACTTGATTTAAAGGTGTGAGTTACTTGAGATTTGAAAGTATAAGTTACTTGGTTTGAAAGGTATAAGTAACTTGATTTTAAAAGTATACTTGTCTTGATATTAAAAAGTGTAGAGTCACTTGGTTTTAAAAGTATAAGTCACTTGGTTTAAAAAGTGTAAAATACTTGATTTAAAAGTGAAAGTGCCTTGATGCTACCAGTGCTAGTATCTTTGGGTTTTATAAAAAGGGAAGTTATTTTACTCTTAGAAGTTAAGGGTATTCATGTTGTGGTTTCGGTGTTTAAAGATGTTCAATAGTTCCTAAAAGTCCTTACCAAGTCTTATGGGAGATGTTGGTAAGAGTTTTAGGAAGTAGTTCTATCTATTTCATTAATAGTACTTGAGTTTCTAAATAGAAGTTGTTCTATCTATTCTCTTGATAACACCTTGGGTTGTTTAATTGGAAGGTATAAATTACTTGGTGTTAAAAGTTACTTGACTTGATTTGAAAGGTATAACTTACTTGAGTTTAAAATGTGTAGTAACTTGATTGTTAAAAATGGAAGTGTCTTGATACTACTGGTGTTAGTGTTTTGATTATTTTAAAAGGAAGGCATGGTAATTGTCTTGATTATTCTAAAAGGAAGGCATGATATTGTCTTGGTTTATTTAAAAAGGAAGACATGGTATTGTCTTGGTTTTTCTAAAAATGAAAGTTTGTTATAATGGATTTATGGGAAGTTTTTATAACAGTTTTGTGGAAAGTCAAGGGATGGTTTAAAATGTTATATAGAAATCATGTGAGAATGTCCATGATTAAATCCTTAACATAGTACATGAAATGAAAGTGCCTTGAGATTATAAAGTGAAGTTCATTATATGCGTTTGGTACATGAGGTGTTGGTACCTTGGCATTTCTAAAAGGAAAGTTTATTTTAATATTTTGTATCTGATGCGTTGGTACTTTGGTTTATTTTCTTGACAGTATTTGTGTATATTTGCTCCATGGATGTGCTTCCATGATGCGAGTAGAGATACTTATGCGGGTATATTTACCTATGCGGGTTCGATTCCCATGAATAATATCCACGGACAAGATCTGTGGTGCGAATAGAGATACTCATGCGGGTATAGTTACCTATGCAGGTTCGATTCCTATGCGGGTTCGATTCCCATGAATAATCCACGGACAAGATCCGTGATGCGAGTAGAGATACTCATGCGGGTGTAATTACCTATGCGGGTTCGATTCCCATGAAATAGATATACATATTGATTTTCAGTGTCCTGCCTTTGATGTGACTCTCATTACTCTACTTTTAAAAAGGCACATGTACTAGTTGTTGATTATTATACTTGTCTCTTGTTATTTGTTGGCCCGTTATAATAATCTCATCTACGTATACAAAGGATACAATGATACAAAGATGATGTACAAATGAATACAAGGTACAATTGGCTCTTATTTTATATGGCACGGTAGGATCTGATATTTGATTTTTATATTTTCCCCTGTCCTTCTTTTGTACAGTTATGATCTTGTTTATCAGATTTTATTTCTGTTCCTTGGTACTGTTGCATCGACTTTCTGGGCTGCGTTCATGCCCGCAGGTTTAGGTACTCAGTTGTGGATCCGCGAGCTTAGGATACTTGTTCAGCATTTTGGGATAGCTCCAATGTTCCGGAGCTTGTCATTTTGGCTAGGTATATTCAGGGGTACGGCGGGGCCTTGTCCCGTCATAGTAGTTGTCCAAACTCTTAGAGGTCTATATTCATATGTGGGCTGGACTGGTGAGAGTTGTATTTACCTTGTTGTACGGTTGTAGGCCCATTCAGGCGTTATATTATGACAGGCTTATCGGCTTTGCCTTTGTTTTAAAAAAATGAGTGTTATTTATCTTCCGCAGTTTACTTGTGTTGTATGAATATGGTGCCTGTGTAGTACCAAAAGTGCCCGAGTTCGGGGCGTGATAACTCTACTCTCTCCAAACTGCACGTTGTGGGATTTTACTGGATATGTTATTGTTGTTGTTGTATATACATTTAGTTTAGTCATTTTATGCCCTATTAGGCTATTACTAACAATGTCATATAATTTTAGGGTAGAGATAAGAGTTTAACGTGTATCGAAATGTTTAGTGTCATTTATTAAATGATATTTTTAGTCCTTGTGTTACTATATTATTTCAATTTTAGTTCTTGTAATATATGACTAAACACATTAAACCTTCAATTAAACAATATATGTTCTTTTAGTCCTTATATTAGCAGACATCAAACAAATTAACGGGCTGTTAACTCTAAATGTGGACCTTTATTATCTCCTCCTTTCTTTCAGAAAGTCAAACCCCTGCAACAATATTTCCTCCATATCCTCTCTCGGTTCTCAACAACAATTTGAAAGCGTGTTCCCTCTCAAATTCAACACATCCAAATTGTTCTCATCTTTACTTGTTCAGTACGTATAAGAAAACTCCAAATAAATACCCCACCAAGTTTCAAAATTAGACAAAATGTATATTGAGTAAGACAATCATGAAGAATGGGGATGATTCCGAAATTTAAAGCGTGACAATATTCCTCTAGTTTTATGGAAGAGATGAAGGAAGTGGTGAGGACATGTCACCATATTCTATTGTGACTAGAATTGTCTTTTATTTAAATTACCCCATAAGTTGTTAAGTAGTATATTTATGTCCAATAGTACATTTCAGTTTTTAAGTTTATTTTATGTTTTATTAGTCCCCTGAGTTTTAGTATGTGAAAAGTCATGTAAGGCTTATAAGCCCTTCACTGATCGACCATTTTTCATTATCAATATACAAAAAATATTTCTCTTCTTCTTCCTTTCCTCTATTCCCTTCCCTTTTTTCTTGTTCTTCACTTGTAACAGAGCAATCCTCTTGTTACAAATGGTATCAGGAGCCAACCCGACGATGGGAGTCAGCATCTCACCGGATATGCAAGCCCTTCACGATGATACGCAGTCGAAAAATGTAACTAACGATGTTCACGGAGGAAACCAATCGGCGAATCGAAGCGGTAGAACAGAAGAAAAACGAGGAAATAATCAAAATTAATCGAAAGTTTAAAGTGATTATGGACGGAAGGATCACATGCAAGCCAGCAACACAGCACCACCAGCACCGGCGGCGGCTCTTGCAAACATTACTCTCGGATCGATCCCAGCAAACATCCAGTCTACTCCACCAAACAACGACTTCGATGTGACTTCAGGTAGTCGAAACCCTATTCCTATCTCAATTTCTTATACACAATCGGGTGCGAGTGTAGGAAGAGATTTTACATTTCCTCCAGCTGATCCAATACTATCAAGCCCACCACTATATGGAAACTCTAATGTTCCTTTCACACCCCCAACATCCCCACATATGATGAACCAACATTCGGAAACCAACACCAACCACAAAACCTTTAAACCTAAGATGAACTTTCCAGAATTTGATGGAAATAACCCAAGGAGTTGGCTTAGGAAATGTGAAAAATTCTTTGAACTTTACAACATTGCTGAGCAGGAGAAGCTTAGTTATGCTTCTGTTCATATCGGGAGAAAGCAGATGTATGGTTTGATAGCTGTATTATTCATAATAAGGGAGTTATGACATGGTCTACATTCAGTCATGATGTGTGTAGGAGGTTTGGAAACATTAGACCTCAGGATATTGTAGATGAGTTCAATAAGATTATGCAAACAGGGACTGTGGATTAGTACCAAGACAAGTACGAAGAGCTTACAAGATACATGACCCTAATTAATCCATCACTCAATGAAACCCACTACATTTCCAGCTTTCTGAGTGGACTGAAACCTGAAGTCAAACCCCTTGTCCAAATGACCAATCCTCGCATGTTGGATGCATATGAAATCGCTAAGCTATATGAAGAATATTTCAAGGTCTTATTCACTTTGCAGCAAAAAGAACCACCAAACCTTCAATCCAAAACTTACATTCACTCCCTACAACAGAAATAACCAAACCACTGCCCCTAAAAATCCTCCTATAAACACTAACCCTCTCAGACCCACCTACACTGCTCCTAGACCACTAAACAAAGTACCCTACAAATGAAATACCACTCCAAATAATTTTGAGAACCTTAGAGAACAAGGTCTATGCTACAGATACAAGGAGAGATATTTTCCAGGCCATCAATGCAAACAAATAATTATGAATACTTGTTAGGCGTATTTTATATACACATTTTGAGTCATTTTTAGTTAGTCTTTGGCCCATTTTTGTACAAATACGTGTCATGTTAGTATATATTTTCTTTCTTTTGAATCACAGTGGTTTAAAATGGCACATTGGCGAAAAGAAGCAAAAAGAGGGCAGAAACAGAGGTTCCAGAGCCAAAAGAGGCAAAAAGTGTAACGACTGCCCGGCCCGCATCGTGCCTTATCCCGGCACCCTAGTGATACAATCATCGAGAAAACCAGCGAAAATAAAACTTTAAACAAGAAACAAGATATATGAACATAAACAAAGCAACCCAACTGCTACCTTCCAATAACATAAATAAATACAACTCTTTCAAAACGAATGCTTTAATCCTTTTTACAACCCCGCCCACAACAAGATATGCACTTAAGATTTACAACAACTATGACGGATAGGCTCGCCATACCCCGAATGTACAAGAACCTACAACTCAGTGGAACACATACCAAAAGATAAGCCTCCGAGAAACGGAGCTTCCCAAAACGCTGAATCGAGATCCTAAGAGCGAGGATCCACGCATCGATGACTTCTACCGCAGATGAACGCAACCCCCGGGCGAGGTCAAGACAACAGTACCAAGTATGTGAAATCAGAAAATATCAGAATGAAATCATACTAGTCTATATAAAGCAGAGACATGTATGATAACCAAACTACGCTCACAACATAAAAGCAAATATGTCCACTGTGACTCACGCCTCAAGTCATCACTCAAATATAACTACGGGTCTCACGCCCACAACATCAATCATGTTCGCATCACGGCCGCATGCCCCTGCACTGCATCGGTGTAGACATGTCCATGATGCAACAATAATACCAATGCCCCATGGCCACATGCCCTGAATTCTACCGCAGACACGCCCACGTGACATCAACAATAATATACCGGGTGATCAACTCGCCGCACGCCACATGCCCCGCACTACCCTGCAGACATGTCCATGTAACCACAATAACAATATATCGTAATCAACCCGACCGCACGGCCGCGATGCCCTAATCGCGACGGCAGACATGCCCATGTGACATCAACAACAAGACAAGAATCAAAATGGAAACATACCCGGAATTCTCCATCACCGCCAAAGACGCCCAAGTAAGTTCTCAACAAGTCGACCGCCTCTATCGAGACGCCAGAATACGTAAATACCACACTTGCACAACAAAGGCTATCATCACAAGCATAGGCAAGTTTCACAACAACAAGCATAGGCAAGTTTCACAACAACAAGCATAGGCAAGTTTCACAACAACAAGCATAGGCAAGTTTCACAACAACAAGCATAGGCAAGTTTCACACAACTCAAAGTACTTTCATTTTATGCCAAAGTCCGGGTTTTTAACCCCAAAGTACTACATACGTTAAGTTCTTTTAAAAGAGATCCATTACTTTTATAAAAGTCACCCTATACCCGTAGTATTAGAATGACCAACCCACATTCCTTTTCAAAATCAAGTAACAACATTCTTTTCCTAAGTTCCGCTTGCCTAGTTTCAATTACTCAAGCTTCTCATTTTCGATGATTTCATAGTTCCCAAACTTAATCACTTGATTCCTTTTAGAACAATCGAGTAACATATGTCATATATGTGAGTAGTTTATTCTTGTTTATAACGATCTTATTACAAATACCATGATCTAGAAAATGTAATATCATTTTGTCTCATCTTAGCTTCTATGCAGATGGAGGTTTCTACCGGTTTTAATACAACACATCATTATTCAATACATTTTTCTTTATTAACGCCGCAGGGTCCTGTCGATACACATTCGATTTCCAAATCAAGAAACATTATCCCTTTAAAACCAAGTACTCATTACTCACGAATGAGGTTTCACACAACATCCACATTAAAACAAATAAGTTAAGTCTCTTATCTTATAAGATCAAGTCTCTTAACTTCTAACATCAAGAAACCATTTTCACTCTACATAAGGTCGTTATAACTAACTTCCCATAAAACTATTATAACACCCTATGTTTTAAACCAACCAAATCACTTAGCACACGTACTTCTACCGCACTACATAGTTCACAACAATCATGCTAGAAAAGATAGGAAGAGGTTCACATACCGCGACGATTTATCGACAATAAGCAAAATGCTCCAAGTACTACAACCTTGCTAGCCCTTTCCACTCCTCGAGTAGAATACGCTACTCTTAGTACTTTCACCTATAAAGGTCACAAACGCCTATTAACCCCAAAACACAAGTTTCTATCTTTCTACGTAAAATTCAAGACCTCCCCGCAACAACGCAGAAATCTCCTTCTCTAACGAGGCCGACTACCAAGCCAACCGTGTGGGTGGTCTACACGCCTAACCTGACGTGTACAATTCTACTCAGAATACTACACAAGTCTACCGCAATACACCCTATGTAAATACAGATTCAGCTTCTTTATTCTTCAGCTTAAGTCAAAAGACATTGCCGAATACTAAGTATAGTTCCATATATAGTATTCAACTATATATTCTAACAAACATGTAATTTCCAATTACAATAGAGGACAAGATAATTACTCGATAAGCCCAAAATTATCCAAGTTATAATGTCGATCCCGAGCAAGGTTTAGCTCCTACTCCGCGGCGCTCCAAACAACCCTTAGAAGTTCTAACTAACTTCTACTCAAATACTTCAACCAACTATGAAGATTTCCTTGTGGTTTCGGTTTGAGACTAAAAGGACAAAAGGTAGTATTTCCTGCTCTACGATAGAGGTATCTTTGGAATACTACAAGGTACAAGGCTAAGGTATTTTGGGCATTATAACAATACTAGGAGAAGTATTTCAATACCACATGAGGTATTATACGAAAAACAACTAGCAGTGGTACCCACCGCTAGCACCACAAAACGGGAGGGAACCCTCGGCCAAAGGCCACACGGTGGAGGGGGAGGCTCTGCCAAGATCTCACAAAGGGGAGGAGAGGGTTTCAAGACTTGGAAGTTTTTGGAACGGATGAAGTCTTCACACTTGTGGGGTATTTATAGCAAAACCAAAGTGCCAACCAAGTGCCAAGATCCTTCCAAGTGTATAGCAAGTGTAAGGGCAAGATTAAGCCAAGTGCACCCTAACCCTACTCCACAAAACATGCCACAAAACAATGCACCAAACAAGGCCAAAACAAGGCACAAAACAAGGAGGAAGACGCCCTCGCTTACCTAAATCGCCACTGAGGGTGACAAGGTCACCCTCTCGCTGGCCCAAAGATGTTCCGCCGCCTAAAAATCCGCAAAAATACAAAACGACATAGTCGGAATTTTCCTCGCAAGTTATGCAAAACGCTTCCGAAAAAAACGACTTAATCGTGTCGCACAAAGGTAAATTCGCCAAGGGTGCCACACGGGGTGACACGTGTCGCCCGATTCGCCTAATATTTCGTCTTCCAAAAATATCCAAAATACCGAAATCTCAAAAACAAAGCGCCCCACAAAATCAGAATTTCTCCGTGGGCCCCACGTGACCATTTCCAAAATAAAATCTCAAAATTCTAATATAATTTAAGAAGCCCATATACCAAACTGGGAATCCAATTCTCATTAACGAACCTTTTTCTTCACAAATTACCTAAACTTTTCCGCGAAACTCACATCTTTCTTTCTTTTCAAAATTTACGTCAGACTCGCACGCACGCCCTCACATACATACCCCGCAACTACGGGTATAACATTCTCCCTCCTTAGAAACATTCGTCCGAATGTTCCTTCTCAAGTCGGATAACGATAAAGTTCCTCTAACAAGTTGCCAACGCCACACCGCCACGAAATAACACACGCCCTCTTCTTTCCTTACTCGCCGTGCCCTTCTCGAACACTTGAACTCTCCCAAGACGTACCATACTTCACCATTACTCGCTCCGAAAATCTCCGGAGTCACTACCTCCAAACTTGGTCATCTTACTAACCTCAAACTTCCTTAAGGCCATTCCCGCCTTTACGAACCGCTCGTCGAACGCGCCCACGAACTCATACGATGGTCACACAAACTTGGGCCTAGCATCCTCGTGACCCTACCACCGGCGGGACCACCCAGAACTGACCCCACCCCAAACCGGTTACTGGTTGACCCGCAAATGGTCCTCAACCCGACCCCAACCGCGCTAAACTCTTGTTCTCCGATCCGAACAATCTTACTAATTCACATCATGAAAGCTACCACTTCCATCTCACACTACCCACTGACTTATCACACAAATAAATCCCACGTATACTACTACTCGATAAGGGTCAAAAAAAAAAATCTTCAATTCAAGACGACCTTACCCCCTAAGGTCTCGCCGTGACATAGTCTAAGGTTCACACTTACCATGCCCCATACGCACTCTCCCAACTAAGCATGTTTTCTAACTCAATTAACACAACGCTATTCAGACATAGCACATAATAATGAGACCATTATAACAAGCATACCAAAACTCTAGAGGGTTAAGGATATACCAAGCTACCGCCCACTCTAACCATAGTCACTGCAGGCGCATAACCGTAGGCGCGATGAACCACCATCGATCCAGAGGCCGAGTCGTAACATCCGTGCTACCCTTGGTCGGACAGCTCGCAAAATGGCCCCGCTGGCCGCAAAATAACAAGCTCCTCGCACCACGACATTCTCAAATGCGTCTACCACATCGACCACACCGAGGTGCAGGGTGACCGCATCCGCCAACACCCTTACTTCCTCGAAACTCAACCTCGAGCCCCGACCGCCTCCGAATACTCAAGGTTGGAGGACCACTCGACCGGGCGGAGGTACAAAACTAGTATGTCCGAGGCGGTCCGCTCGAAGTCACCAAAGCGACCGTTGTTCGCCCTTCTTCGCTGATTCGTCATTCCGCCGACCTCTCCGCGCCTCACATCCGCCAGATGAGCTCGCATGCGGGCAATGTCCATGCCCTACCAAGAGCTACTCCCGAACATGCCTCGACATGTAATCATCGAGCCCTCAGAACATATCGGTGCACCCGATCCTCCATACTAGCTACCAACGCTGACGCACGCCAATGAGTCGAACTCCACATTGTACTCCCAACCGCACGCCCGCCCGTCTAAGCATCAAAATCTGTTACCGCTTCCTCTCATCCGCGGAGGCAAGAAGTGCGTGAGGAAAGCCCCCGAAAACTCTTCCCATACTGCTGGAGGTGCATGCTCTCCCGGGTAAAGCTCACATGAATCAAACCAATCGACTGATGTATCACGCAGCGGATGCGAACCAAAGGTCACAGACTCGGTCTCAAGCCTCGATCACCCGCATGATCCGTCAGAATCGCCGATGAACTCCTCGCGATCATCCTCGTGCCTCACCCATAAAACTCGCGGCTACAACTCGTAAAGTCCCGTAGCCTCAAACTATTCGCCGGTGAACCATCGTGCATCGAATCGAATCGCCAGATCCACTTATCCTCATATTCGCCACGACTCGCCAAAGAATCGGGCTATCTCTTGTAACCCATCTCTCTCGCCTCTGCATCGTGGACTGAGGCTCAGTATCGCGGTCTCAGCAGCCTATTGCCGCGCTCTAACTCTGCTGGCCGGCGGCGCTACAAAACCCGCCGTCTCAAGCACAACCTCGTACTGCTCGCTCGCGCTCGCACTCTCTCAGATCTCACTAGCGTTCCTCGGCCTTTGCCCTTCGTGGCTCGTTGCCTTGCGCGAGGCATAATCGTAAAAACGAGACACGCCGAGGGGTCCAACTTACAACACGTACTTCTAAGGCACGATCTCGTAATGAGAAGAATGGAAACTAATCCTAAATGTCTCCGCAGCCTCGACATAGATGTGCACAACACACCGATAATCAAGACTTACTAGACACGGTTCAGACACTTTCCGAGGATTAATCGCTCGATACCACTTTTGTAACGACTGCCCGGCCCAAGCATCGTGCCTTATCCCGCACCCTAGTGATACAATCATCGAGAAAACCAATGGAAAATAAAACTTTAAACAAGAAACAAGATATATGAACATAAACAAAGCAACCCAACCAAGTACCTTCCAATAACATAAATAAATACAACTCTTTCAAACGAACGCTTTAATCCTTTTACAACCCCGCCACAACAAGATTTCATGCACTTAAGATTTACAACAACTATGACGGACAGGTCTCGCCATACCCCGAATGTACAAGAACCTACAACTCAGTGGAACACATACCAAAAGATAAGCCTCCGAGAAACGGAGCTTCCCAAAACGCCGAACCGAGATCCTAAGAGCGAGGATCCACGATCGATGTACCTCTACTGCGCAGATGAACGCAGCCTCCGGAGGTCAAGACAACAGTACCAAGTATGTGAAATCAGAAATATCAGAATGAAATCATACTAGTCTATATAAAGCAGAGACATGTATGATAACCAAACTACGCTCACAACATAAAAGCAAATATGTCCACTGTGGACTCACGCCTCAAGTCATCACTCAAATATAACTACGGGTCTCACGCCCACAACATCAATCATGTTCGTGATCACGGCCGCATGCCCCGAATTCTCAGACGGCAGACATGTCCATGATGCAACAATAATACCAATTCCCCACGGCCACACGCCCCTAATTCTACCCTGTAGACACGCCCATGTGACATCAACAATAATATACTAGGTGATCAACCCCGCCGCACGCCACATGCCCCGAATTCTACCTGCAGACATGTCCATGTAACCACAATAACAATATATCGTAATCAACCCGACCGCACGGCCGCATGCCCTAATCGCAGACGGCAGACACGCCCATGTGACATCAACAACAAGACAAGAATCAAAATGGAAACATACCCGTGGAATTCTCCATCACCGCCAAAGACGCCCAAGTAAGTTCTCAACAAGTCGACCGCCTCTATCGAGAGACGCCAGAATACGTAAATACCACACTTGCACAACAAAGGCTATCATCACAAGATAGGCAAGTTTCACAACAACAAGCATAAGCAAGTTTCACAACAACAAGCATAGGCAAGTTTCACAACAACAAGCATAGGCAAGTTTCACACAACTCAAAGTACTTTCATTTTATGCCAAAGTCCGGTTTTTAACCCCAAAGTACTACATAATGCTAAGTTCTTTTAAAAGAGATCCATTACTTTTATAAAAGTCACCCTATACCCGTAGTATTAGAATGACCAACCCACATTCCTTTTCAAAATCAAGTAACAACATTCTTTCCTAAGTTCCAGCTTGCCTAGTTTCAATTACTCAAGCTTCTCATTTTCGATGATTTCATAGTTCCCAAACTTAATCACTGATTCCTTTTAGAACAATCGAGTAACATATGTCATATACGCGAGTAGTTTATTCTGTTTATAACGATCTTATTACAATGACCATGATCTAGAAAATGTAATATCATTTTGTCTCATCTTAGCTTCTATGCAGATGGAGGTTTCATCGGTTTTAATACAACACATCATTATTCAATACATTTTTTCTTTATTAACGCCGCAGTTGGTCTGTCGATACACATTCGATTTCCAAATCAAGAAACATTATCCCTTTAAAACCAAGTACTCATTACTCATGAATGAGGTTTCACACAACATCCACATTAAAACAAATAAGTTAAGTCTCTTATCTTATAAGATCAAGTCTCTTAACTTCTAACATCAGTAAACCATTTTCACCTACATAAGGTCGTTATAACTAACTTTCCATAAAGCTATTATAACACCCTATGTTTTAAACCAACCAAATCACTTAGCACATGACGCCTACCGTACTACATAGTTCACAACAATCATGCTAGAAAAGATAGGAAGAGGTTCACATACCTCGCGACGATTTATCGACAATAAGCAAAATGCTCCAAGTACTACAACCTTGCTAGCCCTTTCCACTCCTCGAGTAGAATACGCTACTCTTAGTACTTTCACCTATAAAGGTCACAAACGCCTATTAACCCCAAAACACAAGTTTCTATCTTTCTACGTAAAATTGCAAAGACTCTCCCGCAACAGCAGAAATCTCCTCCTCTAACGAGGCCGCTACCAAGCCAACCAGTGGTCTACACGCCTAACCTGACGGTACAATTCTACTCGAATACTACACAAGTCTACCGCAATACACCCTATGTAAATACAGTGCGATTCTTTATTCTTCAGCTTAAGTCAAAAGACATTGCCGAATACTAAGTATAGTTCCATATATAGTATACTTCAACTATATATTCTAACAAACATGTAATTTCCAATTACAATAGAGGACAAGATAATTACCTCGATAAGCCCAAAATTATCCAAGTTATAATGTCGATCCCGAGCAAGGTTTAGCTCCTACCCGTGCGCCCAAACAACCCTTAGAAGTTCTAATCAACTTACTCAAATACTTCAACCAACTATGAAGATTTCCTTGGTTTTGGTTTGAGACTAAAGGACAAAAGGTAGTATTTCCTGCTCTACGATAGAGGTATCTTTGGAATACTACAAGTACAAGGCTAAGGTATTTTGGGCATTATAACAATACTAGGAGAAGTATTTCAATACCACAAGGAGTGGTATTATACGAAACAACTAGCAGTGGGTACCCACCTAGCACCACAAAAGGGAGGGAACCCTCGCCAAAGGCCACACGAAAGGGGAGTGGGAGGCTCTCGCCAAGATCTCACAAAGGGGGAGGAGAGGGTTTCAAGACTTGGAAGTTTTGGAATGGATGAAGTCTTCACACTTGGGGTATTTATAGCAAAACCAAAGGCCAACCAAGGGCCAAGATCCTTCCAAGTGTATAGCAAGTGTAAGGGCAAGATTAAGCCAAGTGCACCCTAACCCTACTCCACAAAACATGCCACAAAACAATGCACCAAACAAGGCCAAAACAAGGCACAAAACAAGGATAAGACGCCCTCGCTTACCCAAACCGCCACTGAGGTGACAAGTGTCACCTCTCGCCCAAAGATGTTCCGCCGCCGAAAAATCCGCAAAAATACAAAACGACATAGTCGGAATTTTCCTCGCAAGTTATGCAAAACGCTTCGCCGAAAACGACTTAATCGTGTTGCGCACAAAGGTAAATTCGCCAAGCGGTGCCATACGGGGTGACACGTGTCGCCCCGATTCGCCTGAATATTTCGTCTTCCAAAATATCCAAAATACCGAAATCTCAAAAACAAAGCGGCCCCACAAAATCAGAATTTCTCCCGTGGGCCCCACGTGACCATTTCCAAAATAAAATCTCAAAATTCTAATATAATTTAAGAAGCCCATATACCAAACTGGGAATCCAATTCTCATTAACGAACCTTTTTCTTCACAAATTACCGAAACTTTTCCGTCGAAAAACTCACATCTTTCTTTCTTTTCAAAATTTCTGCACTCAGACGACGCCTCACATACATACCCCGCAACTACGGGTATAACAAAAGTTGGCACCGGACGGCGATGGCGGCGCCACTCTATCAAAAACACCCACTACGCCCAAAAATCTGACGAGTTGCAGGAGTTTCGGCGCCTTGACGCCGGTCTCAGGGTCGTGGCGCCGACGCCGGTCTCAGGGCCGTGGCGCCGACGCGGGTTTTCAGCCAAATCCGAATGGGAATGGGACAAGACCAAGAGGGAAAAGTTAGAAACGTTTTTGGAGGATATAAAAAGGCCTTATGGCAGATTTTTGAAGGGTTCCACAATCCATAACTCTACACAACACATAGTTCTTGAAAACTTCATGATTGGAGGTTTGTTCTTGAGTAATTCTTTTTCTTACTTTATTTATTTTTTAGTTTATGTTGGATAATCTTTTAGCTCTTAGCATGTCTATAGCTAAGAGCTAAACTTTAATTAGGGCTTTCCATTCGAATCACTTGAACTTCGTTTTATGATTTAATGCATGGTTTTGGTTTCTTCTTTATATAGTTGAGATTTATTCAATAATTGCTTTGATTGCTTGGTAATTAATTGATCACTAATTATCATCACATATATGATTTTTAATCGAGATCCGAAAGGGGAGATTGTGAATATGCTATAGGTGAATAAACATAGGTTAAAATCGTGGACGAAAGTACCCCGATACTTGTGTAGTTTAATAGGTTATTGTTCTTAATCCTCCTTTGTGGTAAATCTTATCATCGAAATATAGAAGGGTTCTGCATCGGGGTTGAGTGTTTATATATCCTAACCGGAATATAAAACAGCTTAGTTAACCTGCTATCTCAATATATAAGAAGAACATTTATCATTGCATTAAAAATTAAAGCGAGCGGATAGTTGAGGAGATTGGAAGCCCTATTTCCACCATATCTGATTTAAGTAAAGTAATTTAGTTAACTTTTATAATTATTTAGTAGTCATAGATACAAACAACCATCAAAATTGTTATACCCCGTATTTCCAGAGTATGTACGTAAGGACGTACGTATAAAATTTGAGCCTTAAGATAGGCAAGATTCGAAATTTGTACACAACACCCGGTTAGAGTCGTTTTTCGACGAAACGTTTCCACAGCGTTAGTATGGAAAATTACGGCGATGTCCTTTATAATTTTTGCGGATTTTTCCGAGAGACGTAACATTTTGGACCAACGGGAGGGTGACATGTGTCACCCTCACATTGGAAGAGGTTGGACGGCAAATGGGCTAAGCTTGCACGTTTTTGGTGTTGAATTTGTGGTCAAGGGTTAGGTAGGATATTTTGTGTAGATGGATAAGGTTGCACATGGCTTAATCTTGGCCTTACACTTGCCTTGCACTTGGCACCATCTTGGCCATTGGTTGGCCTTCACTTGACCTATAAATACCCCCTTAGTTGATGAACTTTCTTCATCCAAAAATTGAGCAATCTATCTAAGTCTCAAACTACTCCCTCTTAGCTTGAGCTTTTCGTCCCTCTCCCCCCCTCCTAGTTGAGCTTGGCCGAGAGCCACCACACCCTCCCCCTTGTGAAGCCTTGGCCGAGGGGTACCCCCCCCTAGCCTAGTTGTTTTCGTATAATACCCCTTGTTGTGGTATAGAAATACTCTCCTAGTATTGTTATAATGCCCAAATACCTTGGCCTAAATACCTTGTAGTATTCCCAAGGTTACCTCTATACGAAAAGCCCATAAATACTAGTATACTTTCCTTTAGCCACTAAACGAAACCCTTTGGAAAAATCTTCACCCGTAGTTGAAGTTATAAGTAGAAGTTGGTTAGAACTTCTAAGGGTTGGTTGGAGCGGGTCGGGGCGCACGGAGTAGGAGCTAAACCTTGCTCAGGATCGACATATAAACTCGGATAATTTTGGGCTTATCGAGGTAAACATTCCTAACCTTCTGTTGTAATTGGAAATTACATGTTGTAGGAGTATATAGTTAAGTATACTATATATAGAACTGAACATAGTTGTGCGGCAATGTCTTTTGACTTAAGCCTGAATAATACTTACGGCAATGTCTTGCGACTTAAGCCTGAATTTAAAGAAGAGAACTGAACTGTATTACATAGGAATGTATTACAGTAGACTTGTGTAGTATTACTGTGGGTAGAATTGTACACGTCCGGTTAGACGTGCAAACCCCCCCACCCTGGTTGGCTTGGTAGCCGGCCTCGATAGAGGAGGAGATTTACGCTGTTGCGGGGGGGGAGGTGCTGCCGAATTTTCTGTAGAATATTCTACATTGAGATCTAAGATGTTAATAGGCGCCTTGTGGCCTCTATAGGTTGAAATACTACGTGTGGCGTGGTCTACTTGGCTTAAGGAGTAGCCGACGGTTTGAGGTACTTGGAGCGTTTTGCTATTAGTCGATAATCGTCGCGAGGTATGTGAACCTCTTCCTATCTTTTCTAGCATGATATGTGTGTAACTATGTAGTACGGTGAGCGTCATGTGCTAAATGTATTTGATTGGTTTGAGACATAAAGTGTTATAACGGCTTTATGGGAGGTTGGTTATAACGACTTTATGTAGATAAGAAAATGCTTTGTGATTGTTAAAAGGTAGCGATTTGACTTATAAGCGACTTGATGTGTGATAATAAAGCATTTGAAGTATTTCATTAAGAAACCGTTTTGAAAGAAGAGTAATACTTGGTTTTGAAAACATAAGAGTTATACTAGCTTTATGGGAGGTTAGGTATAACGTCTTAAGAGACTTGACTTGATATGGATGTTAGTGTGAAACCTCATTCGTGAGTAATGAGTACTTGATTTTAAAAGGAATAATGTTTCTTGATTCGTAAATCGAATAAGTATCGAACAAACCATTAGCGCTAATAAAGGAAAATGTAATGACTAACGAAGTATTATTAAAACCGGTAGAAACCTCCATCAGCATAAGCTAAGATGAGACAAAATGATATTACATTTTCTAGATCATGGCTGCTTAATAAGATTGATTATGATCAAGAATAACCTACTACCCTAGGGCATATGTTACTCAATTGTTTTAAAAGAGATTAAGACATCAACTATGAAACTTTTCTAAAAAGAGACTGCGTAATTGAAATTAGGCAAACTGGAACTTTAGGGTAAAGAAAGGCATTGTGTTGTCTTAAAATGGTTTAAAACATAACGTGTTATAATAGCCTTATGGGAAGTTGGTTATAACGACGTTATGAAAACAAAAGAAGGTTTTATCACTGGTTTTAAGGTGGTAACTTGACTTAAAAAAAGAGAAGTGTTTTGGTCTAAAAAGAAGGCATGGTGTTGCCTTAATTTGGTTTTAAAAGGATAGTATGGAAGTTGTTTTAGTTTATTTAAAAGATATAAGTCACTCTATTTTTATACTACGTATCGGGTGACTTTTATAAAATGAATAAATCTCTTTAAAAGGAATTTAACGTACGTAGTACTTTAGGTAAAACCGAACTTGGGCATAAAAATGAAAGTACTTCGAGTTGTGTATAAACTTGCCTATGCTTGTTGTTGTGAAACTTGCCTATGCTTGTTGTTGTGAAACTTGCCTATGCTTGTTGTTGTGAAACTTGCCTATGCTTGTTGTTGTGAAACTTGCCTACGCTTGTTGTGATAACCTTTGTTGTGCAAGAATTGTGTTTCTATACTACCGCGTCTCGATGGAGGGTCGGTTGACTTGTTGAGAACTTACTTGGACGTGACCGGCGGACGGATAAATTCCGCAGTGCGTTCTGTTGATAGTGTTACTTTTGTTAATCGCTTTGGACATATCGACACGCGATCGTAGCGCGGGTATGCTTCCACTTTGATTCTGCGCTTGTTGTCTTATTGTTTCCTTGGACATATCGACACGCGATCGTAGCGCGCGGGTATGCTTCCATTTGGAATCTTTGTCTTATTGTTTCCCTTTGGACATATCGACACGATCGTAGCGCGGGTATGCTTCCATTTGGAATCTTTGTCTTATTGTTTCCCTTTGGACATCACGACACGATCGTAGCGCGCGGGTATGCTTCCATTTGGAATGTTGTCTTATTTGTTCCCTTTGGACATACCGACACGATGCGTAGCGCGGGTATGCTCCCATTTGGATTCTTTGTCTTGTTGTTATCATATCATAGGCCGTGATGAGGAAAGGTACTCACGGGCAGGATTGATGTTGTGGGCGTGAGACCACGAATTGATATAATCTGTTATGTGTGTGCATCGTAGTTTGGTTATCATACATGTCTCGCTTTTATAGGCTAGTATGATTTCATTCTGATATTTTATAGTTTCACATACTTGGTACTGTTATCTTGACCTCCTTCGAAGCTGCGTTCATCCGCAGTAGAAATCGTCATTTGTCGATCCGCTTTTAGGATCACCTTTCGGCGTATTGGGAAGCTCCGTTCCTTGGAGGCTTATCTTTGGTATGTTACCACGATGTCTGTAGGTTCTTATGCGATCGGGGTATGGCGAGGCCTGTCCGTCATAGTTGTTGTATAAATCTTAAGTGCATGCTGCTTGTTGTGGGCGGGGTTTGTAAAAAGGATAAGCGTCGGTATTTATGTATATATGATGAAAACTGCTTATTTTGGTTGCTGTTTATTTATCTTGTCTCTTAATTCATGTTCATGTTTTTATTTCCTGATTTTCTCGATGTTGTATCACCAGGGTGCGGGTAAGGCACGATCCACGGGCTTGAGTTCGGTCGTGACAAAAGTGGTATCGAAGCGATTAGTCCTCGGAAGGTGTCTACGCACCGTGTCTAGTAAGTCTTGATTATCGATGTGTTGTGCACCACATCTATAATCGAGGCTGAGGACATTTAGGATTGGTTTCCATTCTTCTCATTACGAGATCGGGCCTTAGAGTCGTGTTGTAAGTTGAACCCTCCGACGTATCTCGTTTTACGCTTATGCCTCGCGCAAAAGGCAACGGGCCCGAGAAGGGCAAAGCGGCGAGAGGAGATACGAGTAGAGTCGCGGCGATCTACAGAGACCTCGATGCACGAGCCTCCATCCTACGGTAGGCGAGAGAGATGGGTTACAAGAGATGGCCCGATTAATGGCGAGGTTGTGGCGAACTTGAGGATAAGCCGGACGCAGCAGTTCCGATCCAGTAGCACCGTAATTCAACCCGGCGAGCGATTTGAGACTACGGGATTTTTACGAGTGTAACCCGCCGAGTTTTATGGGTCGAGGCACGAGGATGATCCGCGAGGAGTTCATCCGGCGATTCTGACGGATCATGAGAGTGATCAAGGCATCGGAGACCGAGTCAGTGGTCCTAGGTTCGCATCGGCTGCGTGATACCGCAGTCGATTGGTTTGATTCGTGGAGCTGTCCCGGGGAGAGAATGCACTTCCGGCTTTGTGGGACGAGTTCTCAAAGGCATTTCTTGCACACTTCTTGCCGCCACGGATGAGGAGGCTCGCCGGCAGATTTTTGGTGTTGCGGCGAGCGGGCGTCTGGTGCGGAGTACAATGTGAGTTCGACTCATTGGCGTGCGTCCGCATTAATAGCTAGTATGGAGGATCGAGTCCACCGATATGTTCTGAGGGCTTGATGATTACCTAGCGAGAGTTGTTGGTGTAGCTCTTGTAGGGCATGGACATTGCCGCGTGCGAGCTTATGCACTTGGAGGTGAGGCGGAGAAATCGGCAGAATGACCAAAGTCGGCGAAGAGGGCGAAGCTGCAGTCCTTTGGTGATTTTCGAGGCACCGCCTCGGCAGACTAGTTATGCGCCTCGCCGATCTGAGTGGTCCTCACAATCTTGAGCGTCGAGTTTTGAGAGCGGTCGGGGCTCGAGGTTCAGATTTTCGGGAGAGCAGAGTGTTAACGGTGAAGCCACCCTACCTCGTTGTGACCATTGTGGTAGACTCGCGATGGGAGTGTCGTGCTAGTCCGGAGTTTGTTTTACATGCGGCGGCGAGGCCATTTTGGGAGCTGTCAGGCCGAGGTAGCTTGGTAGGATAGCCTGATCACGAGATCGATTGCGGGTTCTTCACCTTCTCTGACTAGGCGGGATGTTCATACACGGCAGCCCGGTAGAGGTCGCGGTGGAAGTTCCGATTTTAACGGTCCTTTGAACCGCCTATTTTCGGTATATCCTTAACTCTGCAGAGACTTGTATGTATTGATGTTATGATAATGTGTTAAGTGTTATGTTCGAGATAGCTTTGTGCTAAAGCGTGATGTAGAACCCGGTTAGTGAGAAGGGTAAGCTTGGGGTGAAAATGATGAACCTTAGAATATTACGGTTGAGACCTTAGATGTAAGGTCGTCTTGAGTACAGATTTTGCAAGTGATCCTTGTCGGAGCGCATTTTATGCCTAGAACGTTTTGTGTGATAAAGTCCACGGTAGTGTGCAATGGAAGTGGTAGCTTTCATGACTGTAGAGGTAAGATTGTTCGGATCGGGAACAAGAGCGTGATGCGTTAAGTGGGTCGGGTTGGGGCCATGATGAGGGCCAACCCGCGGCCTGTTTCGAGGTAGGGTCAGCTCTGGGTGGTCCGGCCAGGTGGTAGGGTCACGAGGGTGTTAGGCCCAGGTTTAGATGACCATCGTATGAGTTCGTGGATATGTTCGACCATAAGCGGATCGTGAAGGCCGGGAATGGCCTTAAGGAAGATTGAGGCTAGTAAGATAACCAAGTTGGAGGTGGTGACTCCAAGGTTTGGAGAACTGAAGCGAGGACTGAAGTGTGGTACGTATACTAGAAGAGTTCAAGTGTTCGAGAAGAGTACGACGAGTAAGGGTAGAGGCGAGCATGTATTGCGAGCATAGATATGATCATTTCTTGTGAAGGGAGAAGGTGCGAAGGATGTATATTTTAGACCTCAGGAATCGCATGCAGTCCGGTACAATTTGTTGGGTCGCCGGAGTGACACTAGAACCTCGCGGCAAAGTGACAAAAGTTTGTGATGTTAGAGGTGTTTCCTCGTGGACTTGGATGTAAGTATTTACGCGGGTGTTTCGTGGCCAGTTGTGGCGTTGGCAACTTATTAGAAGAACTCTATCGTTATCCGTCTTGAGAAGGAACATTCTGGACGAATGTTTCTAAGGAGGGGAGAATGTTATACCCCGTATTTCCAGAGTATGTACGTAAGGACGTACGTATAAAATTTGAGCCTTAAGATAGGCAAGATTCGAAATTTGTACACAACACCCGGTTAGAGTCGTTTTTGGACGAAACGTTTACACAGCTTTCGTAGGGAAAATTACGGCGATGTGATTTATAAATTTTGGCGCTTTTTCAGACAGTCGTAACAATTTGGACCAACCGGAGGGTGACATGTGTCACCTCACATTGGCAGAGGTTGGACGGCAAATGGGCTAAGCTTGCACGTTTTTGGTGTTGAATTTGTGGTCAAGGGTTAGGTAGGATATTTTGTGTAGATGGATAAGGTTGCACATGGCTTAATCTTGGCCTTACACTTGCCTTGCACTTGGCACCATCTTGGCCATTGGTTGGCCTTCACTTGACCTATAAATACCCCCTTAGTTGATGAACTTTCTTCATCCAAAAATTGAGCAATCTATCTAAGTCTCAAACTACTCCTCTTAGCTTGAGCTTTTAGTCCCTCTCCCCTCCTAGTTGAGCTTGGCGAGAGCCACCACACCCTCCCCTTGTGAAGCCTTGGCCGAGGGGTACCCCCCCCTAGCCTAGTTGTGTTCGTATACTACCCCGTGTTGTGGTATAGAAATACTCTCCTAGTATTGTGATAATGCCCAAATACCTTGGCCTAAATACCTTGTATTATTCCCAAGGGTACCACTATCCGAAAAGCCCATAAATACTAGTATACTTTCCTTTAGCCACTAAACGAAACCCTTTGGAAAAATCTTCACCCGTAGTTGAAGTTATAAGTAGAAGTTGGTTAGAACTTCTAAGGGTTGGTTGAGCGGGTCGGAGCGCGGAGTAGGAGCTAAACCTTGCTCAGGATCGACATATAAACTCGGATAATTTTGGGCTTATCGAGGTAAACATTCCTAACCTTCTGTTGTAATTGGAAATTACATGTTGTAGGAGTATATAGTTAAGTATACTATATATAGAACTGAACATAGTTGTGCGGCAATGTCTTTTGACTTAAGCCTGAATAATACTTACGGCAATGTCTTGCGACTTAAGCTGAATTTAAAGAGAAGCTGAATGTATTACATAGGGGTATTCTGATGAGACTTGTGTAGTATTACTGTGGGTAGAATTGTACACGTCCGGTTAGACGTGCAAACCCCCCTACAGATTCTATATTTACATGGCAGGATCTGGCACAACAGTTCCTGACAAAGTTCTTTCCACCTTCCAAAGCAGCCAAACTGAGAGGAGAGCTGAATAATTTCTACCAGACTGAAGGGGAGTCATTCTATGAGGCTTGAGAGAGATTTAAAGATCTGCAGATAAAGTGTCTGCATCATAACATTGAACTGTGGAATTTGGTCCATATTTTCTACAATGGGCTAAGTGGGACAACAAGAACCATCATTGATGCAGCTGCAGGTGAAACCTTCATAAAGAAGACAACACATGAGGCCCATGATTTGCTAGAAGACATGGACACTAATAACTATGTGGCAGATGATAGAGGGGTAAGTGAAAGGAGAGCGATAAGAGTTCATGAGATCGATGCCATTACAGCGTTAAATGCACATGTTGCTCTCTTGACCAAGCAACTTCAGCAGAACACAGTGTCAGTGAATGCAGTTCAGATGCCAATGAATTATGAGATTTGTGGGGTTCCTCATACTTTTGATAGGTGCCCATCAACAGACCCCAACAACATCCCTATTGAGCAAGCAGAATGTCAGGCAGTGGGAAATTACCAGAGGCCCCAGAACAACCCTTATTCAAACACTTACAATCCGGGGTGGAGGAATCACCCAAACTTCTCATGGAGGGGTGACCAGGGGCAACATAATCAATATATAGGCCAATACCAGAATCATCAACCATTTAATCAGTCCTCATCTTCACAACAGTTCACTGCACCTTGCCCACAAGAAAAGCTAGATGAATTGCGATCAACCTTGTTGACACTTACAAATTTACAGACCCAGTTCATGGCAGAGACAAGGTCATCCATAAGGAACTTGGAAACACAAGTTGGACAACTGGCAAAAATGACAAATAACAGGTCACAGGGCACTCTTCCCGATGTCTGAGATAAATCGAGAAGCGGTGTCGAGCGATGCAGTTGAGAAGTGGGAAGCAGTTAGAACCAGTTGCTCCTGAACCTGCAGGGGGACTGAAAAGGAAGCTGAGATTGAGATTGAGAAGGAGGGGGTTACTGATGACCGCCATATTTTAGAGGAGGCTCCACCAATTCTAGTAAGGGAGTACACAGAGAAGATCCCCTATCCTCAGAGGCTTCAGATAAATACCCAAGATAAGCAGTTCTCAAAGCTCCTAGAGGTTTTGAAATTGCATATCAATATCCCGCCGTTGAAGCGTTGGAACAATCACCTACCTAATTCAAATTTATGAAGGAGATCCTTGGAAAGAAGAGGAAAATAGTGGAATATGAGACCATATCACTAACTGAAGAGTGTAGTGCCATTTTACAGAAGAAGCTTGTTACACCCCGTAATTCCAGGGCATGTTTTTAAGAACGTACGTAAGAACTCCAAAAATGTTAAGATTTGAGACTAGTAAAAATTTATCGGAATTATGGAAATGTCGGAAAATGAAATATTGTGACGAATGGGAGGGAGACACGTGTAACCTCCCTTTGTTGGTCTTGGACGAAATGGAAATGGACATGGATTAAATGGTCATTTGACCAATGTTAAGATGATCAAGTCTTGCAAAGACTTGAGCTTGATATTGTTGACTAAGTCCAAGGGCCATATGGCTAGATTTTTAAGTGAATTGGATCCAAGCCACCCAATTGTGCTAATCTTGACCCTCCATAGTATTATTTAAACATACTAGTAGCAAGACAGGGCTATTTTTACACTTAGAGAAATTTCAAGAAGCTTGTGCTTCACTATGTTGCTCTCGGGTTTGAGAGGGTTTCAAGGAGGAAATTTTTTGTTTGTTGTTCAATAATCTCCACACTTTAAACCAAGGTTCCTAAGAGTATTATAAGGGTATCTCAATAGAAAGATCCCGGAAAAGTGTCGTTTTCGTATTAGTCGCAAGGTGAAAACCTAAGCCACTTTCCTAGGTTTGGATTGGAAATTGAAGGAAAGTTGTTTGTGATCTTCTAAGGGATTCAAGTGGCGGATTGGAGTGTCAAGGAGAGGCTCTAAGTTGCTAGGGAGCGACTTCGTATCTTGAAGTTGGATTAAGGCTCGTAAGGTAACAATCTTGTTCTCTTAAGTGTTATAAGATTACATATTGTTGTAGCCTTACATTTTAACTAGCATAAAGTTTATGTATTGAAGATTGATAAGTGATATGGATAGTGGAAGCCTATATCCGATATGACATTGTGAGCCATTTGAAATTGAAATACAATTTGGTCGATAATTAGAATCGTCACATGTTATCTACTTGAAGATTGTAGTTGTTATAATCGATTGCGGCTTTATAGCATGTTATACTAAACAACTTGGATTGAAAAGGAATTGGAAAAGACTTTGTGTTGTTGTCCCTCAAATTGTCGAAAATGACATTGTCTTTTGGACTAGTTTGATATCAATTGTGGGGCGGAATTTTACACGTCTCGTTAGGCGTGTAATCCCCTATTGTTAATTGCATTGTTGAGCCTTAAATGTGGCGTGTTTGGTTATTGAATTCGGGCCTTGAAAAAAGTGGAAAAGTATGTAGAAACAAATGAGGTGTTGTCCGATTTTCCGTAGAATTTAGTGACTTTGCACTTAGAATATTCTACGTTTGAAGTTAGAAGTTAATAGACGTATTATGGTCATTATAGGTTGACATACTACGTACGACATATTGGACTTAGCAAGTGGATTGAACCGAAGAGGTATGTGGAACTTTCTTATCTCTTGAGCATGAGTAGTTGTAAATGTATAGTACGGTAGACGTACGAGATTTAAATGAATTTAGTTTCATTTGATATCCTTGACTTGTTTTAAGGATGCCAAGTTGGTTGAGTTAGAGAATTAACTCACTTGTTTTTAAAGGATAGAAATGTCTTGGTTTCAAAAGCATAAGGTTGGTTAATAACTTTATGGAAAGTAAAAATAATGGTTTATTCTAATAAGGTAAACAAAGATTTCTTGACTTGAAAATGTATAGAATACTTGATTTGGAAAGTATTGATTCCTTGAGCTATTCTAAAGTTAAGAGACTTGAAGTATTTTAAAAGTATATGATATTTGGTTTTGAAAGTATAAGTCTCTTGGTTATAAAAGAAAGGAATGGAAGTGTCACGACCCGAACCCGAGCCCGTGACTGGTGCCTTACCCCGGGCACCCAAGTAGACATACATCAGAGTAATCAGCGGAACATAAAACAAGACATGAAATAATATGAAGTGTAAAACAGTTATCTGAGAAAAGTTGCCTTTCGGCATATATATAAAAACTTTAATCCGAACAGTTACATCCCCTATTACAAACTCTGCCCACAACAGTACTACAGACCTCTAAGAATGATACAACAACAATGGCGGGACAGGGCCCCGCCATACCCCTGAATGTAAGTACCTACAACGACAGGGGACTATACCACTGATAAGCCTCCGGAGAAACGGAGCTTCCCAAAACGCAATGGCCGTGATCCTAAGGCGAGGATCGACGGTAGTGTACCTCTACTGCGGCATGAGCGGCCGAAGGAGGTCGATCTGGCGGTACCAAGTATGTGGCTGAAAATCGTAAATGAAATCATAGTAGTCTATATAAAGCGGGAGACATGTATGATAACCAAACTACGATTCCTGATAAATAGCGATCATGTCAAGTCGGGGACTCACGCCTCAAAGTCATCACTCAAATATAACTATGGGTATCACGCCCACATTAATCATGCGTGGAATACCTTCCATCATGGCGATCTATGATATAAAAGCACTAAGAAATACACATGAACACGAGTCCCACTGTGTCATACTAAAACCGTCACGGAGGTAAATGCGAAGGCATAGCCGACTACTAAAACCAGCATACCAACAAAGTCATAAAGCGTATCACGAGTGTATGACCGCCACATGATCGGCGGCCACTCGCGCGATATCAAATGTGCGCGTCTAGTCTGGAACTTCCGCTGACTCGCATAGGCCACTCACATAGGCCGCGTGAGGTATTCCCGCATCGAGGGTAGCTACTCCCCGGCATCGTCCTGGACTCGCAGTCCGCATGGCCACATAGACCGCATGACCATATAGGTCGCACACTAACCTGGAACTCTCGTAGATCTGCATAGGTCCCCTGGACCCGCATGAGGTATTCTCGAATCATGGTCCCAGACCGCCTGATTCTACCCGCGTCGGAGGCGACAACCCGGTATCATGTCAAGAGGTGAGTGATATAATACTAACATAACAGCTTATCGTTAAACAACATAAGTACAACAAGGGAAACCCCTTTACACAAACATCACAAGATACTAACACACGTAGCATCCTAACATGTTTACTTATCAAATCAACAAGAAAGTATTACAAGGCTATCACAAACCAACACAATCAAGTTATCCACACAAGGCACTTCCTACTTTATGTCAATAAGTTCGGGTTTTTATCCCCAAAGTACTTCATACATTAATTCTTTAAAAGATCCGTTTCTTTCACAAAAGTCACACAATACCCGTAGTATAAAAATAGAGTGACTATCTTTTTAAGTAAACCAAAACACTTCCCTTTGTAAAATCAAGTAACAACATTCTTTTCCAAACGTTCAAGTTTGCCTAATTTCAAATGCTCAAGTTTCTTATTTTCGAAAGGTTTCGTAGTTCATAGTCTTAATCACTTAATAAGATAATTCTCTTTTAAAACAATTTGAGAAACATATGCCTTATGTGTGAGTAGGTTATACTTGTTCATAACAATCTTATTAAAGCAGCCATGATCTAGGAAATGTAATATCATTTTGTCTCATCTTAGCTTCTATGCAGATGGAGGTTTCTACTGGTTTCAATAATACTTAATTAGTCAATACATTTCCCTTTATTAGCGCTGCAGTGGTCTGTTCGATACTTATTCTCAGTTCTGAAATCAACATAAGGCGTTCATAAACAATTAAGTAAATCGTTCATTTTATCTCTCTTAAGACGTTATACCTAACTTCCCATAAAGCTAGTATAACTCTTAAGCTTTTAAAACCAAGTATTACTCTTCTTTCAAAAAGGTTTCTTAATTCTTTTGAAATACTTCAAGATTCTTATTATTAGACTCAAGTCAAAAGACATCGTGATAAAACCACGTTGATTAACACACGTACGTCTACCGTACTATATATATATTCTTTTAAAATATCATGCTCAAGAGGATAGGAAGAATCACATACCTCGCGACGATTATCGACAATTAGCAAAACGCTCCACGGCTATAACCCGGCTAGCCTTATCCACCTTCCAAGTAGAACATGCTGCTCGCAGGACTTTCCACCTATAAAGGCCATACACGTCTATCAACGTCTAGACTACTCTGTAGAATATTCTAAGCAGAGGGTTTTCTATTCTACGGAAAATCGGGCAGCACTTCCCTACCCGCTAAACTACACAAGTCTACTGTAAATACAGTCCTATGTAAGTACAGTTCAATCTTCTTCTTTAATATCCTTCTATTACAGTTCAATTCTCTCCTGTAATATCCTTCTATGAATCTTATATTCATTTCTATACTACTACAGTATGTAATTTCCAATTACAATAGAAGGTCAAGAGTATTTACCTCGATAAGCCCAAAATTATCCAAGTTTAAATGTCGATCCTGAGCAACGTTTAGCTCCTACTCTGGGCGCTCCAACCCGCTCCAAACAACCCTTAGAAGTTCCCAAACAACTTCTACTTAATACTTCAACCAACTATGAAGATTTTCCTTAGGGTTTCGTTTTTGTGACTGAAGGGAAGTATAATAGTATTTTTGGGCTTTTAGTATAGGGGTAACCTTGGAATACTACAAGGTATTTGGGCCAAGGTATTTTGGAATAGTAACAATACTAGGAGAATATTTTTCTACCAAGGGGGGGTGTATTTTACGAGAACAACTCTCAAGAGGGGGGGGGGGTACTTTCGGCTAGCACCACAAAGGAAGGGGGGGAGTACTTCTCGGCCAAAAGGCCTCACAAAGGGGGAAGGTGCTCTTTGGACGAGAGCAACAAGAAGGGGGGGAGGATTTTCAAGACTTAGAAAATGTTTGTGGATGATGAAGTCTTCAACAAAGGGGGGGGGGGTATTTATAGGGAAACCAATGGACAAGATCAAGACAAGTGGTGGGCAAGTGGAGGGTGAGGGTTTGCCTAAATGCCCCCTAGCCATCTACTCCTCAAATCACTCCAAACATTGACCCATGGTTTAGGCCACAAAACATGGCACAAAAACGTGCACACCATCGGCCACTTGACCGCCCACTTGAGGGTGACAAGTGTCGCCCTCTCGTTGGTCTAAAATATTTCATCTCTCGGAAAAATCCGCAAAAATTATTAATGACATAGCCGTAATTTTCCCTACGCAAGTTCCGGAAAACGTTTCGTCGAAAAATAATTCTTTTCGGGGGTTGTGCACAAATTTCGACCCTTGCCTAACTTTAAGGCTTAAACTTTTATACGTACGCCCTCACGTACATACTCTGGAAATACGGGGTATAACATTCTCCCCTCCGTAGAAACATTCGTCCCGAATGTTCCTTCTAAGTCTCAAAACAAACATGCGCCCGTATAGTCTTCACTGCTATACTTACGAAAACAATCATACCACACCTGGCCACAATACAACACGCGCAAATACTTACATCCAAGTCCACGAGAAATCACCTCCATCACTACAAAAGCTCCCACCGAGGTCTAAAATATACCCATGCCGCACCTTCACTACAAAAGAAATGATCACATCTATGTTTTTAACACATGTTCGCTTCTTCCTTTACTCGTCGTACCCTACTCGTACACTTGAACTCTTTCTCATAACTTACCACATTTCTGTTACTGCTTCAGTTTCCAAAATCTCTGGGTTACTACCTCCAACTCGGTCATCATTAACTGGGAACACTCTGGATGGATCTCCGATACTTTTACGAACATAACAACATGAAAGACGGACGTCTTGCCTCTAAGTCGGACGGCAAATGCTAACATATAGGCAATCTGGCCTATTCTTCACATGATCTGAAAAGGCCCAAAGTAACTCGGGCTAAGTTTCTTCTGTTTTCCAAAACTCGTCACACCCTTTTCCGGGGTGGTACCTTCAAGAAAATCCATCGTCAACCTGAACTCTAAGTGTCGACGTTGATTATCCGCATGACCTGGCGACTACGGCGCGATAACCTCTCTGGATAGGCTTCACCTATCCACATCCTGTGAAACAAGTATGAACCAACTATCCGAACGCGCCAACATCGAACCAATTGGCCGTGACCTACTGCTTCCGCCCATACAAGGCGTCGTAAGCGATATCGAACACCGAAATGGTAGCTAAAAACACTCCTCAACGGAGGCAACAATCCTCACGGCTACCCCGAAATCAAACAACGGCAGAGGCGAATGCGGTCTGAGACTCACGAGTTCACAACCTGCTGGTAAAACTTCGAGAAAAAGAAATAGCGTAACACAGGCTCCATTGCACGACATAAGGTGAAAGTAGGCACCTCGTGCAGCCTTACAACCTTACGATATAACATCTCGCATAACCTGCTGGAGTAGCGGTTCGGTGAAAGACAAGATGGGCTGATCTCATCGGCCCGACTGCTGTCGACGCATCCACGAACTTCGTCGATGGTTAACTAAACTTGGGCCTAACACCTCGTGACCCACCACCTGGCGGGACCACCTCGGCCGACCTCGCCTGATATAGGCCGCGGGTTGACCCGCGATCGGTCCTCAACCCGACCCGCTATCGCGCAAAACTCTTGTTCCCCGATCCGGAACAATCTCACTAATCAAGTCACGAAAACCTAGTGGTCTTCTTAGCTCAACTACCCTCTTTCATATCATACCCCTCAGGGACTTATCACACAAACATATCTCACGTATACTATGCACTCCGATAAGGGTCAAACATAAATGTAATCTTTTACTCAAGATGGCCTTACCTCTAAGGTCTCCACGTATAAAACTCTAAGGCTCACACTTCCTATCCCCCAATCTTACCCGGTTAACTAACCATGATTTCTAATCACAATTAGCACAATGCTATCTGATCATAATACTTAAGATATACTCATCTTACATACCAATCTCTAGAGGGTTAAGGATGTACCTGTATCTACTGCTTCACTCCTCACAATGACACTTACCACAACGGCCACACCGAGGTGGGGGTGGCCTCCTCGGGCTAGCACCCCTTCCTCTCCGAACTACTGAATCCACAACTGATTTGGTAGGCTGAGTCCTCCTACTTGCATCCCTCCTACTAGGACACCCTTTCGACACATGACCCTGACGGCCGCAGGTAAAACAAGCACCAACAAAAAGATGACATTCCCCGGGATGACGCCTGCCATGTGTGAATACGAGGAAAAGCGAATCCGGTGTTTGGAACCTACGTGTATCTGCGAACCAGCACGGAGCTCGACCAACTCCTGCGTACCGAGCGTCACGAACCACGCGGAGGACCACTCTGCACTGGCGGAGGCACATATCCAGTCTGCTGCTGAGGCGATCCTCCTCGATAGTTACCAAAGGACCCTGCCGATCTGGCCCTCTTCTGCTGATCTTGGTTAACCCGTCGATCCCTACGTTTCTCGGCCTGCTGCGCATAAGCCCGTACACAGGACATGCTCAAGCCTGACTGAAGAGCTACTCTTGCACAACCCTCTCTTACATAGTCATCATGACCCGTGATAAATCGATACATAGTATACTCTCTGGTAGTCACATCCATAGCTAGTAACAGGGTCGCCTCTTTGCAATCCATACTTTCTACTACTGGTCGTGGAACTGAAGGTTCAAATATCATGGCCGCAGTAGGAACTGCTTCCGCTACGCTAGACTCTGTTGGGACTGGTGTCGTCGCAGAACTCCCCGAATGAAGCACCACCTCAGGTGATGATTGGGCCTGTGCCCTAGTAACCCTCTGTGCTCTACTCGCAGCTCCCTCGGCTGCCTTGCCCTTCTGGGCCCGGGTTGCCTTACGCGGAGGCATAACGGTAAGGGAAAGAAATACGTTAGAGGGGTCCGATTTGTAACACAGCTCTAAGGCACGATCTCAGAGTGAGAAGAATGGAAACCAATCCTAAATATCCTATAGCCTCCTGATTATTGATGTGGTGCACAACACACCGATAATCAAGACTCTACTAGATCTGGTGTAGATACTTTCAGAGGATTAAGCGCTCTGATACCACTTTTGTCACGACCGAACGGGCGGGCGTGTGATGCCTTACCGGGCACCCAGTAGACATACATCAGTGTCGTGAAACATAAAACAAGACATGAAATAATATGAAGTGTAAAACAGTTATCTGAGAAAAGTTGCCTTTCGGCATATATATAAAAAATTTAATCCGAACAGTTACATCCCTTTTACAAACTACGCCCAGCGATTACATGGACCTAAGAATGATACAGGCAATGGTGGGACGGGGCCCGCCATACCACGAATGTAAGTACCTACAACGACGGGGACTATACCACGATAAGCCTCGGAGAAGCGGAGCTTCCCAAAATGGCGTGATCCTAAGGCGAGGATCGGCGGCGGTGTACCTCTACACTGCGGTATGAGCAGCCCAGAGAAGTCGATCTGACGGTACCAAGTATGTGGCGAAAATCGTAAATGAAATCATAGTAGTCTATATAAGCGAGACATGTATGATAACCAAACTACGATTCCTGATAAATAGCGATCATGTCAAGTCAGGGACTCACGCCCTCAAAGTCATCACTCAAATATAACTATGGGTCTCACGCCCACAACATCAATCATGCCCGTGGAATACCTTCCTCACTGCCGGAAGTATATGATATAAAAGCACCAAGAAATACACATGAACACCAGGTCCCACCTCTGTCATACTAAAACCGTACGGGGTAAGTACGAAGGCATAGCCGACTACTAAAACCCACAGTACCAACAAAGTCATAAACTGTATCACGAAGTCTGTCTAGACCGCCACATGATCGAAGCTGGCCACTCGCCCGCAGTATCAAATGTGCGCGTCTAGTCTGAACTTCCAGCGACTCGCATAGGCCACTCGCGTATGCGCGTGAGGTATTCCGCATCGAGGTAGCTACTCCCGGCATCGTCTGGACTCGCGATCGCGTGGCCACATGAACGCGTGACCATATAGGCCGCACTAACACGGAACTCTCGTAGCTCGCATAGGTCCCTGACCCGCGTGAGGTATTCTCGAATCATGGTCCCGGACACTGAGTCTACCCGCGTCGGAGGCAGCAACCCGGTATCATGTCAAGAGGTGAGTGATATAATACTAACATAACAGCTTATCGTTAAATAACATAAGTACAACAAGGGAAACCCCTTTACACAAACATCACAAGATACTAACACACGTAGCATCCTAACATGTTTACTTATAAAATCAACAAGAAAGTATTACAAGGCTATCACAAACCAACACAATCAAGTTATTCACACAAGGCACTTCCTACTTTATGTCAACAAGTTCGGGTTTTTATCCCCAAAGTACTTCATACATTAATTCTTTAAAAGATCCGTTTCTTTCACAAAAGTCACACAATACCTGTAGTATAAAAATAGAGTGACTATCTTTTTAAGTAAACCAAAACACTTCCCTTTGTAAAATCAAGTAACAACATTCTTTTCCAAACATTCAAGTTTGCCTAATTTCAAATGCTAAAGTTTCTTATTTTGAAAGGTTTAAGTTCATAGTCTTAATCACTTAATAAGATAATTCTCTTTTAAAACAATTTGAGAAACATATGCCTTATGTGTGAGTAGGTTATACTTGTTCATAACAATCTTATTAAAACAGCCATGATCTAGGAAATGTAATATCATTTTGTCTCATCTTAGCTTCTATGCGGATGGAGGTTTCTCTGGTTTCAATAATACTTAATTAGTCAATACATTTCCCTTTATTAAGCGCTGCGATGAGTGCATTCGATACTTATTCTCGGTTCTGAAATCAACATAGGCGTTCATAAACAATTAAGTAAACCGTTCCTTTTATCTCTCTTAAGGCGTTATACCTAACTTCCCATAAAGCTAGTATAACTCTTAAGCTTTTAAAACAAGTATTACTCTTCTTTCAAAAGGTTTCTTAATTCTTTTGAAATACTTCAAGATTCTTATTATTAGACTCGAGTCAAAAGACATGTGATAAAACCACGTTCGGTTAACACACGTCGTCTACCGTACTATATATATATTCTTTTAAAATATCATGCTCAAGAGGATAGGAAGAATCACATACCTCGCGACGATTATCGACAATTAGCAAAGCGCTCCGTATATAACGGCTAGCCTTATCCACCTTCCAGTAGAACATCTTGCTCGCGAGGACTTTCCTATAAAGGCCATACACGTCTATCAGCGTCTAGACTACTCTGTAGAATATTCTAAGCGAGAGGGTTTTCTATTCTACGGAAAATCGGGCGACTTCCCTACCGCTAAACTACACAAGTCTCATGTAAATCTGATCTATGTAAATCTGATTCAATCTTCTTCTTTAATATCCTTACATTACGGTTCAATTCTCTCTGTAATATCCTTCATGAATCTTATATTCATTTCTATACTACTACATGTAATTTCCAATTACAATAGAAGGTCAAGAGTATTTACCTCGATAAGCCCAAAATTATCCAAGTTTAAATGTCGATCTGAGCAGCGTTTAGCTCACTACTCAGGCGCTCGACCGCTCCAAACAACCCTTAGAAGTTCCAAGTTCCCAAACAACTTCTACTTAATACTTCAACCAACTATGAAGATTTTCCTTAGGGTTTCGTTTTTGTAGTGAAGGAAGTATAATAGTATTTACGGGCTTTTAGTATAGGGGTAACCTTGGAATACTACAAGGTATTTGGGCAAGGTATTTTGGAATAGTAACAATACTAGGAGATTAATTTTCTACCAAGGGGGTATTTACGAGAACAACTCTCGAGAGGGGTACTTTCTAGCACCACAAAGGTAGGGAGTACTTCTCGGCCAAAAGGCCTCACAAAGGGAGGGTGCTCTTTGGGCGAGAGAAACAAGAAGGGGAGGATTTTCAAGACTTAGAAAATGTTTGTGGATGATGAAGTCTTCAACAAAGGGGGGGGGGGGTATTTATAGGGAAACCAATGGACAAGATCAAGACAAGTGGTGGGCAAGTGGAGGGTGAGGATTTGCCCAAGTTCCCCCTAGCCATCTACTCCTCAATTCACTCCAAACATTGACCCATGGTTTAGGCCACAAAACATGGCACAAAAACGTGCACACCATCGGCCACTTGACCGCCCACTTGAGGGTGACAAGTGTCGCCCTCTCGTTGGTCCAAAATATTTCATCTCTCGGAAAAATCCGCAAAAATTATTAATGACATAGCCGTAATTTTCCCTGCGTATTCGGAAAATGTTTCGTCGAAAAACAATTCTTTTCGGGGGTTGTGCACAAATTTCGACCCTTGCCTAACTTTAAGGCTTAAACTTTTATACGTACGCCCTCACGTACATACTCTGGAAATACGGGGTATAACAGGAAGTGTCTAAAGCATAAAGTTAGTATAACGGCTTTATGAGAAGTTGGTTATAATAACTTTATGGAAGGTTAAAAGAATGGTTTACTCTAGTGAAGTAAATAAAGAAAATGACTTGGAAGGAAGAAAGGCAAATTTATTTGAAGGCATCAATTGCTTAAAGTTTTAAAGTAAAAAGTCACTTGATATAGAAGTCTTTAAATGTAGTTCTAAAAGGTATTGCGACTTGTTTTGAAAAGTAGATATGACTTGATACTACGATTATTAGTATCTTGGAAGTTTTATATGAAAAAGAGTCATTTTAAAAGAATGGAAGTACATAGTACTTTGGGTTAAATTCCCGGATTTGATAATAACATGTTAGTGCCTTAAGTAAACTAAAATGAGAGTGTATATGAATAAAGTTAATAAGAAGTTAGGGGATTTCTTAACTTGCTTATGTTATGATAAGCCGATAGCGCTTATGTTATGTATGATAAGCCGGTAGTGCTTATGTTATGTATGATAGTCGGTTGTGCTAGGTTATGTTATTCTTACGGGGTAAAGCCCCAGGTTACTACTAATTCCATGGATTTGCTACCCATGATGCGAGTGCGGCGTTTGTACTCATTGCGGGCCCACCGGGCCTAAGCGGGTGAAATAGTCCTGTGTGGGTGAAATAGTCCCATGCGGAGCATATCTCTCCATTGCGGGTCCACAGGACCTATGCGGGTGAAATAGGCCCAGGAGTAGGATTGCTTAATGATACTACGGGCGGGTGACCCTACTTTGATCATGAGCCTCCTATTTTTATGCAGTAAAGTATATGCTTGGTTACTCTCATTGTTAGTAAGGCACATTGTACTGTAATTTGATTATCATACATATCTCCAACTTTATTTTAGACTTATGATGTAAATTGCAGTATTTTCCAGTTTTGCATACTTGGTACATATTGTGTACTGACCCTCTTTCCTCGGGGGGCTGCGTTAAATGCGCGGTAGGGAGTAGCGGTGGTGGATCCTCGCTCTTAGGATCCTTTGTTGGTGTGGAGAAACTCCATTACTCGGAGGCTTATCCTTGGTCGAGTCCACAGTATTGTCGGTTGTTGTACATTCAGGGGTATGGAGGGGCCCTGCCCCATCACATTTGTTATTCTTAGAGGTCTGTAGTCACGTCTTGTGGATTGGGTTGTAAAGAAAAAAAAAGGTAACTGCTTTTTGAGTTACGTGTATAATTTTGGAAGGTGGCCTTATCGGCTAGCCTGTTATTTATTTCTTTTGAGTTATATGTATGTTCCGCTGCTATTCTCTGATGTATACCTGAAAGGGGTGCCCAGGTAGGGCACCAGTCGCGGGCCCGGGTCATGACAAAAGTGGTATTAGAGCAGTTAGTCCTCGGAAAGTGTGTACATACCGTGTCTAGTAGAGTCTTGATTATCGGTGTGTTGTGCACCACATCTATAATCAGGAGGCTGCAGGACATTTAGGATTGATTTCCATTCTTCTCTCTCTGAGATCGTACGATAGAGCTGTGTTGTTAGGGTCGTCTCTCCCTAACGAGTTATGTTGATTGCAGCTACGAGAAAGACAACAGTGACCTAGGAAATATTATGTGGATTGCGTATCCAGGTTGGTAATAATTGTAGTATAGTTGATATTATGAAATACAGCTATACGGATTTATGTATGAAGTTGACGCGTATTTGCCTAGAATAATTTAGGATTACCAAGGATTGGTAAGGATTAAATAGATATCGGGAAGGTATGAAACAGTTTAATGAATTCTCATCAAGGTTTTACGTACTAATTTGAGATAATTAGGAGATGATGAGCTGTCTGAGAAGGTAATAGACCCTTAAGAAGTTATAATTAAGGGACTTAATTGAAGAATATGTTAATAGATTAAGCTACGTAGTACGCTTAAGAAAATTTTACGGATGAGATCTGTATGGAGTAAGTGTGGTTGTTATGATTAAGACAACATGATTAAGAGCTTATGAGAAGCTATCTTACCCGTATGCGGGGAAAGTTAAGGTAGGCTTGGAATACGAAAATTGCGAGCCTAAGAATATTGATAACCGCCGAGACCTTGGGTATATAAGGCCTTCTCGGGTAGTAAACGTTTAAGTCAGACCAAGGATAAGAGTTAAATGAGATGCCGAGTAGGATTGAGGACCTATTAAGGGTCGTCCCATAGCCTGAAATGGAATGATATTAGTTGGTAGTTGTCGCTATGTGGCGAGTCACGAGGTGCAAGCCAAGTCTAGTTAATCGTTTTACGAGTTCGTGGACGCATTCCACCGGAACCGGGTTGTGAGAGCCGAAAATGGCCTTATATTGTTTAAAATAGTAACTCCAAAGAGTGGAGGCCAGAATTAGTATGGAAGTATGTACGTATGCTAGTATAAGTTTGGAAATGCGGAAAAATGCGACCCGGTGAGAAAGAGACAACCAAGTGCAAAGGAATAGAGCACGAATCCATGAGAACCTTCGAGGTGACCACGCGCAGTGATGGGTGGTAGGCGGCGGGTATATGATAATTGCGGTGTGATACAATCGTCGGACCACTACGAACCTAGTAGGCGGATATGGCGGACTTTGAGGTCATTATGAGTGCAGGCTAGTTGGCCTCTTGTTATGCCAGCGTTGACTCTGAGAGAGATTGGTTCGGTTCGATTTTCCGGTGGCGGTTATCGAGTGGAAAGGAAGGGAAGTGGTGGTAACCAGTGAATTATCCTTCCTTCTTTGACATCATTGTTTTTAATAAGTCTGTGTGACTTGTTCATTTGAGGTGAATTGAGGCAGAAAGTGAGTAATACTCGAATTTGAAGGAGTTTATGTTAAGTGCCCTTGGAGGTACTTGGAGTTGGTTTGGTGTGGCGGTCAGGGCCACGACCTTCCGGATAATTTCAGGAAAATGTGCAAAGCAAGAATAAAATAAATCACAGTCTTTGGCGGAAAGCTGAGGGCATCTTTGGTAGGTTTTGAAAATCTATACGATTATAAGGTGGCGCGTGATGATTAAGATTTTGTAAGGGAGATAAGTTCTCTCCCCCACGTAAAAGGATAGTTTTACGTATTATGGGGTATGTGTACCCATGTTGTTAGACGAAGGATAAGAGACTGGTAAGGTCTTCAGTATCGTTATGCCATAGGTTACATTTTTAGATAACCGTGGGAAAAGTATTGTGTTGGGGTAATTGAGAACGACGTTAGGAAATGGTCGAGGAAGTTTCGTAAGGATATAAATGCAGGTGTGCGTGCATGAAACTGTATGATTATGAATCAAGATAGAAATACTTTTGCTAATAATAAGGAGGAGGGGGTTATGACCAGAATGATAAAAGAGAATGCAACTAGGGTTATGTAAGTTGCACGAGATATGATTACCCCAGACTAGTGTAAAAACCATTAGTAAATGATGGACAGTAAGAACACCTCGAGGAAAGGTGGTAACATCTGTACTGAGGAGAAGGATAGTAAGAAAATACGAGGGGAGGGGGGGGGGGGGGGTAAGGGACCCCAGGACAACTTGAAATGATTTATAAAGGAAAGACGAGTAGACACTCGAACGATAAGAAATCTTGACAAGCCATTAGATTATGTAATACCATGAATTGAGGTTGAACACCTGATTATAAGCTCTACGAGCTGGGAGAGAATAATAGGATTGCTACTTGACGAGATCAAAGAAATCTTCCCCCTAAATTATGATTGACAGGAAGTCTTAGCCATGAGGCAAACAAAGGAATCAAATCTAAGTATAGTGACTAAGTTTGGTTGCAACAGAGAAAGGGAAACAGGAACCATAATTGAGATTAAGGAAGCTCGAATATTTCGCAAGTATGAGAAAGGCTTCCAATTATTGGAAGATAAGTTGACCACGACTACAGTTCTAACCCCTCATGAGAGACTAGAGGGTTAGGGTATTATTGTAACACTTTGGGTGTGGGACTAGGTTGTGTCTTGTGTGACACGATAAGGTTAGAGCCTATGTTTCCGGCGGTTAGGGGAAGCATGAAAGGAATTACGCTACTCGCGATTTAGAGTCGGCGATTAATCGTGCCTTGAAGATTTGAAGGCATTTCTTATATAGACTTCATGTGGATGTGTGTAGACCACAGAGCCTGCAGTATATCTTGAGATAGAGCGGTGAATTTCTTGAGAGGCGGTGGTTAGAGTTACTCAAGGATTGTGATATTGATATCTATACCAGGGAAAGCGAGAGCGATTCTGGATGCTCTTAGTCGTGGATCTATGAGTAGTCTATCATATGGGCAGCGGATAGGCGGGGCGTGGTCGTGAGATTCATCGACTACGGCCGAGGGTTGATTAATTATTTCGAGGTTAATGGAGTTTAGATCAGAGAGGTTGTCGAGTCTTAGTCGTTGAGGAGGTAAATAGGCGACGATATGAGGATCGATTATGATCTGATATCGAATCGACTCTTCAATAGAAGGAGAGTGTTACACCCCGGAATTCCAGAATATGTTTATAAGAACGTACGTAAGAACTCGAAATTTTTAAGATTTGAGACGAGTAAAAATTTATCGGAATTATGGAATTGTCGGAAAATGAAGTATTGCGACGAACGGGATAGGCGACACGTGTCACCCCCCTTAGTGGTCTTGGACGAAATGGTATGGATAAAATGGTCATTTGACCATAATTTAAATGACCAAGTCTTGCTAAGACAAAGAGCTTGACATTATTGACTTGTCAAAGGGCCACTTGGCTTGACCTTTAATGAATTACATCTAAGACAACCATTTGTGTAGATCTTGACCCTCCATAGTATTATATATGTGTACAAGTAGCAATACAAAGGCTCTACACTTAGAAAAAATTTCAAGAAATTGAGGAACACCTTGAGGAGGCTCTCGGGTTTGAGGATTCTTGAGACAAGAATTTTCAATTTTTGTCAATAAGCTCCACACTTTAAACCAAGGTTCTAAGAGTATTGTAAGGGTATCTCAATAGAAAGATCCGGAAAAGTGGTGTTTTCATATTAGTCATGGCGAAAACCTAAGAGTTCTTCAACTTTGAAGTTGGAACTTGAAGAGAGTTCTTCATAAGCTACAAGGGTTGCTTGGAGTGTAGTGGGCGTCGAAAGAGGAGCTAAAGTTGCTAAGGATCGACTTGTAATCTTGGATCACATTTGGGCTAAATGAGGTAATAATCTTCGTCTTACTTTTGTAATTGAAGATTCCATGTTATGATAAGTTAGAAATGATCATGTTATATGTGTTATGAAGATTGATAAGTGTTATGGAAATTTAGAAGCTCAAATCCGAAAATGACATGTTAAGCCATTTGAAATTGAAATACAATTTGGTCGATAATTAGAATCGTCGCATATTTACCTACTTAAGGATTGTAGTAGTTATAATCAATTGCGGCTAGATAACATGTTATATTAAACCACTTGGATTGAAAAGGGATTGGAAACGAATTTGTATTGTTGTCCCTAATTTGCCGAATGGATATTGTATTTTGGACTTGTTTGATATCAATTGTGGGGAGGAATTTTACACGTCTTGTAGGCGTGTAATCCCCTATCGTTAACTACATTGTTGAGACTTAAATGTGGCGTGTTTGTTTATTGAATTCGGCCTTGAAAAAGGCGGCAAAATATGTAGAAACAAAGGAAGTGCTGTCCGATTTTCCGTAGAATTTAGTAGCTTTGCACTTGGAATATTCTACGTTTGAAGTAAGAAGTTAATAGACATACTATGTTCATTATAGGTTGACATACTACGTACGACATATTGGACTTGACAAGTGGATTGAACCGAAGAGGTATGTGGAACTTTCCTATCTCTTGAGCATGAATAGTTGTAAGTATATAGTACGGTGGATGTACGAGGTTTTGGCTTATTATAAGAATGTCCAAGTTGGTTGAGTTAGGGAATTAACTCACTTGTTTAAAATATTAAGGATATCTTACTTTCTAAATGTTAAGAGACTTAAAGTATTTTTGAAAGTATATGACACTTGTTTTGTTTGGAAAGTTTAAGTCTCTCGGTTACAAAGAAGAATGTAAGTTTCTAAAGTATAAAGCTAGTATAACGACTTTATGGGAAGTTGGTTATAATAGCTTTATGGAAAGCTAAAAAGAGTGGTTTACTCTAAGTAATTTAAGTATGATAAATGACTTGAAAAAATGAAAGACAAATCGATTTAAAGGCATCAATTGCTTAAAGTTTTAAAAGAAAGAAGTCACTTGATTTAGAAGCCTATAAATGTATTTCTAAAAGGTATTGTGACTTGTCTTGAAAAGTAGTTATGACTTGATACTACGGTTATTAGTATCTTGGAAGTTTTATATGAAAAAGAGTCATTTTAAAAGAATAGAAGTACGTAGTACTTTGGGTTAAATTCCCAGATTTTATAATGACATGTTAGTGCCTTAAGTAACTAAAATGAGAGTGTATATGAATAAGACTAATAAGAAGTTAGGGGGATTTCTTAACTTGCTTATGTAATGTATGATAAGCCGGTAGTGCTTATGTTATGTATGATAAGCCGGTAGTGCTTATTGTTATACCCCGTATTTCCAGAGTATGTACGTGAGGACGTACGTAGGAAAATTAAGCCTTAAAGTTAGGCAAGGTTCGAATTTTGTTCCTGACCCCGATTAGAATCGTTTTTAAATGAAGCGTTTTACACAACTTGCGAAGGAAAATTCGGCTATGTCATTTAGTATTTTTGCGGATTTTCCGAGAGGCGAAATATTTTGGACCAACAAGAGGCGACGCTTGGGACCTACAATTGGTGGACTTTTGGGCGGCATTTGGACGAAAGGGTGAGTGGGAGTAGGTAGGATATTTTGTGATATTTGTGTGGTAGATGGATAAGGTGCACATGGATGAATCTTGACCCTACACTTGCCTTGCACTTGGCATGATCTTGGCCATTGGTTGGCCATTGCTTGACCTATAAATACCCCCTTAGTTGAAGACATTTCTTCATCCACAAACCATTTTCTAAGTCTTGAAAATCCCTTCCCCCTTTTGGTAGTGTTTCGTCCAAACACCCTTCTCCCCCCCTTTGAGAAGGCCCCTTGGCTGAGAGCCCCCTCCCCCTTGGCCGAAAGTATTCCCCCCTCCTAGTGGTGCTAGCCAGGGTACCCACTTGCCTAGTTGTTCTCGAAAAATACACCCGCCTTGGTAGAAATACTCTCTAAGTATTGTTACTATTCCAAAATACCTTAGCCCGTATACCTTGTAGTATTCAAGGTTACACTTATCTGAAAAGCCGAAATACTATTATACTTCCCTTGATCCACAAAACACAACCCTAAGGAAATCTCCGTAGTTGGATGGAGTATTAAGAAGAAGTTGCGTAGAACTTCTAAGGGTTGTTTGGGCGAGTTGGAGCACCCGAGTAGGAGCTAAGCGTTGCTCGGGATCGACATTATAACTTGGATAATTTTGGGCTTATCGGGGTAAATACTCTTGACCTTATTGTAATTGGAAATTACATAATGTAGTTGTATAGAAATGAATATAAGATTCATAGAAGAGAATTGAGCGTAATAGAAGGATATTCTGAGAAAAGACTTGAGCGAAATCACATCGGAAGAATAATCTGAGTAGTCTAGTCATTGATAGACTTGTGTAACCTTTATAGGTTGAAATCTGCGAGTGGCGTATTCTACTCGGAGGGTGGAAAGGCTAGCGGACTCTGATGCTTTGGGCGTTTTGCTAATAGTCGATAATCGTCGCGAGGTATGTGATTCTTCCTATACTCTTGAGCATGATATTTTAAAGTATATATAGTGCGGTAGGCGTCGTGTGTTAAGCGAATAATAATTACGGCAATGTCTTTTGACTTAAGCACGAATAATAATTACGGCAATGTCTTTTGACTTAAACTGAATAATCTTGAAGTATTTCAAAGAATCTTGAACCATTTTTAACGAAGAGTAATACTTGGTTTTAAAAGCTTAAGAGTTATACTAGCTTTATGGGAAGTTAGGTATAACGGCAAGAAAGATAAAAAGAAGGGTTTATTGACTTTAAGAAGATTAAGAGACTTAATCTTAAAAGATAAGAGACTTGACTTGGTTAATTAATATGAGTTTTGTTAAAAAGTGTGAAACCTCATTCGTGAGTAATGAGTACTTGGTTTTAAAAGGAATAATGTTTCTTGATTTGAAATCGAATAAGTATCGAACAAACCACAGCGCTAATAAAGGAAATGTTTTGACTAATAAAGTATTATTAAAACCGTAGAAACTTCCATCTGCATAGAAGCTAAGATGAGACAAAATGATATTACATTTCCTAGATCATAATTCTTTGTAATAAGATTGTTATGAACAAGAATAAACTACTCATACATAAGGTATATGTTTCTCAAATTGTTTTAAAGGATTAAAACTATGAACTACGAAACCTTTCGAAAAATGAGAAACCTGAACATTTGAAATTAGGCAAACTTGAACGTTTAGAAAATAATGTTGTTACTTGATTTTACAAAGAGAAGTGTTTTGGTTTAGTTCAAAAGATAGTCACTCTATTTTTATATACTACGAGTATTGTGTGACTATTTGTGAAAGAACAGATCTCTTAAAGAGTTAATGTATGAAGTACTTTGGGGATAAAAACCCGATCTTGTTAATCATATAGTAGAAAGTACCTTGTGTGAATAACTTGATTGTGTTGGTTTGTGATAGCCTTGTAATACTTTCTTGTTGATTTGATAAGTAAACATGCTAGGATGTTACGTGTGTTATTATCTTGTGATGTTTGTGTAAAGGGGTTTTCCCTCGATTGCGCTTAAGTTGTTTAACTATCAGCCGTTATGTTGGTATTGTACCACTCACCGACATCATCCGGAGGTTAGGTGCCCTCCGATGCGGGGTAGACTCGGTAGTGCAGTGTGACCTATGATTGAGAATACCTCATGCGGGTCGGGGGCTATGCGGGCTACGAGAGCTCGAGGTTAGTGTGCGGCCTTTATGGTCATGCGGTCTATGTGGCCATGCGGTGCGAGTCGAGGCGGATGCGGGAGTAGCTACCCTCGATGCGAGAATACCTCATGCGGGCCGTTGGAGTGGCCTATCGCGGCTGCGGGAAGTTCGGGGCTGAAGCGCGCATTAGATCTGTGAGCGAGTGGCGGCTTTGATCATGTGGCGGTCTAGATAGATCTCATGATACAATTTATGACCTTGTTTATCTTGTGGGTTTTAGTAGTCGGCTATGCCTTCGTACTTACCGTGCGGTTTTATGATGACACGGTGGGACACGGTGTTCGTGTGTATTCCTTGGTCTTTGTTATATCATAGGCTGGCGGTGAGAAGGTATTCCACGGGCATGATTGATGTTGTGGGCGTGAGACCCGTTGTTATATTTGGTGATGACTTTTGAGGTGTGAGTCACGACTTGACATGGCTTATTTATTATGAGCGTAGTTTGGTTATCATACATGTCTCTTGCTTTATATAGACTACTATGATTTCATTCTGATATTTTGATTTCACATACTTGGTACTGTTATGACCTCGCCCGAAGTGCGTTCATGCGCGAGTTGAGTACACGATCGTTGATCTAGCTAACGGTCGCGATTCGGCGTTTGGAAGCTCCGTTTCTCGGAGGCTTATCGGTGGTATAGTCCTGTCGTAGTAGGTGCTTACATTCGAGGGGTATGGCGGGGCCTGTCCGCCATTGTTGTCATGTCACTCTTAGAGTGCATGTAATGCTTGTTGTGTGCGGAAATGTAAAGGATCTTGTTCGGATTTAAGTTTTATATATTATGTAGAAAGGCAAATTTTCTCGAATAAGCTGTTTTACACTTCTTGATATTTTATGTCTTGTTTATGTTCGTGATTACTCGATGTATGTCTACTTGGGTGCGGGTAAGGCACGATCCGCGGGCGAGTTGGAGTGCGTGACAAAGTGGTATCGAGCGATTAATCCTCGGAAAGTGTCTGAGCCGTATCGATGAAGTCTTGATTATCGGTGTGTTGTGCACCGCGCGATGTCGAGGAGGCTATAGGATATTTAGGATTGGTTTCAATTCTTCTCACTCGAAGATCGTGCCTTAGAGGCGTGTTATAAGTTGGACCCTCTAACGTATTTCTTTCCACTGCGGGTATGCCTCGCGTAAGGCAGCGAACCCGGGGAGGCAAAGCGGCCGAGGCTGCGAGTAAATCTGAGAGGTTACTAGGCACGAGCCCGATCATCGCTGAGGTGGTGCTTCGTTCGGGAGTTACTGCAGCGTCGCCGGCCCAGTGAGTTTGCCGCAATGGCGGCGATTCCTCTGCTGCGGCCATGATATATGAGCCGATTCCACGGCGGGAACAAAGAATATGGATTACAAAGGAATGGACACATTACTAGCTAGGATTTTAGCGGCGGAGAATATAGAGTGCACGATATATCACGGGTCTTGATGACTATCTAAAGAAATGTTGTGCAAGTAGCTCTTGATCGAGCATGGATATTGCGCGTCTGAGCTTATCGCGGCCACGCGAGAGCGTAGAGATCGGCGGATTAACGAATCGGCGAGAAGAGGGCGAACAGCGAGGTCCTTTGGTAACTTTCAAGGCAACGCCTCGTGACAAATTAGATATGCACGTCCACGGTGCGAATGGTCCTCGCGAGGTTCGGGGCGTTCGGGGTATGCGAGAGTTGGTGAGCTCGAGTGCTGGTTCGCAAATACGTAGGTTCCGGCCAGTGGATTGATTTTCCCTCGGTATTCCCGGTGTGGCGAGCGTCGTCGAAATGTCGTCTTTTGTTGGTACTCATTTCTGTGGCCGTCGGGCCGTGTGTCGAAAGGATGTCCTAGTATGAGGACTCGACCTACGGTCGATTGCGGTTGATGGTCGGAGAGGAAAGGGTGTTAGCGAGAGGCCACCCAGCGCCGGTATGGCGTTGTGGTAGGTGTCATTGTGGGAATGTCGTGTAGCCCGGCGGCTTGTTTTGCTTGCGGCGGCGAGCCATTTGCGAGAAATTGTCAGGCCAGTGGCGCGGATGTAGAGACTTCGACGCCGGGATCGGTGGCTAGTTCGTCATCTTCCTGGCTATCGCCCAGCGAGGCGAGGTTGATTAGAGCGACAAAGGGAGTGAAGCAATAGATACGGTATATCCTTGACCTACAGAGATTAGTGTGTGTGATAAGATAAGTATATCTTAAGTCTTACGTTCGGATAACATTGTGTAAATTGTGATTAGAAACCATGGTTAGTTAGAAAGGTAAGATTGGGGATAAGGAAAGTGTGAGCCTTAGAGTTTTATCGTAGAGACCTTAGAGGTAAGGCCGTCTCGAGTAAAAGAGGTATTTTATGTTTGACCCTCGTCAGTGCATAGTGCCGTGAGATATATTTGTGTGATAAGTCCACAGGTGGTATGATATGAAAGAGGGTAGTTGAGCTAAGAAGACGCTAGGTTTCGTAACTTGATTAGTGAGATTATTAGGATCGGGAGCAAGTGTTTCTGGCAGTGGGTCGGGTTGAGGCCATGTGGCGAGTCGACCAGCGACTGTTTTATGGTGGGGTCGGTTTGTGGTGGTCGCCGGTGGTAAGTCCGAGGTGTTAGGCCCAGTTTAGTTAACCATCGTGCGAGTTCGTGGATCGTTGACGATGGTCGGGCCAATGAGGTCAGCCGTATTGTCTTTCGATCAAGATCGTTTACTCGGCGAGAGGTTATGCGAGATGTTATATCGGGGAAGGTTGTAAGGCTGCGAGGTGCCTACGCCACCTTATGGCGACAGTGAAGCCCGAGTTGGTTGTTTCTTTTTGGGAGGTTTTACGAGCGGGGTTAGAAGCTTCGGGTGAGTCTCGATGGCGCATTCGCCCTCGGGCTGTGTTTGGATTTGGTAGCTATGAGGATTGTTGCCTCTGTTGAGGAGTGCTTTTATAACTACCATTTCGGTATTCGGATATCGCCTTACGAAGCCTCGTAGAGGCGGAAGTGTAAGTTCTTGGTCGATTGGTTCGATGTTGGCAAAGTTCGGATAGTGGGTTCATACTTGTTTGGCGGGATGGGGATAGGGTGAAGCCTATCCGGGAGAGGTTATCGGCGGCTCGGAATCAACGAAGTCGTGCGGATGATCGGCGGCGGCTTGGAGTTGAGTTGGCGGTGGGTTTTCTTGAAGGTACCACCCGGAAGGTGTGGCGAGATTCGGAAAGCAGAGAAACTTAGCGAGTTACTTTGGGCCTTTGGTCGTGTGAAGAGTAGGCGGGTTGCCTATATGTTAGCTTTTGCGTCAGGCTTAGGAAGCGATATGTCGATCCTTCTGTTGTTAGGTTCGGAAAAGTATCGGAGATCCGTCAGTATTCCGGTTATGATGATCAAGTTGGAGGTAGTAACTTGAGATTTGAAGCGAGGCGATATGAAATGTGGTAAGTTATGAGAAAGAGTTCGAGTGTGCGAGAAAGATGCGACACGTAAGGGAAGAAGCGAGCATGTATGGCGAGCATAGATGTGATCATTTCTTTTGTAAGGAGAAGGTCACGAAGGAAGTATATTTTAGACCTCGGGTAAGGGTTTTGTGATGTTAGAGGTGATTCCTTGTGGACTTGAATGTCGATATTTGCGGTGTTCTCTGTGGCCATGTGTGGCATTTGCAAGCTTGTTAAGCTATGAGGAACTTCATCGTTATCCGTCTTGAGAAGGAACATTCGGGGCGAATGTTTCTAAGGAGGAGAATGTTATACCGTATTTCGGAGTATGCGTGAGGGCGTGCGTAGGAAAATTAAGCCTTAATGTTAGGCAAGGTTGAATTTTGTTCACAACCTCAGATTAGAATCGTTTTTCGACAAAGCGTTTTACACAACTTGCGAAGGAAAATTCGGCTATGTCATTTAGTATTTTTGCGGATTTTTCCGAGAGGCGAAATATTTTGGACCAACGAGGAGACACGGCACCTCTGGTGGTGGACTTTTGGGCGGCATTTGGACGAAAGGGTGAGTGGGAGTAGGTAGGATATTTTGTGATATTTGTGTGGTAGATGGATAAGGTGCACATGGATGAATCTTGACCCTACACTTGCCTTGCACTTGGCATGATCTTGGCCGTTGGTTGGCCATTGCTTGACTATAAATACCCGTAGTTGAAGACGTTTCTTCGTCCACAAACCATTTTCTAAGTCTTGAAAATCCCTTCCCGCCATGGTAGTGTTTACATCACGACCGAACAGACCGTGGCGGTGCCTACCGGGCACCCTAGTGATCTGTCGAGAAAATCAGCGGAAATAAAAACATGAACATGAATTAGAGACAAGATAAATAAGCAGACCAAAAGCAGTTGCCTTCATCGTATATACATAAATACGAGCAGTTATCTTTTTACAAACCACACTTGCGATTACTACAGACCTCTAAGATTTTTACAACGGCTATGGCGGGGCGGGCCGCCATACCACGAATGTATAAGAATCTCTGGACTCGAGGTAACATGCCAAAAGATAAGCCTCAGAAGAAATGGGGCTTCCCGACGCTGTTGTGATCTATGGCGAGGATCCACAGTGTACTTCCGCTGCGGCGTGAGCGCGGCCCGAAGGAGGTCGATCTGGTACCAAGTATGTGAAGCGTAAAAGGCGTAAATGAAATCATAATAGTCTATATAAAGCGAGACATGTATGATAACGGATGAAATCGTGTCGGCCCGTCCGTGGGACTCGGTGAATAATCGGATGGAATCGTGTCACGCCCGTCTCGTGGGACTCGGTGTATAATCGGATGAAATGCGTGTCACTGCCCGTCGTGGGACTCGGTGTATAATCGGATGGAATCGTGTCACTGCCCGTCTCGTGGGACTCGGTGTATAAGCGGATGGAATACGTGTCCTGCCCGTCTCGTGGGACTCGGTGTATAATCAAATGAAATCGTGTCCTGCCCGTCTCGTGGGACTCGGTGTAGAATCGTTCATAACAAATCAGAAGCCTCCATCGAGAGGCGAGTGCGAGAAATACAACAAAGGCTATCACGACAAGCATAGGCAAGTTTCTGACAACAAGCGTAGGAAAGCTTCCAACAAGCGTAGGAAAGTTATACCTGACTCAAGTACCTTGTTTTATGCCAAAGTCGGGTTTTAACCTAAAAGTACTACGTCGTTAAATTCCTTTTAAAGATCCATTTCTTTTACAAAGGTCACCCGATACAGTAGTATAAAAATAGAGTGACTAACGTTGTTAAGTAAACCAAAATGCTTTCCTTTGTAAAATCAAGTAACAACCTTATTTTCCAAGCGTTCAAGTTTGCCTAATTTCAAATGCTCAAGTTTCTCATTTTAGAAAAGGTTTACGTAGTTCATAGTTTTAATCCTTTAAACATAATTCTCCTTTAAGCGTTTTGAGAAACATATGTCTTATATGTGAGTAGGTTATTCTTGTTTATAATCAATCTTATTAAGCGACCATGATCTAGGAAATGTAATATCATTTTGTCTAATCTTAGCTTACATGCGGATGGAGGTTTCTCTGGTTTTAATACCATACTTCATTATTCAATACATTTTCCTTTATTAGCTGCGGTGGTTTCGATACTCGTTACGATTTCGAAATCGGTAAACCATTCTTTTATCACTCTTAAGGCGTTATACCTAACTTCCCGTAAAGCTAGTACAACTCTTATGTTTTCAAAGCCAAGTATTACTCTTCTTTCAAAAGGTCTTTTGAAACACTTGGTCTTTATTACTACACATCAAATCCGTTATAAGTCAAATCGATTACCACTTTGAAACCACAAAGCATTTTCTTACCTACGTAAATTATTATAACGACTTCCCGTAAAGCGGTTATAACACTTTTATGTTCAAATAATCAAATACATTAAACACGTATGCGTCAGGTACTACATAGTTATACACGTATCATGCTAGAGCGGATAGGAAGAGGTTCGCATACCTCGCGGCGATTATCGACTAATAGCAAAATGCTCAAGTACCTCAAAGTCGGCTCTCGTAAGCTAAGTAGATCACGCCATATGTAGTACTTGACCTATAGAGGCCTGGCGCCTATTAACATCCTATATCTCGATGTAGAATATTCACAAAAAAATTCGCGACACCTCCCATAGCGGCGTAAATCTCCTCTCTGTCAGTAGGCTACGAAGCCAACCGGGGGTTTACGTCTTGGGGCGTGTACAACTCTACTACGGTAATGCTACACAAGTCTCATGTAATGTCTATGTAATTACAGTTTAGTTCTCTTATTTAAATTCGGGCTTAAGTCGCAAGACATTGCCGTAAGTATTAATCGGGCTTAAGTCAAAAGACATTGCCGCTGTATGTTCAATTCTATATATAGTATACTTGAACTATATATTCCAGCAACATGTAATTTCCAATTACAATAGAAGGTCAAGTGTTTACCTCGATAAGCCCAAAATTATCAGAGTTTAAATGTCGATCTGAGCAAGGTTTAGCTCTGCTCGTGCGCTCAGGCCGCTCAACCAACCCTTGAAGTTCTAACCAACCACTTATAACTTCAACTACGGGTGAAGATTTACTTAGGTTTCGTTTTTGTGGTGAGGAAGTATAATAGTATTTTACGGGCTTTTGTATAAGTGTAACCTTGGGAATACTACAAGGTATTTGGGCGAGTATTTGGGCATTATAACAATACTTGGAGTATTTCAATACCACAAAGGGGTATTTATACGAGACAACTAGGCTAGGGGAAGGGTACCGTGACTAAACACGCCTGAGGGGAGGAGGCTCTCGGCGAGGGCTCTGAGGTGGAGGGTGGTGGGCGAAAACTCACAAGGAGAGGGAGGATTTGAGACTTAGAAAGATTGCTCAAGTTTTGGATGAAGAAAGTCTTGAACTAGAGGGTATTTATAGGCTAACCAAAGGCCAACCAATGGCCAATCAAGCCAGTGTTAGGCAAGTGTAGGGCTAGGATCGAGCCATGTGCACTTATCCGTCTACCACGCCAACTTGCACGAATATCCTACTGACTCCATGACCTCTTGTTGCGTCCCTTTGCCGTCCACTCGAGGCGATGTGAGGTGACACTTGTCACCCTCCCGTTAGTCCAAAATGTTCGTCTCTCGGAAAAATCCGCCAAAATTATAAATGACATAGCGGAATTTTCCCTACATGCTGTGGAAAGCGTTTAGTCGGAAAAGCGACTCTTTTAACACTTGTGCCTAAATTTCGAACTTAGCCTAACTTTAAGGCTTAAATTTTTATCGTGCACGCCGTACGTACTGCGGAAATCTGGTATAACATTCTCCCCTCTTAGAAACATTTGTCGAATGTTCCTTCCGAAGCGGATAACGATAAAGTTCTTCTAACAAGTTGCAGCGCCCTGGCCACACGAAATAACACGCGCGCAATTTCTTAAATCCGAATAGCGAGGAACCACCTCGATGATGCAAAACAATACCAACTCTCGCTCTTGGTCGAGGGACACTCCGCCGCATATTCGTTTCTCAAAAATGATTTCTTCCATCATTCGGCAAGTTCACTTCCTTCCTTACTCGTCGTACTCTTCTCGAACACTCGAACTCTTCTAGTATCGTACCACGCTTGATCGTCGCTTGTTTTCAAAACCTTGAGTCACCGCCTCGACTTGGTTATCTTACTAGCCTCGATCTTCCTTAAGGCCATTCCGGCCTTGCGATCTGCAGTGAACACGCGCGAACTCATCGATGGTCAACTAAACTTGGGCCTAGCACCCTCGTGACCTACCACTGGCGGGACCACGAGTGACCCGCGCCGAAGCAGGTCGCGGGTTGGCCCGCAACATGGCTGAACCCGACCCGATTAACGCGTCACGCTCTTGTTTCCCGTCGGAACAATCTTACCTATCTAGTCGTGAAAGCTACCACTTCCGTTTTATACTACGAATTATCGAACACATTTATCATAAACCAAGTATTTCAACAAAGACTAGCAGTAAAATCTTTTATTCAAGATGACCTTACCTGCAAGGTCTCGACACGAAATATTCTAAGGTTCACACTTTCCATGCCCGTACATATCCTTTCAACTAGCCATGCTTTAACTGCATAACCAGCATAGCTATCGAGCGTAGCACACGATAAGAAGGTCATTATATCATGCATACAAATCTCTAGAGGGTTAAGGATATACACAGATCTGGTTCTACTCAATCATAAGCACGCCTGCGTGTGCATTGTAGAAAGGCGATGAACACGCCCGGCCGGTGGTGAGTCGTTCTGTTTGCATCCTTCCTACTAGGGCGGTTTCGTCATATGGCCACGGCGACGCGGAAAAACAAGCACGATAAAAAGCGACATTCCGGGATGGCGTCGCCCGCATCGTGCCTGTTGAGAAAACTGAACGGTGGCTAGAACCCGTATATCGTGAACGAAGCCACGGAGCTACGACCGGCTCGAATACCTGAGCGTCACGGCGGCGGCAGGGGACCACTGCTGTCTTGGTGGAAGTACATAACTAGGCTCTGGAGGCGGTCCGCCTCGAAAGTTACCAAAGGACCTGCATTACGGCCTCTTACTGCGATCCGGTCATTCGTCGACCTCTCAGTGCCTCGCGTCCTGGTGCGTGAGCTTGCGTGCGGGCAATGTCCATGCGGTGAAGAGCTACACCGTACAAGCCTACGCCAAGTAATCATCGGCCGGTGGCGTAGCGGTGTACTCATCTCCATGCTCGGCTACCACAGGGAACATCACGAGCTAATGGTCGAACTCCACGTTGTACTCTCTAATCCGCGATCACGCCTCAGCGTCAAAAATCGTCGGCGAGCCCTCGCCGTTTGTGGGGGCAAGAAATGTCAAGCATGCCGAGAACTTCGTCGTGCGGTGGAAGCGCGTGCTCTTCCGGACAACTCGCGAATCAAACGATCCAAGCTGCGGTATCGCGGTGATCACGAACCAATACCACCGACTGCCTGCGAAACTCGATCACTCTGATCATTGTGCTGTCGGATAAACTCTGAGGTCATCCTCTCTCGATCCATAGAACAACTGTGCTCTGACTCGAGAAAGTCGTAGCCTCAGCTATGCGCTCGGGGTGAACTACGGGTGCTTTGGGTGGGCTGCTGCGTCGGCCTATCCTCATGTCGGCCACGACCACGGCGATGTGAACCATCTCCTTGTACCCCATCTCATGCTCCGGTGTGGGGCCGGAGGCTCAGTGCTTGTAGTCTCGGCGGCCAGCTGCTGCGGCTCTAGCTCTCTTTGGTCTTTGGCGGCTCGCGAAACTTCGCCGTCGGGCTCTGTCTCGAGCAGCCAGGGCTGCGCCTCGTACTCCTCTGTATCTCACTATGACTCCTCATTGCCTTGCCCGTACGGGCTGGGTTGCCTTCTGCGGAGGCATAGCGGTAAAGGAAGGAATCGTCGGAGGGTCGACTTATCCACGACTAGGCACGATCTCGAATGAGAAGAATGGAAACCAATCCTAAATGTCCTATAGCCTCACGATTATAGATGTGGTGCCTGACACGCGATAATCAAGACTCTACTAGAACACGATGCAGACACTTTCAGAGGACTAAGCTCACGATACCACTTTTGTCACGACCGAACCGGGCGTGGTGGTGTCTACCGGGCACCTGGTGATACAACATCGAGAGAAAATCAGCGGAAATAAAAACATGAACATGAATTAAGAGACAAGATAAATAAGCAGGCCAACCAAAGCAGTTGCCTTCATCATATATACATAAATACCGAGCAGTTATCTTTTTACAAACCACCTTGCGATTACTCTGGACCTCTAAGATTTTACAGCGGTATGGCGGGACGGGGCCATACCACAGATGTATAAGAATCTACGGACTCGAGAGTAACATGCAAAAGATAAGCCTCAGAAGAAATGGGGCTTCGACAGCTGAGCTGTGATCATGGCGAGGATCCTGGCCGATGTACTTAACTGCGGCGACGCGGCCCAGAGAAGTCGATCTGGCAGTGCGAAGTATGTAAGCGTAAAGGCGTAAATGAAATCATAATAGTCTATATAAGCGAGGAACATGTTGTCACGACCATTCGGGGCGTGGTAGTGCCTTACAGGGGCACCCAGTAGTCATCATCAGTGTCGGCGGAAATATAAAACAAGACATAAACGATTTATAAAATAAGACCTGATTTATGTGAAAGCGTCGCCTTCGGCGTATATATATAAACATGGTTTAAGCGATTACATCCAAATCTTTGTACAACATGACTACAGACCTCTGAAATATACAACTATGGCGGGACGGGGCCCGCCGTACCTGCTATACAAAACTATCTACTGAGAGATCGTACCCAAAGTAGAGCCTCGGAAAAGATGGAGCTCAGGCAGCGTAGAGATCCAAGAATGTGGATCTAGCACACCTTGCCACCTGCGGCATGAGCGCCCAGAAGGAGATCTGCAACGGTACTAAGTATATGAAAGCGTAAAATACTTAAATGAAAACATATCATTTTAAAATCAGTTTGCAAGTATGTATGAAACAACGAGGGGCCGCATAGTGCCACATCATAAACAAAGAGCATGATAGGTAAGCTATGCGAGGTCTTTTCTAGAGTGCGAATGATCGAAGCGGGGCCAATTTCGTAGTATCACCATGCAAGCCTAATCACGGACTCTCGTAGTCGCATAGGCACTCACGTAGGCGCGTAGGGTACATAACCCGCGTCGGTAGCTACTCCTCGGCGTCGTCACGGACTCGTAGTCGCGTGGCCACGTAGTCGCGTGAGGTATAACGCGTCACTAACTGGAACTCCGTAGCTCCATAGGTCCCGGACCGCGTGAGGTATTCTCGAATCATGGTCACAGACCGCTTTGAGTCTACCCGCGTCGGACGACAACCCGTAATATGTCGAGGTGAGTGATAGTACACTAACATAACGACTTATCTTTAAACAACATAAGCCTGACAAGAATACTCTCTTATACAAGCGTTACAAGACACTAACACACGTAGCATCATATCATGTCTACTTATCAAACCATCTTATTATTCTTTTCACAATTGATATAAGTGCATTATAAACACATAGGCAAAGCTGTTTCTTTTATCATTCTTAAGTGGTTATACTTAACTTCCCGTAAAGCTAGTATAACTCTTAAGCACATTTAAAACTCAATTAGTTCTCTTACATTAAAAATGATTGATATTCTTTTGAAATGCTTTGGTTCTTTATTATTGAGGCTTAAGCGTGAGGCATTCTGTAAGTGTTGTCGGAGCTTAAGCGTGAGGCATTCCGTAAGTATTAATCGAGCTTAAGTCAAAGACATTATCGTAGTTATTATTGATTAACACGTATGCGTCTCTGTACTACATATATATTGTAAAATATCATGCTTTAGGAAGAATCGCATACCTTCGTGAAAACCACACCTTAAGTTGAATATGTGTGTGAAGAATCGACTATAATAGTCGAACCGTCTATCAGCGTTGGACTACTTTATGTGATTCTAAGCAGAGGGTTCTATATCCTACGGAAAATTGGGCGATCTTCCTACGGTGAGATACTCGAGTCTCTTTGTGAAAACAATCCTATGTAAATGCAGTTTGATTATTCTTCTTTTAAACCGTTCTCTTGTGATAACTTGATTCAATTCTAATCTGCAATATTCTTACAAGTATCTAATACTTATTCTTATACTACTACAGTAAGTATTCTACAATTCAAAAGAGGTTAGGATTAGTTACCTCAGTAAGCTGAATAATATCCTAGATAAAGTCGCGCTGAGCAAGGTTTTGCTCTAAGTTGTATGCTCTGAGAGCCTTAGAAGTTCTTCACAACTTCACTAAGTACTAAGGGATTTGGGCTGGGGTATTTTGGGCATTATAACAATACAAGAAGGCAACTTTTCTACCAAGGGAGGAGGGTAGATTTAGGCTAGGCTAGGGGCCCTGGCGAAACTTCAAAGGGAGGAGGTGTTTGAATGAAAAGGCTACAAAGGGAGAGGAGGATTTTTAGACTTGGAAGCTTTTGTGGATGAAGAACTCTTCGTCTCGAGAGGTATTTATAGGTGAGGATGGCGACGAGGGCGAGATGTGAAGTGCTAGGCAAGTGTAAGGCCAAGATTAGGGCAAGTGTACCTGCCAACTTGCACACAAAATATCCTACCAACTCTTGACAAAATTGGCTCTCAATTCGGTCCAATTCATACAAGTCCGTGATTGGAGGGTGACAAGTGTCGCCCTCCGTTGATCAAAATGTTTCATCTCTCGGAAAAATCATAAAAATTAGAAATGGCATGGCGGAATATACCTACGAGTGTGGAAGCGTTTAGTGGAAAACTATTTGCTTTGTGGGTTGTGCCCAAAAAATCGTCGAGGCCTAAACTTTAAGGCCAAACTTTTTATCGTATTCACTTACGTCATACTCTGCAAATCTGAGGTATAACATTCTCCCCTTGTTATACCCGTAGTTGCGAGTATGTATGTGAGGGCGTGCGTCTGAAATCTGTGAAAATTTTGAAAAGAAAGAAAGATGTGAGTTTTTGCGGAAAAGTTTAGGTTATTTGTGAAGAAAAGGTTCGTTAATGGGAATTGGATTCCCAGTTTGGTATTTGGACTTCATAGATTATATTAGAATTTTGAGATTTTATTTTGGAAATGGTCACGTGGGGCCCGGGAGAAATTCTGATTTTGTGGGAGCAGCTTTGTTTTTGAGTTTCGGTATTTTGGATATTTTGGAAGGCGAAATATTCAGGCGAATCGGGCGACACGTGTCACCCCATGTGGCACCACTTGGCCGAAATAACATTTGTGCCTGACACGGTTAAGTCGTTTTTCGGCGAAGGCGTTTTGCGTAACTTGCGAAGGAAAATTCGGCTATGTCGTTTTGTATTTTTGCGGATTTTTAGAAATGAAACCTTTTGGACCAACGGGAGGGTGACCTTGTCACCTCGTTGTGATTTGGAGGGGCGGTCGAGTGGGTTGGCATGGCCAGTTGGCCTGAAGTGTGCCTTGTTTGGTGCATTGTTTTGTGGAGTGTTTTGTGGAGTAGGGTTTAGGGTGCACTTGGCTTAATCTTGCCCTTACACTTGCTTTACACTTGGAAGGATCTTGGCCTTGGTTGGCCTTTGGTTTTGCTATAAATACCCCCTTATGTTGATGAACTCTTCGTCCATGAATGAAACCTTCAAGCCTAAAAATCCCTCCCTCCTCTACAGTGTTGAGTTCGTCGAAGCTCATCCCCCTCTTTTGAGAGTCTTGGCGAGGGCCTCCTCACTCCACTTTGTGGTGTCTTGGCAGTGGGGTACCACTGCTAGTTGTTTTAAGTATAATACCCTTGTTGTGGTATAGAAATACTCCTAGTATTGTTATAATGCCCAAAATACCTTAGCACTTGTACCTTGTAGTATTCCAAAGATACCTCTTTCGTAGAGTCAGGAAATACTACCTTTTGTCCTTTAGTCTCAGCCAGAAACCACTAAGGAAATCTTGTAGTTGGTTGAAGTATGTGAGTAGAAGTTGGTTAGAACTTCTAAGGGTTGTTTGGAGTGGTTTGGGCGGAGTGGAGCTAAACCTTGCTCGGGATCGACATTATAACTTGGATAATTTTGGGCTTATCGAGGTAATTATCTTGTCCTCTATTGTAATTGGAAATTACATGTTTGTTAGCATATATAGTTGAAGTATACTATATATAGAACTACTTAGTATTCGCAATGTCTTTTGACTTAAGCTGAAGAATAAAGCTGAGCTGCTGTATTTACATAGGGTGTATTGCGGTAGACTTGTGTAGAATTGTACGTCAGGGTAGGCGTGTAAACCCACTGTTTGGCTTAGTGGCGGCCTCGATTGAGGAGGAGATTCTGTTGTTGCGGGAGAGTCTTCTTAGAATTTTCTTTAGAAAGATAGAAAACTTGTGTTTTGGGGTTAATAGACGTTTGTGACCTTTATAGGTGAAAGTACTAAGAGTAGCGTATTTTACTCGAGGAGTGGAAAGGGCTAGCAAGGTTGTAGTACTTGGAGCATTTTGCTTATTGTCGATAAATCGTCGCGAGGTATGTGAACCTCTTCCTATCTTTTCTAGCATGATTGTTGTGAACTATGTAGTGCGGTGGGCGTACATGTGCTAAGTGATTTGGTTGATTTAAAACATAGGGTGTTATAATAGCTTTATGGGAAGTTAGTTATAACGACCTTATGTAAATGAAAATGGTTTCTTGATGTTAGAAGTTAAGAGACTTGATCTTATAAGATAAGAGACTTAACTTATTTGTTTTAATGTGGATGTTTGTGTGAAACCTCATTCGTGAGTAATGAGTACTTGGTTTTTAAAGGGATAATGTTTCTTGATTTGGGAATCGGAATGTGTATCGACAGGACCAACTGCGGCGTTAATAAAGGAAAATGTATTGAATAATGATGTGTTGTATTAAAACCGGTAGAAACCTCAATCTGCGTAGAAGCTAAGATAAGACAAAATGATATTACATTTTCTAGATCATGCTTTGTAATAAGATCGTTATAAACAGAATAAACTACTCACGTATATGACATATGTTACTGATTGTTCTAAAAGGAATCAAGTGATTAAGTTTGGGAACTATGAAACCATTTGAAAATGAGAAGCTTGAGTAATTGAAACTAGGCAAGCTGGAACTTAGGAAAGAATGTTGTTACTTGATTTTGAAAAGGAAGGTGGGTTGGTCATTCTAATACTACGGTGTCGGGTGACTTTTATAACGATAATGGATCTCTTTTAAAAAGAACTTACGTATGTAGTACTTTGGGGTTAAAAACCGGACTTTGGCGTAAAATGAAAGTACTTTGAGTTGTGTGAAACTTGCTATGCTTGTTGTTGTGAAACTTGCCTATGCTTGTTGTTGTGAAACTTACCTATGATGATAGCCTTTATTGTACAAGCGTTGTGTTTTACGTATTCTGGCGTCTCGATAGAAAGTCGGTTGGTAGTTGAGAACTTACTTGGATGTCGGCGGTGGCGGAGAAATTCCGCAGTGCGTTCTGTTGATAGTATTATTGTTGTTAATCGCTTTGGACATCTTGACCGCGATCGTGGCGCGCGGGTATGCTTCCATTTGGTTAGGTCTTGTGGTTGTCGCTTTGGATATCTTGACGCGATCGTGGCGCTGCGGGTATGTTTCCATTCGATTATCGCCTTGTGATTTCCTTTTGGACATCTTGACACGATCGTGGCGCTGCGGGTATCGTCCGTTTGGAAAGTTGTCTTATTGTTTCCCTTTGGACATCTTGACACGATCGTAAGCGCGCGGGTATGCTTCCATTTGGATTCTTGTCTTATTGTTGCATCATGGACATATCTGCCGTCACGATATTAAGGCGTGCGGCCATAATCACGAACTGATTGATGTTGTGGGCGTGAGACCCGTGGTTATATTAGGTGATATTGTTTTATGTTGTGGCTGTAGTTTGGTTATCATCATGTCTCTGCTTTATATAGACTAGTATGATTTCATTCTGATATTATGCAGTTTCACATACTTAGTACTGTTGTCTTGACCTCGCCCGAAGTGCGTTCATCTGCGCGGTAGAATACATCGATGCGTGGATCCTCGCTCTTAGGATCTCAGTTCAGCGTTTTGGGAAGCTACGTTTCTCAGGAGGCTTATCTATTGGTATGTCTTCACTGAGTTGTAGGTGCTTGTACATTCATGGGTATGGCGGGGCCCTGTCACGTCATAGTCGTTGTAAATCTTAAGTGCAGCCATTGTTGTGGCGGGGTTGTAAAAGGATTAAAGCGTTCGGGTTTTATGTATATCTTGAAAATGCTTGTTTTGGTTGCTTTGTTTATTTATTATATATATTTTTTCATTATTCATGTTTTATTTTCAGCTGGTTTTCTCTGATTTTGTATCACTAGGGTGCCCGGGGTAAGGCACGATGTGGGCCGGGTTGGGCGTTACAAAAGTAGTATCGAGCGATTAATCTCGGAAAGTGTCTGAACCGTGTCTAGTAAGTCTTGATTATCGGTGTGTTGTGCACCCGTCTATGTCGAGGAGGCTATAGGACATTTAGGATTGGTTTCCATTCTTCTCATTACGAGATCGTGCCTTAGAGGCGTGTTGTAAGTTGGACCCTACGGCGTATCTCGTTTTACGATTATGCCTCGCGCAGGCAACGAGCCGAGAAGGGCAAGGCAGCGAGGAGGCTGCTAGTGAGATCTGAGAGGAGTTCGAGCGCGAGCGGTCGATACGAGGCAGTCTTGGCGGCGAGTTTTGTAGCGCCGCCGGCCCAGAGAGTTAGGCGCGGCAATGGCTGCGAGACGCGATACTGAGCCTCGGTCCGCGATGCAGGCGAGAGGAGATGGGTTACAAGGAGATGGCCCGATTCTTTGGCGAGTCGTGGCGGATATGAGATAAGTGGATCACGGCGATTCGATTCGGTAGCACGATGGTTCACCGAGCGAGATAGTTTGAGGCTACGGGACTTTACGAGTTGTAGCGCGAGTTTTATGGGTGAGGCACGAGGATGATCGCGAGGAGTTCATCCGGCGATTCTGACGGATCGTGCGGGTGATCGAGGCTTGGCAGTGCGTGACCTTTGGTTCGCGTCGGTGCGTGATCATGATCGATTGGTTTGATTCATGGGAGCTTTCGGGAGAGCATGCACCTCCGGAGAATGGGATGAGTTTTGGGGCTTTCCTCGCGCACTTCTTGCCTCGCGGATGAGAGACGCGGTAAGCGATTTTTATTCTTGAGGCGAGAGAGCGCTGTCGGGAGTACAATGTCGAGTTCGATTCTTTGGCTCGATATGTCCTGCGCTAGTTGCGAATATGGAGGATAGGGTGCATCGCTACGTCGCGGGCTAGATGATTATATGGTGAGTCTTGTGCGGGTGTTTCTCTTGGCGGGCATGGACATTGCGCGTGCGAGCTCGTGCGCTAGGATGTGAGAGCGCGGAGGGTCGGCGGAATGACACAGATCAGCGAGAAGAGGGCGGGGCGGCGGAGTCGCTGGTGGCTTCGAGGCGGACGCCTCGGCGAGCTAGTTATATACCCAGCGATGAGTGGTCCTCCACGTCTTGGTCTGGTCGGGGCTCGAGGTTGATTTTCGGAGAAGCGGGGTGTTAACGGTGAAGCCACCACCTCGTTGTGACCATTGTGGTAGACTCCATTTTGGAGAGTGTCGTGCTAGATTGGGAGTTTGTTTTGCATGCGGCCAGCGAGGCCATTTGCGGAAGCGTCCTACCAAGGAAGCGCGGATGTTGCGACTTCGACGCCCGGGATCTGTGGCTGGTTCATCGCCTATGACTATCGCCTGCGGTGGGCCTATGATTAGAGTGGAGCGGTAGCTTGGTATATCCTTAACCCTACAGAGTTTTGGTATGCTTGTTATGATGATCTCATTATTGTGTGCTATATGCGGATAGCATTGTGATATGTGTGAGTTAAAATGCATGGTTAGTTGGAAGGATACGTATGGGCATGGTAAGTGTGAACCTTAGACTATTTCCACGTGAGACCTTAGAGGTAAGGTCGTCTTGAGTAAAGATTCGTTTTATGTTTGACCTTTATAAGGGTGAGTAGTATCGTGGGATTTATTTGTGTGATAAGTCCATGGGTAGTGTGAGATGGAAGTGGTAGCTTTCATGATGTGAATTAGTAAGATTATTAGGATCGGGAGCAAGAGTTTAGCGGTTGAAGTCGGGTTTAGGACCATTTGCGGGTCAACCAGTAACCGATTTGGGGTGGGGTCAGTTAGGTGGTCGCCGGTGGTAGGGTCACGAGGGTGCTAGGCCCAGTTTGTATGATCATCGTATGAGTTCGTGGGCGCGTTCGACGAAGCGGTTCGTAAAGGCGGGAATGGCCTTAAGGAAGTTGAGGTTAGTAAGATGACCAAGTTTGGAGGTAGTGACTCCAGATTTCGAGAGCGAGTAATGGTGAAGTATGAGTGCGTCTTGGGAGAGTTCAAGTGTTCGAGAAGGGCCGCGGCAGTAAGGAAGGAAGATAGCGTATGTTATTTAGTAGCGGTGGCATTGGCAACTTGTTAGAAGGAACTTTATCGTTATTCGACTTGAGAAGGAACATTCGGAACGAATGTTTCTAAGGAGGAGAATGTTATACCGTAGTTGCGGGGTATGTATGTGAGGGCGTGCGTGCGAGTGCGAGAAAATTTTGAAAAGAAAGAAAGATGTGAGTTTTAGCGGAAAAGTTTAGGTTATTTGTGAAGAAAAGGTTCGTTAATGGGAATTGGATTCCCAGTTTGGTATTGGACTTCATAGATTATATTAGAATTTTGAGATTTTATTTTGGAAATGGTCACGTGGGGCCGGGAGAAATTCTGGTTTTGTGGAACAGCTTTGTTTTGAGTTTTCAGGTATTTTGGATATTTCGGAAGGCGAAATATTCTGAAGCGAATCGGGCGACACGTGTCACCCCCGTGTGGCACCTTGGCGAAATAACATTTGTGCCTGACCGGTTAAGTCGTTTTTGGCGAAGCGTTTTGCGTAACTTGCGAAGGAAAATTCCGGCTATGTCGTTTTGTATTTTCGCGGATTTTTAGAGGCGAAACCTTTTGGACCAGCGGGAGGGTGACCTTGTCACCTCGTTGTGATTTGGAGGGCGGTCGAGGTGGGTTGGCACTTGGGTGGCCCTGAAGTGTGCCTTGTTTGGTGCATTGTTTTGTGGAGTGTTTTGTGGAGTAGGGTTTAGGGTGCACTTGGCTTAATCTTGCCCTTACACACTTGCTTTACACTTGGAAGGATCTTGGCCACTGGATTTGGCCTTTGGTTTTGCTATAAATACCCCCTTTATGTTGATGAACTCTTCGTCCCAAATGAAACCTTCAAGCCTAAAATCCCTCCCTCACTACAGTGTTGAGTTCGTCCGACTCATCCCCTCTTTTGAGAGTCTTGGCAGAGGCCTCACTCCTCCACTTTGTGGTGTCTTGGCGGTGGTACCCACTGCTAGTTGTTTCGTATAATACCCTTTGTTGTGGTATAGAAATACTCCAGTATTGTTATAATGCCCAAATACCTTAGCCTTGTACCTTGTAGTATTCCAAAGATACCTCTTTCGTAGAGTGGAAATACTACCTTTTGTCCTTTTAGTCTCAAGCCAAAACCACAAGGAAATCTTCGTAGTTGGTAGAAGTTGGTTAGAACTTCTAAGGGTTGTTTGGAGTGGTTTGGGCGGCGAGTGGAGCTAAACCTTGCTCGGGATCGACGTTATAACTTGGATAATTTTGGGCTTATCGAGGTAATTATCTTGTCCTCTATTGTAATTGGAAATTACATGTTTGTTAGCATATATAGTTGAAGTATACTATATATAGAACTACATAGTATTCGTGATGTCTTTTGACTTAAGCTGAAGAATAAAGAAGCCCAGTTGTATTTACATAGGGTGTATGTGCGATAGACTTGTGTAGAATTGTGCGTCAGGGTAGGCGTGTAAACCCCACTGTTTGGCTTGGTAGCCGGCCTCGATTGAGGAGGAGATTTCTGTTGTTGCGGGAAGTCTTTGCCGAATTTTCTTTAGAAAGATAGAAAACTTGTGTTTTGGGGTTAATGAGCGTTTGTGACCTTTATAGGTGAAAGTACTAAGAGTGGCGTATTTTACTCGAGGAGTGGAAAGGGCTATGAGGTTGTAGTACTTGGAGCATTTTGCTTATTGTCGATAAATCGTCGCGAGGTATGTGAACCTCTTCCTATCTTTTCTAGCATGATTGTTTGTGAACTATGTAATGCGGTGGGCGTCATGTGCTAAGTGATTTGGTTGATTTAAAACATAGGGTGTTATAATAGCTTTATGGGAAGTTAGTTATAACGACCTTATGTAAATGAAAATGGTTTCTTGATGTTAGAAGTTAAGAGACTTGATCTTATAAGATAAGAGACTTAACTTATTTGTTTTAATGTGGATGTTTGTGTGAAACCTCATTCGTGAGTAATGAGTACTTGGTTTTTAAAGGGATAATGTTTCTTGATTTGGGAATCAGAATGTGTATCGACAGGACCCTGCGGCGTTAATAAAGGAAAATGTATTGAATAATGATGTATTTGTATTAAAACCGGTAGAAACCTCAAATCTGCGTAGAAGCTAAGATAAGACAAAATGATATTACATTTTTCTAGATCATGTTCTTTGCTGTAATAAGATCGTTATAAACAAGAATAAACTACTACGTATATGACATATGTTGCTCGATTGTTCTAAAAGGAATCAGTGATTAAGTTTGAGGAACTATGAAACCATTTGAAAATGAGAAGCTTGAGTAGTGAAACTAGGCAAAGCGGAACTTAGGAAAAGAATGTTGTTACTTGATTTTGAAAGGAAGGTGGGTTGGTCATTCTAATACTACGAATTATCGGGTGACTTTTATATGATAATGGATCTCTTTTAAAAGAACTTAGCGTATGTAGTACTTTGGGGTTAAAGCCGGACTTTGGCATAAAATGAAAGTACTTTGAGTTGTGTGAAACTTGCACATGCTTGTTGTTGTGAAACTTGCCTATCTTGTTGTTGTGAAACTTGCCTATGATGATAGCCTTTATTGTACAAGCGTTGTGTTTTACGTGTTACCGCGTCTCTCGATAGAAATCGGTTGGTAGTTGAGAACTTACTTGGATGTCTGGCGGTGGCGGAGAAATTCCAGTGCGTTCTGTTGATAGTATTATTGTTGTTAATCGCTTTGGACATCTTGACACGATCGTGGCGCTGCGGGTATACTTCCATTTTAGTTAAGGTCTTGTGGTTGTCGCTTTGGATATCTTGGCGACGATGCGTGGCGCTGCGGGTATGTTTCCATTCGATTATCGCCTTGTGATTTCCTTTTGGACATGCGACACGATCGTGGCGCTGCGGGTATCGTCCGTTTGGAAAGTTGTCTTATTGTTTCCCTTTGGACATCGCGACCGCGATCGTAAGCGCGCGGGTATGCTTCCATTTGGATTCTTTGTCTTATTGTTGCATCATGGACATATACCTGCACCGTCGATATCCGAGGCATGCGGCCATAATGTGAACTGATTGATGTTGTGGGCGTGAGACCCGTAGTTATATTGGGTGATATTGTTTTATGTTGTGGCCGTAGTTTGGTTATCATATGTCTCTGCTTTATATAGACTAGTATGATTTCATTCTGATATTATGCAGATTCACATACTTAGTACTGTTATGCGACCTCGCTTGAAGTGCGTTCATCTGCGAGTGAAATGCATCGATCGTGGATCCCGCTCTTAGGATCTCGATTGACGTTTTAGGAAGCTCCGTTTCTCAGGAGGCTTATCTTTTAGTATGTGTTCCAGAGTTGTAGGTCTTGTACATTCGAGGTATGGCGAGAGCCACTGTCGTCATAGTCGTTGTAAATCTTAAGTCTGTAGAAGCTGTTGTGGCGAGGTTGTAAAGTTAAAGCTGTTACGGGTTTTATGTATATCTTGAAATGCTTTATTTTGGATTGCTTTGTTTATTTATTATATCTCTTGTTTCATGATTCGTGTTTTATTTTCCGCTAGTTTTCTACGATGTTGTATCAACTAGGGTGCGGGTAAGGCACGATGAGGGCAGGTTAGGCGTTACACCTCTTAAACGTTCGTCGAATGTTCCTTTGAGCAGGATAACGATAAGGTTCTTCCATGCTTAAGCGGTTGCAAAAGCCACGGCCTGAAAACAACACTTAGGCAAAAGCGATAATGAAGATTTACGGTGGAAAAGTGAATTACGGAGGTGTAGAATAGGTGAGATACGCCGCCTCGTATCTTGCCGGCTTCCCCGAGTCATCTCTCACTGAGCTCGTTCGCTGAGAACTTTGTGGAAGCCACGTCCTTGGTCATGAGCGCCTAACGGCGATCGATTATCGGCCTATGGGAACCTCACCATCGATAACCTGCCGATCGCACTGGGCGTCGTCAGATGGTGCTCTAGATGGATCCGATACATCGCCGGCGTGAATCGTGAAAAACGGATGCCTTGCCTCCGGTCGGACGGCCAGATCGACTCATCAGGCAACGCGCCTATCTGCGGACAATCTGAAATGGCCCGATGTACCTTGGGATGAGTTTCCCGCCTTCCGAATCTCATCACACCTTCGCCGTAGGTGACACGCTAGGAAAACCAATCATGAACCTCGAACTCAAGATCACGGCGGCGATGATCTGCGTCGACTTACATGCGACTCACGAGTGTCGATAGCGGCTCGGATAAGCCACGCCTTATCCGGCACCTGCACCAAATCTGGTCCCACTATTTGCACCTGCGCGTCGAACCAGCACATAGGCGTCTGCTCGCATACAAGGCCTGCATGGGCGCCATCCGAATCTGGGTGGTAGCTATTGTGCTTGAACTCAACTAGAGGCAAATGATCCTCCCGGTACCACGAAGTCGATAACACGGGCTCATGACATATCCTCGAAAGTGCGGATAGTGCGCTCGGCTTTGTCATCTGTGGATGGAATGCGATTCGGGCTCACTGCGTCCTAAACCTCTGCGAAAGACCTCGAGTTAGCCGTAAAGCGGGCTCCTGCATGCGATATGATCGAAATAGGGACTCATGCGATCAGCGATCTCTCGGATGTAAGTCTGGCATAATCCTCGGTAGAAAAGTGCGTCTGACGGAAGAAAGTGGGCTGATTTAGTCGACTGTCGGCGATAACCCGTATAGAATCATGTCTCCTCCACGAGTGCGAGGTAATCGCGTGATAAAGTCCATGTTGATTACCTCGAGCTTCCGGTCGGGATCTCGATAAATGCGTAACAAACCACGGGCCTCACGGTGCTCTGCCTTCGCTAGCGACAACACGGTAGCTCACGAACTGCGGCGTCCTCTTGAGCCGTCCGCAATACGGATCTAAGGTGCGTGGTACATCTTGCCAGTGACCGGATGGATGAAGTAGCAGCGTTGTGTGCTTCCCGAGAACTGTTTGAGAGTCACGAAACATGCGGAACGCACACGGCCCTCGAGCCTTAGCACCCAGTCGGGTGCTACGCCGAAAGAATTACATGGACTCGGGCTCCATCCACTATCTACTAGCAGCGGGAGATATATGGGGCGGTAGAACCGGATCTATCAAAGCATACCGTATCAAACGAAGCGATAAGGTACGTTGGCGACATCGGTGAGGCCTCACGATCTGTCGGTGGACAAGCATAAATCACGGTTACGAGGCCGCTAGAAGCTGAGACAGCGCCGCGACCTGCCGCGTCCTGTGGTCCATAGTACCTTTCCCTCGAGGCGTGAATGTAGCGGGGATGAAGAAGGCGTGAAAGAACATGGTGACCCACACCATCAATGGCTGGCCGGTCGGACGGTTCCTCGCATAGTGACCTGCGGCCCTGGCCCGAAACAAGCTCCGTCGCGCGCTGACTCGAAGTGGGATCTGCGCATCGGCCCTTGAGAAGGGTGGTCGATCGGCGATACCTCTTTACTGCGGGCGTCACGAAGTCTGGGGCTGATGCGCCCTCGAATATCTGGTATGCGAGGGCGGTGCGAGAGTGCTCTGGTTGTGGTGCAAATCTAGGCTCTGCTTTGAGGCGCCCGCCGATAGCCACAAAGACCTGCCCGTCTGGTCTTAACCTGCTGTGCTTTGTCCAACGTGGTCTCTACGCTCGCTCCATCGAGCATGAGCACGTGCGGGTAATGTCATGCGGTGAAGAAACACCGCATGACTTCGGCCATATAGTCATCTAGCAGTGGCGTGGCGGTGCACCTATCCTCGTATCTGCTACAGCAATATTTGCAGGGGCTCCAGGCAAAGAATCAAACTCGACATTGTACTCCACGGCGGTCGTCCTCTTTGCCTCGTGATAAAAATCTATCGGCCCGCGCCTCATGCACGTGGAGGCAAGAAGTGAGTGAGAAAGCCTCACGAGAACTCATCCCAATAGAGGCGCGTGCTCTCCAGGGATAACTCCGTGAGATCAAACCAATCATTGCTGGTATCACGCATGACCCCGAACCGAGTCTGGACTACTGTCTGCGAGGCGCTGATCACGCGCATGATCCTCTGGTAGCGGATGAACTCCTGCGGATCATCCTCAAACCTCGACCCGTAAAACTGGCGGGCTACAACTCGAGAAATCTCGTAGCCTCAGCTATCTCGACCTCGGGTGCCACGGTCTGGCCGGGTGGAAGGCTGAGCGCATCGGCCTATCTCGTATCGCCCATGACTCACAGCCAATAGTGGGCCATCTCCTTGTACTAACTCCTCCAGCGGTGTGGGGCGGGGTGTGGGTGCTGTGGTCTCTTTGAGGCGGCGTCGTGAGAACGCCGTCTACGGTATAAGCGGGCGAGCCTCGTGACTCTAGGTGTCCCTAAGCGGCTCCTCGGTGCCTTGCACCATACGGGCCGGGGTTGCCTGCGTGGAGGCATGGCTTCTGAAAAGAATACGTTAGAGAGGTCGATTTTAACACGACTCTAAAGCCGATCTCGAGTAAGAAGAGTGAAACCAATCCTAAATATCCTATAGCCTCACGATTATTGGTGTGGTGCGCAACATGCAGATAATCAACTTCTACTAGATACGATGCGTGAGCACTTTCCGGATTAAGCGCTCACGATACCGCTTTTGTCACGACCGTTCGGGGCGTGGTAGTGTATGTCGGGGCACCCAGTAGTCATACATCCCGAATGTAATGTGGAAATATAAAACAAGACGTAAGCTTGATTTATAAAATAAGACACGGTTTATGTGAAAGCGTTAAGCCTTTGGCATATATATATAAACATGGTTTATGCGATTACGTAAATCTTGTACAACATGACTACAGACCTCTGAGAAATATACAACTATGGCGGGGCGGGGCCGCATCGTACCTGACTAATACAAAACTATCTCTGACGGAGATCGTACAAAGTAGAGCCTCCGGAAAAGATGGAGCTCGAGCACCAGCGTAGAGATCCTAAGAATGTGGATCTAGCACACATTTGCCCTTACCTGCGGCATGACGCAGCCCCAGAGAGTCGGAGGTCTGGCACAACGGTACTAAGTATATGAAGCCCATAAAATACTTAAATGAAAACATATCATTTTAAAATCAGTTTGCAAGTATGTATGAAACAACCCGAGGGGCGCTGCTAGTGCCACATGCTTAAAGCAAAGAGCAACAATGCATTAAGCTATGCCGAGTCTTTTCTAGGCTGCGAATGATCGAGCGGGGCCAATTTCGTAGTATCACCATGCGAGAGCTAATCACGGACTCTCGTAGTCGCGTGCAGGCCCTCCGCATGCGCATGGGGTAAGTCGCCAACCCGCGTCGGTGGCTACTCTCGGCGGCATCGTCTGGACTTCGTAGTCGCGTGGCATGTAAACCGCGTGAGGTATAACCCGCGTCACTAACACCGGAACTCCGTAGCTCGCGTAGGTCCCTTGGACCCGCGCGTAGAGTATTCTCGAATCATGGTCCCGGTTGCGCTGATCACCAGCGTCGGGAATGCGGCTTAACCCGTAATATGTCGAGGTGGTGATAGTACACTAACATGCTGTTTATCTTTTTAAGCGACATAAGCGCAATGAGAATACTCTCTTTATACAAGCGTTACAAGGCAACAACACCACGTAACATCGTATCAAATACTTATCAAACCATGCCTTATTATTAACTGCGATTGATATAAATTTATAAACACATAGGCAAAGAAAATTTGTTTCTTTTATCATTCTTATGTGGTTATACTTAACTTACGTAAAGCTAGTATAACTCTTAACTTATTTTAAAACTCAATTAGTTCTCTTACATTAAAAATGATTCGGTATTCTTTTGAACGCCACGATGCTTTGGTTCTTTATTATTGAAACTGGCTTAAGCGTGAAGGCGTGTTATTAGTGTCGGGCTTAAGCGTGAGGCATTCTTAGTATAAGTATTGTCGAGGGCTTAGTAGTCCCGAAGACATTGCGTAGTTATTATTTGAATTAACACGTATGCATCTCTGTACTTTGCATATATATATAGAAAATATCATGCTTTAGGAAGAATGCTTATTACCTTACCGTTGAAAACCACTGCTTGAAGTTGAATATATAATGGCGCGCGAAGAATGACCTATAATAGTAGTTCCACGTCTATCAGCGTTAGGACTACTTTGTACTTGATTAAGCGAGAGGGTTCATATCCTACGGAAAATTAGAGCGATCACTTCCCTACGGAGTGGAAGCTACTCGAGTCTCTTTGTAAGCTTGATCCTATGTAAATCTGATTTGATTATTCTTCTTTTAAGCCCTTCTCATTTTGTGATAGCGGTTCAATTTCGATACCATGCAATATTCTTCTGAAAGTATCTAATACTTATTCTTATACTACTACGATGAAGTATTCTCACAATTCAGAGGTTAGGATTAGTTACCTCGGTTACAAGTGATAATATCCTAGATAGAAGTCAGGCACCTTTAGGCAAAGGTTTTGCTCCTAAGTTTGTATGCTCAGGAAACCTTTGAAGTTCTTCACAACTTCACCACTAAGTACTAAGGGATTTGGAGCTAGGAGTATTTTGGGCATTATTCACAATACAAGAATGACTTTTCTACCAAGGGAGGGGTAGATTTATTTAGACTTGAGGGGCCCTGCGGCCAAGCCCAAACTTCAAAAGGGAGGCGGAGTGCGAGAGGTGTTTTGGGCGAAAGGCTACAAAAGGGAGAGGAGGATTTTTAGACTTGGAAGCTTTTGTGGATGAAGAACTAACTACCATCTCGAGAGGGTATTTATATAGGTCAAGGGATGTGCCAACCAGGGGCGAGATGTAGCCAAGTGCTAGGCAGAGTGTAAGGCCAAGATTGGGGCAAGAGTGTGCCTGTGCTTTTGCACACAAAATATCTACGACTAACGGCAAAATTGGCTCTCCATTGATTCGGTCATACAAGTCGCCACAGATTTGGGTATTGGAGGGTGACAAATTCGTCTGCATCTCCGGGTGATCTCCAAAATGTTTCCGTCTCTCGGAAAAATCATAAAAATTAGAAATGGCATAGCGGAATTTACCCTACGGCGTAGCCAGAAGCGTTTAAAAATGGGGAAAAACTATTTGCTTTGTAAAGATTGTTAACCCAAAATGCGTCAGGCTCGACAAGCTTTCAAGGCGAACTTTTATGCGTATTCCGCCCCGATACGTGCATTTATAAGCTCTCACGGAAAATACGGTATAACACATGTATGATAACCGGATGAAATAAAGTGTCCGGCCCATCGGTTGGGACTCGGTGAATATGCTCCGAGATGGAATCACGTGTCCCTGCTTACGTCTAGTGTAGGACTTCGGTTATTATAATCGGATGAAATGCGTTGTCCTGCCCGTCTCGTGGGACTCGGTGTATGTCGAGATGGAATCGGTGTCCTGATTGTTCTGCTTATCCTAAGTAGGGTCGGTTGTTATATGTCGGGATGGAATACGTGTCCTGCCACGCATCTCGGTGGGACTCGGTTGACTATAATCAAATGAAATCGATGTCACTGCCCGTACGTAAGTGGGACTGGAGTGCAAGAAATCGATTAAGTAACAAATCAGCGGAAGCGCCTCGAAATCCGAGAGGCGGCGGGGTACAGAAATGCAACAAGAAGCTATCCACTGACAAGCGCCAGGCGAGTTTCACAATAACAAGCATAAACCCAAGCTTCACTGTAACAAGCGTAAGCGGAGATTATACACAGCGACTCGAAAGTACGCCCGTAGTTTTATGTCAAAGTCAGGGTTTTTTTAACGCAAAGTACTAAATACGTTAAATTCCTTTTAATGATCCGTTAACTTCTGAAGGGTCACGAATACAGCTGAGTATAAAAATAAAAAGTGACTAACATTTATTAAGTAAAGATTGTGCCAAAATGCGATCAAGGCTAAACTTTAAGGCGAACTTTTATGCGTGTTCCCTTACGGTACGTACTGCAAATCTGAGGTGTAACAACTGCGTGTATGATAACGAGGATGAAATCGTGTCGGCCCGTCGAGTGGGACTCGGTGAATGTCGGATGGAATCGTGTCCACCTTGCCCGTACTCGTGGGACTCGGTGTATGTCGGATGAAATCGTGTCTGCCCGTCGTGGGACTCGGTGTATGTCAGGATGGAATACGTGTCCACTGCCCACATCTGGAGAGTAGAGAGTCGGTGTATAATCAGGATGGAATCGTGTCCTGCCGTCTCGTGGGACTCGGTGTATAATCAAATGAAATCACGTGTCCTGCCCGTCTGCCGTGGGACTCGGTGTAGAAGAATGCGTTAAGTAACAAATCAGCGAAGCCATAATCAAGAGCCGAGGAGGCGGGAGTGCTGAGGAAATGCAACAAGGCTATCCACCGACAAGCATAGGCGAGTTTCATGATAACAAGCATAGGCAATGACCTGACAACAAGCATGACAGCAAGTTATACACAACTCAGTACCTTCGTTTTATGTCCGAAAGTCGGGTTTTAACCACACAAGTAAAAAATTTTCGTGCGTTAAATTCCTTTTAATGATCCGTTTCTTTAACACTGAAGTCACGATTACGTAGTATAAAAATAAAGTGACTAACATTATTAAGATAAACCAAAATGCTTTCTCTTTTGTAAAATCAATAACATGACACTTATTTTCCAGAAAGCGTTCGAGTTTGCCTAATTTCAAATGCTCGAGTTTCTCATTTTTAGAAAGGTTTAGTAGTTCATGGTTTTAATCACTTTACAAACATAATTCTCCTTTAAGCGTTTGAGAAACATATGTCTCTTATATGTGAGTAGGTTATTCTTGTTTATAATCGATCTTATTCGCGACCGTGATCACAGGAAATGTAATATCATTTTGTCTCAATCTTGAAAGAGCACATGCAGGATGGAGGTTCTCTTTGGTTTTAATACCATACTTCATTATTCAATACATTTTTTCCTTGTGCGTTGACTGCCGATGGTTTCAGATACTAGATTACGATTTGGAAATCGATGAAACCATTCTTTATCACTCTTAAGGCGTTATACTAACTTCCCGTAAAGGCTAGTACAAATTAACTCTTGTATTTCTCAAAGCCAAGTATTACTCTTCTGCTCAAAGGTCTTTTGAAACAACTTCAGATTCTTTATTACTACGTCAAATCCGTTATAAGTCAAATCGATTACCACTTTGAAACCACAAGCATTTTCTTACCTCGTAAATTATTATAACAACTTCCCAAGCCGTTATAACACTTTATGTTTCAAACCAATCAAATACATTAAACACGTATGCGTCTACATTACTACATGATTATACACATATCATGCTAGAAACAGATAGGAAGAGGTTCACGTACCTCGCGACGATTATCGACTAATAGCAAAATGCTCAGTACCTCAAGCCGTCGGCTACTCCTTAAGCTAAGTAGATCGCCATACGTAGTACTTGACTATAGAGGCCACAGGCGCCTATTAACATCTAGATCTCAATGTAGAATATTCTCTGAGAAAATCAGCACCTCCCCCATGATAGCGTAAATCTCCTCGCCGAGGCGGCTGCAAGCAACCGGGGTTTCATCTAACGGGCGTGTACAACTCTTCTACTGCAGTAATGCTACACAAGTCTCATGTCTGATCCTATGTAATTACAGTTTAGTTCTCTTATTTAAATTGGGCTTAAGTAGCAAGACATTGCGTAAGTATTATTGAGCTTAAGTCGAAAGACATTTGCCGCCTGACTATGTTCAATTCTATATATAGTATACTTGACTATATATTCCATGACATGTAATTTCCAATTACAATAGAAGGTCGAAGTGTTTACCTCGATAAGCCCAAAATTATCGAGTTTAAATGTCGATCACGAAGCGAGGTTTAGCTCACCTCAGTGCGCTCAGGCCGCTCGACCCACCGCCAGGATTAAGTTCTAACCAACCTTATAACTTCAACTACGGGTGAAGATTTACTTGAGTTTCGTTTTTGTGGTGAGGAAGTATAATAGTATTTTACAGGCTTTGTATAAGTGTAACCTTAGGAATACTAAAAGGTATTTGGGCCAGGTATTTGGGAATTATAACATACTTGGAGAGTATTTCAATACCACAAAGGGTTATTTATACGAGACAACTAAGGTAGGGGAGGGTGCCCAGCAGTGGCTAAACACCAGGGAGGAGGCTCTCGGCTGAGGCTCTGAAGGTGGAGGGTGGTGGGCGAAACTACAAGGGAGAGGAGGATTTGAGACTTAGAAAGATTGCTCAAGTTTTTGGATGAAGAAAGTCTTGACTAGAGGGTATTTATAGGCTAACCAAAGGCCAACCAATGGCGAAGATCAAGCCAAGTGTTAAGCAAGTGTAGGGCTAGGATCAAGCCATATGCACCTTATCCATCTACCGCGCCAACGCGCGAAATATCCTGCAACTCCATGGCCCACTTGTTCGTCCCTTTGCGAGTCAACTCGAGGCCAATGTGAGGTGACAACTTGTCACCCTCGTTGAATCCAAAATGTTCGTCTCTGGAAAAATCCATAAAAATTATAAATGACATGGCGGAATTTTCCCTCGTAGGTAATGGAAGCGTTTAGTCCGGAAAGCGACTCTTTCCGGCACTTGTGCCTAAATTTCGAACTTAGCCTAACTAAGGCTTAAATTTTTATCGTGCATGCTTACGTACATACTCTGGAAATACGGGGTATAACAATTTCGTCCAAACACCATTCTCCCCCCCTTTGAGAAGGCCATGTGAGAGCCCTCATGCCAGTAGAAAGTATTCCCCACAGTGGTGCTAGCAGAAGGTACCCATGCTGCCTAGTTGTTCTCAAAAAATACACCCTTGGTAGAAATACTCTCTAAGTATTGTTACTATTCCAAAATACATTGGCCCGTATACATGTAGTATTCGAGAGTTACCTTATCTGAACCAAATACTATTATACTTCCTTGGTCACAAAACACAACCACAAGGAAATCTCCATAGTTGGATGGAGTATTAAGAAGAAGTTCGTAGAACTTCTAAGGGTTGTTGGAGCGGAGTTGGAGCACCGGGTAGGAGCTAAGCGTTGCTCGGGATCGGCATTATAACTTGGATAATTTTGGGCTTATCGGGTAAATACTCTTGACATATTGTAATTGGAAATTACATAATGTAGTTGTATAGAAATGAATATAAGATTCATAGAAAATTGAAGCTGTAATAGAAGGATATTCTGAAAAGACTTGAAGAAATCACGTCGGAAGAATAATCTACGAGTAGTCTAGTCGTTGATAGACTTGTGTAACCTTTATGAGTTGAATCTTTGCGAGTGGCGTATTCTACTCGGAGGGTGGAAAAAGGCTGGCGGACTCTGATTACTTTGGGCGTTTGCTAATAGTCGATAATCGTCGCGGTATGTGATTAACTTTATACTCTTGAGCATGATATTTTAAAGTATATATGATGCGGTGAGGCGTGCGTGTGTTAAGCGAATAATAATTACGGCAATGTCTTTTGACTTAAGCTGAATAATAATTCACGTAATGTCTTTTGACTTAAGCTGAATAATCTTGAAGTATTTCAAAGAATCTTGAACCGTTTTTATGAAAAGTAATACTTGGTTTTAAAAGCTTAAGAGTTATACTAGCTTTATGGGAAGTTAGGTATAACGGCTTAAGAAAAGATAAAAGAAGGGTTTATTGACTTTAAGAAGATTAAGAGACTTAATCTTAAAAGATAAGAGACTTGACTTAGTTAATTAATATGAGTTTTGTTAAAAAGTGTGAAACCTCATTCGTGAGTAATGAGTACTTAGTTTTAAAAGGAATAATGTTTCTTGATTTGGAAATCGAATAAGTATCGAACAAACCAGTGGTGTTAATAAGGAAATGTTTTGACTAATAAAGTATTATTAAAATCGGTAGAAACTTCCATCTGCATGAGAAGCTAAGATGAGACAAAATGATATTACATTTCTAGATCATATTTCTTGTAATAAGATTATTATGAACAAGAATAAACTACTACACATAAGGTATATGTTTCTCAAATTGTTTTAAAGTTAAAACTATGAACTCTGAAACCTTTAGAAAAATGAGAAACAGACATTTGAAATTAGGCAAACTTGAGCGTTTGGAAAATAATGTTGTTACTTGATTTTACAAGAGAAGTGTTTTGGTTTACTTGAAAGATAGTCACTCTATTTTTATATACTACAGTATTGTGTGACTATTTGTGAAAGAAACAGATCTCTTAAGAGTTAATGTATGAAGTACTTTGGGGATAAAAACCGATCTTGTTAATCGTATAGTAGAAAGTACCTTGTGTGAATAACTTGATTGTGTTGGTTTGTGATAGCCTTGTAATACTTTCTTGTTGATTTGATAAAGTAAACATGCTAGGATCTTCGTGTGTTATTATCTTGTGATGTTTGTGTAAAGGGTTTTCCCTCGATTGCGACTTAAGTTGTTTAACTGCTCGGTAGTTATGTTGGTATTGTGCCACTCGCCTTGCATCGTCCGGAGGTTAAGGCGCCTCCGTGCGGGGTAGACTCGGTAGTGCGTGTGACCTATGATTCGAGAATACCTAAATCACGGGTCCAGGGCCTATCGCGAACTCGAGCTCGAGTTAGTGTCACGGCCTTTATGGTCATGCGGTCTATGTGGCCATGCGGACTGCGAGTCGAGGCGGATCGGGAGTAGCTACCCTGATGCGAGGAATACCTGCAAATGCGGGCCGTTAGGTAGCTTTATGCGGGTGCGGGAAGTTCGGGGCTAAAGCAGCGTTAGATCTTTGCGGGCGAGTGGCGGCTTTGATCATGTAATGATGCAAGCGAGATCTCGTAATCTGATTTATGACCTTGTTTTGTCTTGTAGGTTTTAGTAGTCGGCTATGCCTTGTACTTACCCGTCACGGTTTTATGATGACACGGTGGGACACGGTGTTCATGTGTATTCCTTAGTCTTTGTTATATCATATTTGCTGGCGGTGAGGAAGGTATTCCACGGGCATGATTGATGTTGTGGGCGTGAGACCCGTTATTATATTTGGTGATGACTTTTGAGGCGTGAGTCACGACTTGGCATATTGCTTATTTATTGTGAAGCTGTAGTTTGGTTATCATACATGTCTCTGCTTTATATAGACTACTATGATTTCATTCTGATATTTTGATTTCACATACTTGGTACTGTTATCTTGACCTCGCCCGAGGCTGCGTTCATCTGCGAGTTGAGTACGCGATGCGTTGATCTAGCTAAGTCACGATTCGGCGTTTGGGAAGCTCCGTTTCTCGGAGGCTTATCGGTGGTATAGTCCACTGTCGTAGTAGGTGCTTACATTCGAGGGTATGGCGGGGCCTGTCCCGCCATTGTTGCTCATGTCACTCTTAGAGTTACATGTAATCTTGTTGTGGCGTACATAAAGGATATGCCATTCGGATTAAGTTTTATATATTATCCGAAAGGCAAATTTTCTCGAATAACTATTTTACACTTCTTGATATTTCATGTCTTGTTTTATATTCATGATTACTCACGATGTATGTCTGCTTGGGTGCAGGGTAAGGCACGATCCGCGAACTGGTTGGTCGTGACAACTATGTTATGTATGATAAGCGGTTGTGCTAATGATATATTGTGCATTCTGGGTCATTCAGGTTTGTGGCGTTTGCATATTTAAGTGGATTTGATACCCGTGATGCGAGAATACCTCATGAGGTCGAAAGGGCTTATCTGGTCGAAAGGGCTAATACCTCCTCTGATACTTTGATTTCACATATTTGGTACATGTTGTCTTGACCTCCTTGGGGGCTGCGTTAATACGCGAGTGGAGTACATGTTCTTGATCCTCACTCTTGGGATCCTTTGTTATTTGTTGAAAGCTCGCTGTGTTTGGAGGCTTATCCACAGTATTGTCGGTTGTTGTACATTCGGGGTATGGCGGGGCCTGTCATGAAGTTATTATTCTTAAGTGCAGTCACGTTTGTGGATTGGGTTTTTAAGCAGAGATGTCTTGTTTTAAATTTTGTATATATTCTGGAAGGTAGCCTTATCGGCTAGCTTTGTTGATGTCTTTGTCTAAGTATGATTTTTATTTTATGAGTTGTGATATTCATTTGCTATTTTACGATGTATACGAAAGGGTGCAGGTAGGAGCCTGATCGCGAGAAATCGGGTCGTGACAAAAGTGGTATCAGGCGATTAGTCCTCGGAAAGTGTCTGACCGTGTCTCTGAGACCGTGTCTAGTAGAGTCTTGATTATCGGTGTGTTGTGCACCACGTCTATGTCGGGAGGCTGCGGGGACATTTAGGATTGGTTTCCATTCTTCTCCGCTCTAAGATCGTGCGATAGAAATTTGTGTGGTTAGGGTCGTCTCTCACAACAAGTTATGTTGTTTGCGGTATGAGAAAGCGTGATGACACGGGAAAGATGATGTGGATTGCGCGTCGGTAGGTAATGTTTGTAGTATAGTTGGTATTGTGACATACATCTATCACGGATTTATGTATGAAAGTCGGCAACGTGTTGCCTAGAATGGTTTTAGGTTACGAGATTTGGTAAGGACTAAATAAATCACAGGGAAGGTAGGAGCGATTAATGGACTCGATGGGTTTCGTGCTAATTTGAGATAATTAGGAGATGATGAGTTATGCGAGAAGGAAATGAACCCTTAAGAAGTTATTATTAAGGAATTAATAGAAGACTATGTTAATAGATTGAGCACGTAGTATGATTAAGAAAATGATACGGATGAGATCCGTATGGAGTAAATATGGTTGTTGTGGTCAAGACAACACGATTATGGTATTACGAAGTTTTGTACCCATTCTGGGGGTGATAAGGTAGGCGTGGACCGTGGAGATTGCGAGCCTAAGAATGTTGATAACCACCGATACCTTAGGTATATAAGGCCTTCGGGTAGTAAAGGTTATCTGAGACCAGGTAAGAGTTAAGTGTGTGAGTCGAGTTGAGGACCTATTAAGGGTCACCCAGCCTTTGTAATAGAATGGGATGGAGTTGGTAGTAGTCCGCTACGTGACGAGTAGCAGTGCAAGGCAGAAGTCTAGTTAATCGTTTCTGGGTTCGTGGGCCATTCAGTGAGAACCGGTTGTGAAACCAAAATGGGCCTTATATTGTTTAATTTAGTAACTCGAAGTGAAGCCCAAAATCAGTATGAAGGCTATGTACGCACTCTAGAATAAGTTTGGAAATGCGGGAAGAGTCGACCCGATGAAAAGAGCAACAGTGTAAAGAAATGAAGCTGAATCCATGAGGACGCTTTCGAGGTGACTACAGTGGGTGTTGGGTGGTAGTGGCGAATAGATAATAATTACATAACGATAGTCGTTGGACCACTAGAAGACCTAGCGAGCTATTATGCAAATGGCGCTAAGGTCATTATGATGCGGGCTAGTTGGCCTCTTGTTATGCCAACACCGACTGAGAGATTGATTCGGTACGATTACGATGGCGGTTATCAGTGGAAAGAAAGAAAAGTGGTGGTAACGTTGAATTATCCTTCCTTCTTTGACATCATTGTTTTTAATAAGTCTGTGTGACTTGTTCGTTTGAGGTGAATTGAGGCAGAAAGTGAGTAATACTCGAATTTGAAGGAGTTTATGTTAAGTTCCCTTTGAGGTACTTGGAGTTGGTTTGGTGTGGCGGTAAGGGCCACGACCTTCCGGATAATTCGGGGAAAATGTGCAAGCGAGAATAAAATAAGTCACGAGTCTTTGCCGTGGAAAGTGAGGAGCATCTTTGGTAGGTTTGAAAATATACGATTTTAGGCGGTGCTTGATGATTAGATATTTACAGGACCGCGAGAGGACCCTGTTATTAGGGTTGTAACTCCAAGGAAAGTTTATTTAATGGAGATAAGTTCTCTCGCGTGGGGCAGTTTCACGTATTATGGGGTTATGTGTACCCATGTTGTTAGACAAAGGATAGGAGGCGGTAAGGTCTTGATGTCGTCGTGCCATAGGTTACAATTTTAGATAGCAGTGGAAAAAGTATTGTGTTGGGGTAATTAGAGCAGCGTTCTGAAATGGTCGAGGAAGTGTCGTGAGGATAAAAATATTGGTAATGCAGCATATATGGCTATGCGATTATGAATCAAGATAGAAATATTTTTGCTAATAATAAGCATAAGGTAAGGTTATGACGAGAATGATAAAGGGAATCGACTATGGTTATGTAAGTTGTGCGAGATATGATTACGGACTAGTGTAAGACCATTAGTAAATAATGGGCGATAAGAACACCCTCGAGGAAGGTGGTAGCATCGGTCTTGGCGAGAAAGATTGTAAGAAAATACGGAAGGGTAAGGGACCCCAGAGACAACTTGAAATAACTTATAAAGGAAAGGCGAGTAGACACTCAAGCGATAAGAAATTTTGACAAGTCTTTGGATTATGTAATACCATGAATGGAGGTTGAACACGACTATAGGCTCACCTGGCGGGAAAGGAAAATCGGGTTACTACTTGACTAGATCGAGAAATCTCCCCTAAATTGTGATTGACATGAAGTCTTAGCCATGTGGCAAGCAAAGGAATCAAATCTAAGTTAGTGACGAAGTTGAGTTACCTTGAGAGAAAGAAGCAGGAACCATAGTGAGATTAAGGGTGCGAATATTTCGCGAGTTGAGAAGGCTTCCAGTTATTGGAAGATAAGTAGACCACGACTACAGTTCTAACCCCCCCGAGAGACTAGGAGGTTTTGTTATTATGGTAATATTTTGAGTGTTTGGTTGGGTTGCGTCTTTGTGTGACACGATAAGGTTAGAACTATGTTTTCCCGATTAGGGAAACATGAAAGAATTACGCTACTCACGATTTAGAGTAGGCGACGATTAATCGTATCTTGAAAATTTAGGCATTCCTTATATAGACTTCATGTAGATATTTATGCGAGCCACGAGCCTCGGTATATCTTGACGGTAGCTGAATTTGCGTGAGTCGGTGGTTAGAGTTACTCAAGATTGTGATATCGATATCATGCGGCAGGGAAAGCGGGGCGATTCTGAGCGCTCTTAGTCGTGGTTATGGGTAGTCTACCGGATGGGCAGCGGATAGGCGGGGCGTGGTCATGAGATTCATCGGCTACCGAACGGGGTTCGATTATTTGTTTCAAGGTGAATGAAGTTTGGATCAGAGGTTCTTGAGTCTTCGCTGTCGAGGAGGTGAAGGCGACAATATGAGGATTCAGCATTAGTATGTGGTCGAATCGACTCTGAAGAGAAGATCTGTTTGAGTAACACGGATGGGAGTCTTTGTGATACGATGATGGATTGTGTGTACGTGCTGCGAGGACTTGTCGGAGTTTTAGGGAGGCGCGATGCTTATTGCTCTAATTGTTCGAAATTCGACTAGGTTGGTCGTGACCTTAGATGTTTGTATTGGTAGATGGCACGAAGAGGGCGTAGCGAGTGTTGCATAATGTCGAATTAATGTGAGTCAAGGTTGAGCACCAGAAGCCCAGTGGGCTATTACAGGCGATTTAGATCCCGACTTAGATATGGGAGGTAATTAAAATGGATCTTGTTACAAGGTGGAATCGTACTCAGAGGAAGTGCGACTCCCTGAGGGTCATGGTAAATAGGCTGGCGAAACCAGCCGTGTTCTTCCAGTTAGGACCACTTACTCGGCTGAGGATTATGCTAGCTTATATAGCAGGGAGATTGTGAGACTTCACGGGGTGCCTACATTTATGATGTCAGAAAGATGAGTTCAGTTTACGGCTGACTTCTGGAAGTTTTCCAGAAGGTATTAGGGACACAGGTGAGTCTCAGTGTGACATTTGACATTTCACCCTCGATCAAGCGGACGGCGAGCATACTATCGAGCGCGAGGATAGGTGGCGGGTCTGTGTTCTTGATTTCAGAGATAGCCGGGAGGATTATTTGCCTCTTGTTGAGTTACGTACGATAACAGTTACCCTTCCAGTATTCAGATGGCCCTGTATGAGGCCTTGTATGTAAGAAAGGGTAGATCATCGGTTGGGTGGTTCGACGTGGCGGTTCGGCTATTTAGTCGGACTTGATTGCGAATTTGTGGATAAGCGAAGCTTATCAGGAAAAAATTATTAATGCTCAGTCGTGAAGCTTTATCTGGATAACAAGCGTTGACACATGGGGTTGGTTGACATTTTAGTATGAGTATTGTTGTTATACTGTATTCTCGGGGTATGTATGCGAGGCGTCGTGCGAGGCACGGCGAAAAAATTGGAAAGGAAGAAAGAGGTGATTCTTCACGGAAAAAGTTTCGGTTTTGTAAAAAATGTTCGTTGAAGAATTGGGTTCCCAGTTTGGAATTTGGGCTTCTTAGATTATATTAGAATTATGGAATTTTATTTTGGAAATGGTCACGTGGGGCCAGGGAGAAATTCTGGTTTTGTAGAACCCACTTTGTTTTGAGATTTTGGCCATTGTGGATATTTTTGGAAGGCGTTTTTGAGGGCCAATAGGAGGGTGACACGTGTCACCGCCTAGAGTGGCTGGCGAATGACATTTGTGCCTGGCCTTGCGGTTAAGTCGTTTTCGGCGAAGCGTTTTATAACTGCGAAGGAAAATTCGGCTATGTCGTTTTGTATTTTGCGGATTTTTCGAGAGAGCGAAACCTTTTGGACCAGCGGGAGGTGACACTTGTCACCTCGTTAGACGATTTGGAGGCGGTCGAGTGGGTTGGCACTTGGCGATTGGCCCTGAAGTGTGCCTTGCTTTGTGGCTTGTTTTGTGGAGTGTTTTGTGGAGTAGGGTTTAGGGTGCACTTGGCTTAATCTTGCCCTTACACTTGCTATACACTTGGAAGGATCTTGGCCATGGTTGGCCTTTGGTTTGCTATAAATACCCGCAAGTGTGAAGACTTCATCCGTTCAAAAAGCTTCCAAGTCTTGAAACCCTCTCCTCCCCTTTGTGAGCTCTTGGCGAAAGCCTTCCCCTCCCCCAGTGTGGCCTTTGGCCGAGGGTTCCCTTCCACTTTGTGGTGCTAGTAGTAGGGTACCCACTGCTAGTTGTTTCGTATAATACCCTCCCTTGTGGTATTGAAATACTTCTCCTAGTATTGTTATAATGCCCAAAATACCTTAGCCTTGTACCTTGAAGTATTCCAAAGATACCTCTACGTAGAGTCCGGAAATACTACCTTTTGTCCTTTTTAGTCTCAAACCGAAACCTGAGAAATCTTCATAGTTGGTTGAAGTATTTGAGTAGAAGTTAGTTAGAACTTCTAAGGGTTGTTTGGAGGCGGATTGGGCGCACGGAGTAGGAGCTAAACCTTGCTCGGGATCGACATTATAACTTGGATAATTTTGGGCTTATCGAGGTAATTATCTTGTCCCTCTATTGTAATTGGAAATTACATGTTTGTTAGAATATATAGTTGAAGTATACTATATATGGAACTATACTTAGTATTCGGCAATGTCTTTTGACTTAAGCTGAAGAATAAAATGATGACTGTATTTACATAGGGTGTATTGCGGTAGACTTGTGTAGTATTGCGAGTAGAATTGTACGTCAGGTTAGGCGTGTAAACCCCACTGGTTGGCTTGGTAGTGGCCTCGTTAGAGGAGGAGATTTCTGTTGTTGCGGGAGTCTTCTTGAATTTTACGTAGAAGATAGAACTTGTGTTTTGGGGTTAATAGGCGTTTGTGACCTTTATAGGTGAAAGTACTAAGAGTAGCGTATTACTCGAGAGTGGAAAAGGCTAGCAAGGTTGTAGTACTTGGAGCATTTTGCTTATTGTCGATAAATCGTCGAGGTATGTGAACCTCTTCCTATCTCTTCTAGCATGATATGTGTGAACTATGTAATGCGGTGAGGCGTACATGTGTTAGCGTGTTTGATTGTTCTTAAAACATAAAGTGTTATAACGGCTTTATGGGAAGTCGGTTATAACGACTTTATGTAGGTAAAAAATACTTTGTGGTTTTAAGTAGTGTGAATTATAAGCGGCTAAGTTATAATAAAGAACTTGATGTATTTCAAAGATTTATAAATCGTTTTGAAGGAGAGTAACACTTGGTTTTAAAGGTTTTAAAAAAGAGTTATACTAGCTTTATGGGAGTTAGGTATAATGTCTTAAGAGGTAAAGAAAATGGTTTCTTGATGTTAGAAGTTAAGAGACTTGATCTTATAAGATAAGAGACTTAACTTATTTGTTTTAATGTGAATGTTTGTGTGAAACCTCATTCGTGAGTAATGAGTACTTGGTTTTATTTAAAGGGATAATGTTTCTTGATTTGAAATCAGAATGTGTATCGACGGACCAACTGCGGCGTTAATAAAGGAAAATGTATTGAATAATGATGTATCGTATTAAAACCGGTAGAAACCTCCGTCTGCATAGAAACTAAGATGAGACAAAATGATATTACATTTTCTAGATCATGTTCTTTGTAATAAGAATGTTGTAAACAAGAATAACCTACTCGCGTGAGACATATATTACTCAATTGTTCTAAAAGGAATCAGTGATTAAGTTTGGGAACTATGAAACCATTTGAAAATGAGAAGCTTGAGTAATTGAAACTAGGCAAAGCTGGAACTTAGGAAAAGAATGTTGTTATTTGATTTTGAAAAGGAATGTGGGTTGGTCATTCTAATACTACGAATATCGGGTGACTTTTATAAAAGTAATGGATCTCTTTTAAAGAACTTAACGTATGTAGTACTTTGGGGTTAAAAACCGGACTTTGGCGTAAAATGAAAGTACTTTGAGTTGTGTGAAACTTGCCTATGCTTGTTGTTGTGAAACTTGCCTATACTTGTTGTTGTGAAACACTATGCTTGTGATGATAGCCTTTGTTGTGCAAGTGTGGTATTTACGTATTCTGCGCGTCTCGATAGAGGCGGTTGACTTATTGAAACTTACTTGGGCGTCTTTGGCGGTGATGGAGAATTCCACGGGTATGTTTCCATTTTGATTCTTGTCTTGTTGTTGATGTCACATGGGCGTATCTACCGTCTGATATTAAGGGCATCGACGTGCGGCGAGTTGGTTACGGTATATGGTTGTTCTGCAACATGGGCGTGTCTACAGAAGCGATATTCGGGGCATGTGGCCGTGCGGCGGGTTGACCACCCAGTATATTGTTGTTGAGGTTACATGGCGTATGCAGAAGCGATGTCCGAGGGCGTGTGGCATCTGGCCTTGTTATTATGGTTGCATCATGGACATGTCTACACCGTCTGATTAGAGGCATGCGGCCATGATGCGAACATGATGGATGTTGTGGGCATGAGACCCGTAGTTATATTTAGTGGTGACTTTGAGCGTGAGTCCACGGCTTATTGCTTTTATGTTGCGTCTTGTATTTTGGTTATCATACATGTCTCACCTTTTTAGGCTATTATGATTCATTCTGATGTTGTGATTTCACATACTTGGTACCTGTTGTCTTGACCTCCTTGAGGATGCGTTCAATCAGCGGTAAGTACATCGGTCGTGGATCCTCGCTCTTAGGATCTCGATTCAGCGTTTTAGGAAGCTCGTTTCTCGGAGAGCTTATCTTTTGGTATGTGTTTCCACTGAGTTGTAGGTTCTTGTACATTGAGGGTATGGCGAGGCCACTGTCGTCATAGTTGTTAATATATCTTAGAAGTGCATGTAATCTTGTTGTGGCGGGGTTTGTAAAAGGATAAGCTGTTGGGTTTTTATGTATATATCTGAAAATTTGTTTTGGTTGCTTTGTTTATTTATCATGTCTCTCATTTCATGTTTAAAGTTTTTATTTCATTGGTTTTCTACGATGTTGTATCGCTAAGTGCGAGGGTAAGGCACGATCCGGGCCAATTGGTCGTGACAAAAGTGGTATCGAGCTTGATTAATCCTCGGAAAGTGTCTATAGACCGTGTCTAGTAGAGTCTTGATTATCGATGTGTTGTGCACCACATCTATAATCGAGAGAGGCTGAGACATTTAAGATTAGTTTCCATTCTTCTCATTACGAGATCGTGCCTTAGAGGCATTGTGTTGTAAGTTGGACCCTACAGCGTATCTCGTTTTTACGATTATGCCTCGCGAAAGCGAGCCGAAGGGCGAAGCGGCGGTGTCTTGCTAGTGAATCTGAGAAATGCGAGCGCGAGCGTCGATTACTGAGGCAGTGCTTCCGAAGCGGCGAGTTTAGCGGCGCCGCCCGGCACAGCGAGTTTAGAGCGGCCGTGGGCGTGAGGCTGCGATGCACGAGCCTCAGGTCGATGCGGGCGGGAGATCGAGTCCAGAGATGGCGATTATTGGCGAGGTTGTGGCGGAATATGAGAGCGGTGGATCACGGCGATTCGGTTCAGCCGGCGCTGTGGTGCACCGAGCGAATAGTTTGAGGCTACGGGACTTTACGAGTTGTAGCGCGAGTTTTATGGGTGAGGCACGAGGATGATCGCGAGTTCATCCGGCGATTCTGGATCATCGCGGTGATCGAGGCTTGAGAGACCGATGCTGTGACCTTTGGTTCGCATCGAGTGCGTGATCATGATCGATTAGTTTGATTCATAGGAGCTTTCCGGGAGAGCATGCACCTCGGCGGTATGGGATGAGTTTTGGGGCTTTCCTCACGCACTTCTTGCCTCCGCGGATGAGAGAGCGCAGGCGAAACAGATTTTTGATGCTTAAACGAGGCGGGCGTACGGTTCGGTAGTACAATGTGAGTTCGACTCGTTGGCGATGCGTCCAGCGTTGGTAGCTAAATATGGAGAGATCGAGTGCACGATATGTCACGGGCTAGATGATTACTTGAGAGCTTGTTGGTGTAGCTCTTCAGCCGGGCATGGACATTGCGCATGCGAGCTGTCTGCACAGGATGTGAGTGCGGAGAGGTCGGCGGAATGACTGGATCGGCGAAGAGGCGGGACGCCGGGGTCTTTTAGCAGCGTTAAAGGCGGACCGCCTCGTGGCGAACTAGTTTGCACCGCGATGCAGTGGTCCTCCACCGTCTTGAGGAGTCCGGGCTCGAGTTGAGTTTCGAGGAAGTAAAGTGTTGGCGAGATCGATCACACCTCGGTGTAATCGATGTAGTGAAGCATTTGAAGTGTCGTAGTACCAGGCTTATTATTCTTGCGGCCCAGCGAGGCCATATGGCGAACTATCCGACGGGGTAGCGTTGGTAGAGATAACCGCACTACTAGGCGATTGCGGGCCACGGTAAGTCGCGGTGGAAGTTCGATTTTAGCGGTCCTTGAACGCCTAGTTTGGTATATCCTTAACCCTGTAGATACTTGTATGTGTTGATGTTAATGATGTGTTAAGTGTTATGTTCGGATAGCTTTGTGCTATAGTGTGATTTAAAAATCTGGTTAGTGTGAGATGGAAGTGGTAGCTTTCATGATGTGATTAGCGAGATTGTTAGGTGTCGAGGAACAAAGGCGTGGCGCGATTGTGGGTCGGGTTGAGGGCGTGTCTGGTCAACCATGCCGGAATGAGTGGGGTCAGTTGGTGGTCCCTCGGTGGTAGGGTCACGAGGATGCTAGGCCAGTTTGTATGATCATCGTATGAGTTCGTGGGCGCGTTCGACGAGCGGTTCGTAAAGGCGGGAATGGCCTTAAGGAAGTTTGAGGTTAGTAAGATGACCAAGTTTGGAGGTAGTGACTCGAGAGATTTTTGGGAGCGGAAGTAATGGCGAAGTATGAGTACGTCTTGGGAGAGTTCAAGTGTTCGAGAGGCGCGGCGAGTAAGGAAGGAAGAGAGCGTGTGTTATTTAGGTGGCGTGGCGTTGACAACTGTTAGAGGAACTTCGTCGATATCAGTCTTGAGAAGGAACATTCGGAATGAATGTTTCTAAGGAGGAGAATGTTATACCCGTATTCTCGGGGTATGTATGCGAGGGCGTGCGTACGAGGCCAGAAAAAATTGGAAAGGAAGAAAGAGGTGATTCTTCCACGGAAAAAGTTCCGGTTTTGTAAGAAAATGTTCGTTGAAGGAATTGGGTTCCCAGATTTGGAATTTGGGCTTCTTAGATTATATTAGAATTATGGAATTTTATTTTGGAAATGGTCACGTGGGGCCACGGGAAATTTACTGATTTTGTGGGGCCACTTTGTTTTGAGATTTTGGCCATTGTGGATATTTTTGGAAGAGCGTTTTTGAGGGCCAATAGGAGGTGACACGTGTCACCGCCTAGGTGGCGAATGACATTTATTACTGACACGGTTAGAGTCGTTTTTAAATGAAGCGTTTTACATAACTTGCGAAGGAAAATTCGGCTATGTCGTTTTGTATTTTTGCGGATTTTTCGAGAAGGCGAAAGCCTTTTGGACCAGCGGGAGGGTGACACTTGTCACCTCGTTGGAGCGATTTGGAGGCGGTCAGTGGGTTGGCCTGGCCGATTGCCACAAGTGTGCCTTGCTTTGTGGCTTGTTTTGTGGAATGTTTTGTGGAGTAGGAGTTTAGGGTGCCAGCCCAATCTTGCCTTACCTATACACTTGGAAGGATCTTGGCCTTGGTTGGCACTGGTTTTACTATAAATACCCACAAGTGTAGAAGACTTCATCCGTTCAAAACTTCCAAGTCTTGAAACCCTCTCCTCCCCTTTGTGAGCTCTTAGCGAGAGCCTTCCCCTCCCCGCACCGTGTGGCCTTTGGCGAGGGTTCCCTTCCACTTTGTGGTGCTAGCGTGGGTACCCACTGCCTAGTTGTTTTTAGTATAATGCCACTCGCGTGGTATTGAAATACTTCTCTAGTATTGTTATAATGCCCAAAATACCTTAGCCTTGTGCCTTGAAGTATTCCAAGATACCTCTACGTAGAGTCAGGAAATACTACCTTTTGTCCTTTTTAGTCTCAAGCAAACCACTAGGAAATCTTCATAGTTGGTTGAAGTATTTGAGTAAGTTAGTTAGAACTTCTAAGGGTTGTTGGAGGCGGATTGGAGGCCGCGGAGTAGGAGCTAAACCTATGCTCGGGATCGGCATTATAACTTGGATAATTTTAGGCTTATCGAGGTAATTATCGTATCCTCTATTGTAATGGAAATTACATGTTTGTTAGAATATATAGTTAGTATACTATATATGGAACTATACTTAGTATTGACGTGTCTTTTGACTTAAGCACGAAGAATAAAGCCCAAGTAACGTATTTACATGGAGTGTATTGCGTTAGACTTGTGTAGTATTCTTGAGTAGAATTGTACCACGTCGGTTAGGCGTGTAAACCCCACAGGTTGGCTTGGTAGCGGCCTCGTTAGAGGATGAGATTTCTGTTCTTGCGGGAAAGTCTTTGCGAATTTTACTGTAGAAGATGAACTTGTGTTTTGGGGTTAATAGGCGTTTGTGACCTTTATAGGTGAAAGTACTAAGAGTAGCGTATTACTCGAGAGTGGAAAGGGCTATGAGTTGTAGTACTTGGAGCATTTTGCTTATTGTCGATAAATCGTGCGAGGTATGTGAACCTCTTTATCTCTTCTAGCATGATATGTATGAACTATGTAATGCAGTGAGCGTACATGTGTTTGTGTTTGATTGTTCTTAAAACATAAAGTGTTATAACGGCTTTATGGGAAATCGGTTATATGATTTATGTAGGTAGAAAATACTTTGTGGTTTTAAACTGATGTGAATTATAACTGGCTAAGTTATAATAAAGAACTTGATGTATTTCAAAAGATTTATAAATCGTTTTGAAGGGAGAGTAACACTTGGTTTTTAAAGGTTTTAAAAAAAAAGTTACACTAGCTTTATGGGGAGTTAGGTATAATGTCTTAAGAGGTAAAAGAAAATGGTTTCTTGATGTTAGAAGTTAGAGACTTGATCTTATAAGATAAGAGACTTAACTTATTTGTTTAATGTGAATGTTTGTGTGAAACCTCATTCGTGAGTAATGAGTACTTAGTTTTATTTAAAGGGATAATGTTTCACGATTTGAATCGGAATGTGTATCGACGGACCAACTGCGGCGTTAATAAAGGAAAATGTATTGAATAATGATGTATCGTATTAAAACCGGTAGAAACCTCATCTGCATAGAAACTAAGATGAGACAAAATGATATTACATTTCTAGATCATGTTGCTTTGTAATAAGAATGTTGTAAACAAGAATAACCTACTCTCGCGTGAGGCATATATTACTCAATTGTTCTAAAAGAATCAGTGATTAAGTTTGGGAACTATGAAACCATTTGAAAATGAGAAGCTTGAGTAATTGAAACTAGGCAAAGCGGAACTTAGGAAAAGAATGTTGTTACTTGATTTTGAAAAGGAATGTGGGTTGAGTCGTTCTATACTACGAATTGTCGGGTGACTTTTATAAAAGTAATGGATCTCTTTTAAAGAACTTAACGTATGTAGTACTTTGGGGTTAAAACCGGACTTTAGTATAAAATAGAAAGTACTTTGAGTTGTGTGAAACACCTATGCTTGTTGTTGTGAAACTTGCCTATGCTTGTTGTTGTGAAACTTGCCTATACTTGTGATAATAGCCTTTGTTGTGCAAGTGTGGTATTTACGTATTCTGGCGTCTCGATAGAGGCGGTTGAC
>CM056722.1:112013014-112193234 GCA_029844215.1 Przewalskia tangutica | reverse complement strand
ATAAAGTCACGATACGTAGTATTAGAATGACCAACCCGTTCCTTTTCAAAATCAAGTAACAACATTAACTTTTCCTAAGTTCGGTTTGCCTAGTTTGATTACTCGAGCTTACCGTTTTCAAATGGTTTCATAGTTCACTTAGAACAATTGAGTAACATATGTCATATATGTGAGTAGTTTATTCTTGTTTATAACGATCTTATTCTGACCGTGATCTAGAAAATGTAATATCATTTTTGTCTTATCTTAGCTTACATGCGGATGGAGGTTTCTCTTGGTTTTAATACAACACGTCATTATTCAATACATTTTCCTTTATTAGCATTTGCGGTGATGCAGCCGATACACGTTACGATTCGAAATCGGTAAAACATTATCCGCTTTAAAAACCAAGTACTCATTACTCACGAATGAGGTTTCACAAACATCCACATTAAAACAAATAAGTTAAGTCTCTTATCTTATAAGATCAAGTCTCTTAACTTCTAACATCGATAAACCATTTTCACTTACATAAGGTCGTTATAACTAACTTCCCGTAAAGCTATTATAACACCACATGTTTTAAACCAACCAAATCACTTAGCACGTATGCGTCTACCGTACTACATAGTTCACAACAATCGTGCTAGAAAAGATAGGAAGAGGTTCACATACCTCGCGGCGATTTATCGACAATAAGCAAAATGCTCCAAATCTGACGCACTGGCCACTTTCGCTCCTCGAGTAGAATCGCTACTCTTAGTCTTTCACTATAAAGGTCCTGGCGTCTATTAACCCCCAAAACACAAGTTTCTATCTTTCTGAAAATTAGCGACACCTCACACATGCAGCGTAAATCTCTCTCTGTCAGTAGCTACGAAGCCAACCGAGGTTTACCGTCTACGGCGTGTACAATTCTACTCGACAATCTTACACAAGTCTCTTTGCTGTCTGATCCTATGTAAATCTGATTCGATTCGATTCTTTATTCTTGGGCTTAAGTCAAAAGACATTTGCGAATACTAAGTATAGTTCCATATATAGTATCTATACTTGACTATATATTCTAACAAACATGTAATTTCCAATTGATAGAGAATTGAATAATTACCTCGACAAACCCAAAATTATCCAAGTTATAATGTAAGTCAAGAGCAGGGTTTAGCTCACCTCCAGGTCTGACTCAGGCAGCTCCAAATGACCATAGAGTTCTACCCAACCTGCTGATCATGACCAAGCATGAAGATTTCCTTGGGGTTTGGTTTGAGACTAAAAAGGACAAAGGTAGTATTTAGAAATACCACGTATAGAGGTATCTTTGGAATACTACAAAGGTACAAAGCTGGAAGTATTTTGAGGCGTTATACTTGATACTGGGGAGTATTTTACATGCCTGACGAGGGGGTGTTATCACGAAAACAACTGAGAATTTGGGGTACCGCATTCGAGGGCATGTAAAGGGGAGGAGGAGGCCTCGGCGGAGCTCTGAGGGGATGAGTTGGACAGACTCTGACACTAGAGGAGGAGGGATTTTTAGGCTTGGAAGGTTTACCGTTTGTGGATGAAGAGTTCATCGACATAAGGAAATTGTTATAGCAGGCAAAAAGCCAACCTTGATGGCCAAAGATCAAAGCCATGCAGGAAACAGGAGATGTAAGGCCAAAATCGACGAAGTACTGGGCCCTATCCCGCGAAACGACCCTGAAGCATTCTGCTAAGCATTTACCTGAAAACAAGGCCCGAAAACAAAGGCGCGAGTCGTCCCAACGAGCTTAGCTGCGGTCAGCGAGGGTAGCGAAGTGTCGCTCGTTGATCCAAATGTTTCGTCAGCTCGGAAAAATCATAAAGCCGCAAGCGACATGGCGAATTTTCCTGCAGGTCACAGCAGCGTTTAGTCGGCGACTGCCAGGGTGTTGTGCCTGAAATGTCATTGACCAAGCCACCTAGGCGGGGGTGACCGTGTGGCGCCTCTGTTGACCCTCAAGCGTCTTAGAAAAATATCCTGATGACGAATCGAAAACAAAGTGGGCCATGGCAGTAAATTTCTCCAGTAGACTGCGCAGTGACCATTTAAAATAAAATCTCAAAATTCTAATATAATCACATGAAGTCGAATACCAAATGCAGGGAATCCAATTCCCGTTATGAACCTTTTTCTTCTGAATGCAGGAAGCTTTCCGTGAAAACTCGCGTCTTTCTTTCTTTTCAATTTACAACGTACTCTCCGATGCGTGCGTCCTGTATCGTACCACGCAACTACGGGGGTATAACATTCTCTCGTAGAAACATTAGTCGTTTTCCTTCTCGAAGTCGGATATGATGAAGTTCCTCTAACAAGTTGCGCGCGGCAGCGCGAATAACAGCGTTCTCTTCTCCCTTACTCGTTGTACCGCTTCTCGAACACTCGAACTCTTTCGGTATCCGTACCACACTTGTCATTATGCTTCTATTTCCAATCTGGAGTCACTACCTCGAACTTGGTCATCTTACTAACCTCGAATCTTCGTAAGGCCATTCCGGCCTTTACGCGAACGGCTTACGGTCGAGCGTCCACGAACTCATCGATGGTCGCATACAAACTTGGGCCTAGCATCCTCGTGACCCTACCACTGGCGGGACCACCCGCTGACCCCACCCCAAACCGGGTTCTGGGTTGACCGCAAATGGTCCTCGGACCCGACCCGACGCGCCAAACTCTTGTTCCCGATCGGAACAATCTTACTAATTCACGTCATGAAAGCTACCACCTCTCGCCCACCCGCGGACTTATCACCTGAAATAAATCCCACGTATACTCTGATAAGGTCAAAAATAAATCTTTAACTCGAGCGACGCTTACCCAAGGTCTCGATCGTGACATAGTCTAAGGTTCGCACTTACCATTGCCCGTCGTATCCTCGACTAAGCATGTTTTCTAACTCACAATTAACACAACGCTATTACGTACATATACGTAATAATGAGACCATCGTTATAACAAGCATGCAAAACTCTAGAGGTTAAGGATATGCAAACTCTGCTCGCTCTGTCATCACGCCTGCGGGTATGCTATAGCGATGAACCAGCCAACGTCCGTGGGTGTCGTAACATCCGTGCTACCGCCAGTGACAGTTCCTGCGCAAAATGGCCTGCTGTCGCCAAAATAACAAGCTCCTGGCGCTCGAAATGCGGTCTACCATCGACCACAGGTAGGGGTGCGCATCAACAACCGCGCGCCGCCGCGAAACACGAACCCTTGGAGCCACGACACGCTCCGAATACTCTGAAGGTTGTGGAGGACCACTCTGCGGCGGAGGTACAAAACTAGTATCTTCTTTGGCGGTCCGCCTCGAAAGTCATCAAAGGACCTGTTGTTACGGCCTCTTACCTGCGATCTTGGTCGTTCAGTCGACCTCTCGCGTGCCTCGCGTCGGTCGTGAGCTGCGTGCGGGCAATGTCCATGCCGGTGAAGAGCTACACCCGAACATGCCTCGACATGTCATCGAGCCACGTAACATATCGGTGCACTCGATCCTCCTCATTAGCTGGGGGCGTCTGCAAGACGATGAGTGAACTCCATTGTACTCCGTGCGGCCTGTAGCGTCAAATCAAAAATCGGCCGAGCCCTCGCCTCATGCGAGGCAAGAAGTGCGTGAGAAAGCCCGAAAACTCACCCATCTGGAAGTGCGTACTCTCCCGGGAAAGCTCGCGAATCAAACGATCGGCTGCGGTATCACGCGGCCGATGCGAACCAAGACCAGGGCTTCGGTCTCGAAGCCTTGATCACTCGTGATCGTAGCTGTCGGATGAACTCTGCGGATCATCCTCGAGCCTCGACCCGTAAAACTCTGGCGGGCTGACTCGAGAAAGTCCGTAGCCTCACTATCGCTCGGGGTGAACCGGTGTACTTTGGGGGCTGCTGCGTCCGGCTATCCTCATGTCGGCCACGACCACGGCAATGGGCATCTCGCGTAACCCGTCTCCTGCCCCCGGTGGGGTGGAGGCTCAGTGCTGCGGTCTGCCCGATTCTTCTGCTCTCTTTGAGTGGCGGCGTCACAAACCGCCGTCGAACGAAACCTCAGTGTGCTGCGGGCTGCGCCTGCTACTCTCTGTATCTCACTGCGGTTCCCTCATTGCCTTGCCGCCCGGGCTCTGGTTGCACTGCGCGGAGGCATAAGCGGTAAAAGCGAGACACGTCGGAGGGTCGACTTACAACCTGGCTACAGGCACGATCTCGAGAATGAGAAGAATGGAAACCAATCCTAAATGTCCTGCCTCTCACGATTATAGATGTGGTGCCTGACACGATAATCAAGACTCTACTGAACGCGATGCAGCGACACTTTCAGAGGATTAAGCTGCTCGATACCACTTTTTGTAACGATCCGGGCGTGGTCACTTATCCGGCACCTAGTGACCTGACATCGAGAGAAAAACCGGAAAATAAAACTTTAAACAAGAAACAAGATATATGATCATAAAGCAGACCAACGGTTACCTTAACATATATAAATACAACTTTTTCCGAGCAGTTTAATCCTTTACAACCACCGCCAGTATTCTGGACCTCTAAGATTTACAACTATGGCGGGACGGGGCCGCCCGTACCAGATATGCAGAACTTCTGACTCGGGGAACACATGCAAAGATAAGCCTCGGAAAGCGGAGCTTCCCAATCGAGATCCTAGGCGAGGATCCCACGGCCGTGTACCTACTGCGGCGTAGCGGCCGAAGAGTCGATCTGCAGTACAGTATGTGAAAGCGTAAAATCGTAATGAAATCATACTAGTCTATATAAAGCGGAGACATGTATGATAACCAAACTGATTCGCGACATGTCGATCGCGTCATCGTCACTCAAATATAACTATGGGTCTCGCATGATCATCAATCGTATTCGTCGTGCGCGTGCCCGGAATCTGCGTGTGTAGGCGTATCCATGATCGACAATAATACCAATGCCCGTGGCCACATGCCGGAATTCTACCTCGGTGTAGACACGTCCGTATGGCCAACGATAATATCTTTGGGTGATCAACCACGCGTAGCCATGCCCGGAATTCTACCTCGGTGTAGACATGTCCATGTAACTCGATAACAATGGTCGGCGCATCGTACCGAATGCTGCCGGTGTAGATATGTCCGTGTGACATAATATCAAAATGAAACATGCGTGGAATTCTCCGTCGTACGTCGAGTAAGTTCTCGACAAGAATACTCTGTCGAGAGCGTTACAGAAATACACGCTACATGCACAATAGGCTATAGTTTCACATTTAATATGCGTAGGAGTTTCACACGACTCAAAGTACTTTCATTTTATGCCAAAGTCGGGTTTTTAATCCCGAAGTACTACATCGTTAAGTTCTTTTAAAGAGATCCATTACTTTTATAAAAAGTCACCCGATACAGTAGTATTAGAATGGCCAACACGTTCCTTTTCAAAATCAAGTGACATTCTTTTCCTAAGTTCGGTTGCCTAGTTATTTCATTACACGTTTCAAATGCTCAGTCACTTATTTTAGAAAGGTTTCATAACTCATAGTCTTAATCTCTTTTAAAACAATTGAGTAACATATGTCATATATGTGAGTAGTTTATTCTTGTTTATAACGATCTTATTACGACCATGATATCTAGAAAATGTAATATCATTTTGTCTTATCTTAGACATCACGGATGGAGGTTTCTCTGGTTTTAATAATACATTATTCAATCATTATTGATACTTATTCTTAGCTGCGTCGATACGTTCGATTCCAGAAATCGGTAAAACATTATCCGCTTTAAAACCAAGTACTCATTACTCGCGAATGAGGTTTCACGCAAACATCCATTAAAACAAATAAGTTAAGTCTCTTATCTTATAAGATCAAGTCTCTTAACTTTAACATCGATAAACCATTTTTACTTAAGGTCGATTTATAACTAACTTTTAAAGCTATTATAACAATGTTTTAAACAATTTTCTACCAAATCAATCGTATACGTACTACTCATAGTTCACAACAATGCTAGAAAAGATAGGAAGAGGTTCACATACCTCGCGACGATTTATCGACATAAGCAAAATGCTCCAATCTACAACGCTAGCCCTTTCCACTCCTCATGCGCTACTCTTAGATTTAGGCAAAGGTCCATTCTATTAACCCCAAAACACAAGTTCCCGTTTTTCAAAATTGGCGTCACAACAGCGTAAATCTCTCTCTATCGAGGCGGCTGACCAAGCCAACCGGGGGTTTACGTCTAACGGGCGTGTACAATTCTACAATACTACAATCTCTTTGGATCCTATGTAAATCTGATTCGATTCGATTCTTTATTCTTGAGCTTAAGTCAAAAGACATTGCAGATACTAAGTATAGTTCCGTATATACTAACTATATATTCTAACAACATGTAATTCCAATTAGATAATTACCTCGAAAAGCCCAAAATTATCAAGTTATAATGTCGATCTGAGCAAGGTTTAGCACTCAGGGCTCCAAACAACCTTAGAAGTTCTACCCAACCTGCTCAAATCTTGACCAACTATGAAGATTTCCTTAGGGTTTCGGTTTGAGACTAAAAAGGACAAAGGTAGTATTTCGGACTCTACGTATATATCTTTGGAATACTACAAGGTCTGAGCTAAGGTATTTTGGGCATTATAACAATACTAGGGAGTATTTCTATACCACAAGAGGGTATTATCACGAAACAACTAGGCTGGGGTACCAGTGCAGCACAAAGAGGGAGGAGGCCTCGGCAAGACTCTCAGGGGATGAGTTGGGAGCTCACTGACAAGGAGGAGGATTTTAGGCTTGGAAGGTTTCATTTGTGGATGAAGAGTTCATCAACAGGGGGTATTTATAGCAAAACCAAAGCCAATAAGCGAAGCTATGTGCAAGGCAAGTGTAAGGCCAAGATCAAGCCAAGTGCACCCTAGACCCTACTCCACAAAACAAGCCTGAAAACATTACTCAAAGCAAGGCCAAAGCGAGGCATGAATTCGGCAGCAGGCTTGCTTGCGTCATGAGGGTGACAAGTGTCACCCTCGTTGGTCCAAAATGTTTTCGCTCGGAAAAATCCGCAAAAATACAAAGCGACATAGCGAATTTTCCCTCGCGGTTAGCGTTTAGTCAGCGACTGTACAGGGTGTTGTGCAAATGTCGGCGAAGCCACACTGGCGGGGTGACACGTGTCGCCCTCAAACCCTCAAAAATCTTCGAAAAATATCCTGATGGCCAAAATCTAGAAAACAAAGTGGGCCCTTGCCAGTAAATTTCTCCGTGGGCCAGCGTGACCATTCAGAAAATAAAATCTCAAAATTCTAATATAATCTGAAGTCCAAATACCGTCAAATACAAATCGTTCCCGTTAGAACCTTTCTTCACAAATAACCAGGAAACTTTTTAAAACTCACATCTTTCTTTCTTTTCAAAATTTGCGTACTTGCGTCCTCACATACCACAGCAACTACGGGTAGTCTCGGACATGGAGCTCGACACACAGTAAAGATCCTGAGTGAGGATCGTAACGAATACTCTTGGCGTTAAACCGAGTCGATTCGTTATCAAGTATGTGAGTAGTATAAATGATGATCGCTTTATAATTATAACATTTTAAAACCAATTCACAAATATATGCCAACCAAGTTAATTGCACGTAGTTTCAATTACTCATGAGCAAAAATTGTCTTTTAGTGCGCATGATCGCGAAAGATATAATTCTCTTTTAAGCCTAATCACGAACTCTGCGGTCGCATGCCCGTGAGCGCGTCTTGACATGTATCTGGACTCCATGATCGCGTAGGCGTAATACAAGCTTGATATTACACTGGAGTGATCATCTTGGAACTCCGCTGACTCGCATAGGTCCCATGGACGCATTTATTCGCCGTAGTTTGTAACAATGAGGGTATAATACTCATATCGTTAAACAACATTATTCCACAAAATAACCTCGCTTACTGCGAATGATAACACACGTAACATAACATGTTTATCAAACCAAGTTAAGTCTCTTACATCATTTCAAGCATTTGATAACCAAATAATTAAACCGTTTTCTTATCTTTCTTAAATCGTTATAACTAGCTTATAAAGATTATAACACTAAACTTTTGAAAACCAGTATTACTTTTCTTCAAAATGATTCATAACTCTTTTGAAATATTCAAGATTCTTATTAATTAGAACTCAAGTCCAAAGACATCAAAGTAAAGCCAAATTTAGTTTCACGCGTCATGTCATATATATTTCACAAATATCATGCTCGAAGATAGAATCGCGTATCTTGGTAAATCCACAGTCGGATATGTCGTAGTATGCATGCAATAGTAAATCATCAACTGTTATATACTTCTAGAATTTTTAGTATCTCTTGTAATAAGATCTCTTTATTATTCAATAAAACAGTACCTGCATAATTCCCATCTTTCCAATCGATAACGATAACATAATTATACAAGGTTAATTCTTTAGAATGGTTAAAGGTAGAATTCACACGCCCAAGCGCTTGCTTCTTAATCTTCCCATCTGAGTTAAGAGAATTAGTAATATCAATCGCGAAGATGAGTAGACAAAACTTCAATCTTTAATGAGACTAAAGCGAATTAAAGTAGATAAACAGGGGGCTGCTGCATATAAACTTTTGTTTTACAATAAACAACAACAATGTACCGTTTTTAATATAATACTAATTAAAGTAAATCTTATTTGTGAAGAAAAGGTTCGTTAATGGGAATTGGATTGATTTGAGTATTTGGACTTCATAGATTATATTAGAATTTTGAGATTTTATTTTGGAAATGGTCACGTGGGGCCGGGAGAAATTCTGCGTTTGTGGGGCCACTTTGTTTTGAGATTTTGGCCATTGTGGTTATTTTTACGAAGAGCGTTTTTGAGGGCCAATAGGAGGGTGACCGCGTGTCATACGCTGGGTAAGCTTAGCCAAGTTACGTTTGAGCGCAAGTGCGGAAGCTAAGTCGTTTTCAGGCCAAGCGTTTCCACGACTTTATTAGGGAAAATTCCGACTATGTCGTTTTGTATTTTTAGTTTTTAGAGGCGAAACATGTTGGACCAGCGGGAGGGTGACATGTGTCACCTCGCATTGGAAGCAAGTGGGCGTCGAGTGAGCAGATGGTTGCGTTTTTGGCTTGATCTTTTTGGCTCGTTTTGTGCCTATGTGGTTCCTTGTTTTGTACCTTGTTTTGGCCTTGTTTTGTGGCTTGTTTGGTCTGATGTTTTGTGGAGTAGGGGTTAGGGTGCGGCTGGCTTGATCAAGGCCTTACACTTGCTACCTTGCGTAAGCGATCTTGGCCGTTGGTTGGCGTTTGGGTTTCTTTATAAATACCCCCGCTGTGAAGACTTCATTCGTCCACAAATGTTTCCAAGTCTTGAATCCTCCACTCCACTCTCTTGTTGACTCTGCGTCCAGACTCTCTCCCAGTGAAAGTGGCCTTTGGCGGGTGAGGTCTTCCACTCACTTGTGAGAGATCTAGCGGTAGAGGCCCCCTACCACTGCTAGTTGTTTAAGTATAATACCCACATGTTGTGGTATGAAATACTCCACAGTATTGTTATAATGCCCAAATACCTTAGCCTTGTACATTGTAGTATTCCAAGATACCTCTTTCGTGGGAGTCAGGAAATACTACCTTTTGTCCTTTAGTCTCAGCAGAAACCACTAAGGAAATCTTAGTAGTTGGTTGAAGTATGTGAGTAGAAGTTAGTTAGAACTTCTAAGGGTTGTTTGGAGTGGTTTGGGCTAGCTCGGGTGGAGCTAAACCTTGCTCGGGATCGACATTATATAACTTGGATAATTTTGAACTTGCTCAGGGTAATTATCTTGTCCATCTTGTAATTGGAAATTACATGTTTGTTAGGATATATAGTTGAAGTATACTATATATGGAACTATACTTAGTATTATGGCAATGTCTTTTGACTTAAGCACAGAGAATGAAGAATTGAGCAGTAATCACATAGAAGGTTAATAAAGAGAAGAAGCTGACAAACTATATCAATTACACAGGGTTGTATTCTGAGTAGACTTATGTAGCATTCTGTGTTGTAGAGGTATGCAGCGTCAGGTTAGGCGTGTTAACCCCCTGGTTGGCTTGGTACCTCGTTAGAGAGGAGGAGATTTACTGATTTGTTGCGGGGAGAGTCTTTAATTTTACGTAGAAAGATGGGAGCGTGTGTTTAAGATTTTTAATAGGCGTTTGTGACCTTTGGGTAAAAAAGAAGTACTAAGGTAGCGTGTTACACTCGAGGTGGAAGGGCTAGCAAGGTTGTAGTCTTTGGAGGCATTTTGCTTATTAATCGATAAATCGTCGCGAGGTATGTGAACCTCTTACATCTCTTCTGGCGTGATATGTGTGAACTATGTAGTGCGGTAGGCGTACATGTGTTAGCGATGTTTGATTGTTCTTAAAACATAAAGTGTTATAACGGCTTTATGGGAAGTTGGTTATAACGACTATGTAGGTAAGAAAATACTTTGTGGTTTTAAAGGTAGCGATGTGAATTATAAGCGGCTAGTTATAATAAAGAACTTGATGTATTTCAAAGATTTCTAAATGTCGTTTTGAAGGAGAGTAACACTTAGTTTTAAAGGTTTTAAAAAAGAGTTATACGCTTGATGGGAGTTAGGTATAATGTCTTAAGAGGTAAAGAAAATGGTTTCTTGATGTTAGAAGTTAGAGACTTGATCTTATAAGATAAGAGACTTAACTTATTTGTTTTAATGTGGATGTTTATGTGAAACCTCATTCGTGAGTAATGAGTACTTGGTTTTATTTAAAGGATAATGTTTCTTGATTTGGAAATCGGAAATGTGTATCGACAGGACGCTGCGGCGTTAATAAAGAAAAATGTATTGAATAATGATGGTGTATTAAAACGATGAAACCTCAATCTGCATAGAAACTAAGATGAGACAAAATGATATTACATTTTCTAGATCATAAATTCTTTGTAATAAGAATGTTGTAAACAAGAATAACCTACTCTCGTGAGACTTATATTACTCGATTGTTCTAAAGCGGAATCAGTGATTAAGTTTATGAACTATGAAACCATTTGAAAATGAGAAGCTTGAGTAATTGAAACTAGGCAAGCGGAACTTAGGAAAAGAATGTTGTTACTTGATTTTGAAAAGGAATGTGGGTTGGTCATTTCTAATACTACGGGTATCGGGTGACTTTAATAAGTAATGGACCTCTTTTAAAAAGAACTTAACGTCGTAGTCACTTTAGGAGTTGAAACCGGACTTTGGCATAAAATGAGTACTTTGAGTTGTGTGAAACTTGCCTATCTTGTTGTTGTGAAACTTACCTATGCTTGTTGTTGTGAAACTTCTATCTTGTGATGATAGCCTTTGTTGTGCAAGTGTGGTGTTTACGTGTTCAGCGTCTCGATAGAGCGGTTGGTAGTTGAGGTTTCTTCTTGTTCGGCTGGGTATCTGGTGGTCGGCTCGTCTTGCCGTCTGCGTGGTGATTCGGCCTTGGTATCGGTAGTCGACCCTGCGTGCCAGATTCGATTATAGTGAAGTTCGTAATCTGACCTTGGTCCGCAGTGGTCGACCCTCGTACTTGCCACTTGGTCAGCGTGACCCGCCTTGAGTATCCGGTAGTCGGCTCTGTGCTTGCCCCGTATCGGCCGTGTTTTGGTTGCATTGTATTATTGATGCGGTCGGATCGGTAGTTATACTTGTCTGTCACGGTTTTATAACACAGGTGGGACATGGTGTTCATGTATAATCCTTGGTATTGTTATATCATAAAGCTGGCGTGATGAGGAAGAAATTCCGAGCCAGTGATAATTTGGAGGCGTGAGTCCTGTCTTGATGTAGCGGTTATATGTTATATCTTGTAGTTTGGTCATCATACATGTCTCTGCTTTATAGACTATTATGATTTCATTCTGGTATTCTGATTTCACGTACTTAGTACTGTTGTCTTGACCTCGCTTGAAGTGCGTTAAATCTGCATGGTGAAGTGCGTCATTGTCGATCCAGCGTTTAGGATCTCATTTAGCGTTTTGGGAAGCTCGTTAAAATCGGAGGCTTATCTTTGGTATGTTACCACACAGTGCATGCAAGTTCTTATGCGTTCGGGGGTATGGCGGGGCCACTGTCGTCATAGTTGTTAATATAAATCTTAGAGGTGCAATAATCTTATTGTGGCGAGGTTGTAAAAGTTAAAGCTGTTCGGTGTTATGTATATCACGAGCAAGCTGTTTTAGTTGCTTTGTTTATTTATTATATCTCTTGTTTCATGATTCATGTTTTATTTTCCGGCGGTTTTCTACGATGTTGTATCACTAGGGTGCCGGGGTAAGGCACGATGGGCAGGTTGGGCGTTACAAAGTAGTATCAGGCGATTAATCCTCGGAAAGTGTCTGAGCGTGTACAGTAAGTCTTGATTATCGATGTGTTGTGCACCGTCTATGTCGAGGAGCTATAGGACATTTAGAGATTGGTTTCCATTCTTCTCATTACGAATCGTGCCTTAGAGGCATGTGATAAGATTGGACCCTCGGCATGCCGTTTTTACGGTTATACCTGCGAAAAGCGGCACGACGAAGGGCAAAGCGTGAGAGGATCTGCCCAGTAAACGGCGGCGAAGACCACGATACGAGCCTCGATCCGCTTGATGCAGGCGAGGAGATGAGTTACAAAGTGGGCGATTAGTAGCGAGTTGTAGCCGAACTTGAGGATAAGTGCGGGCCGGCGATTCGATGCGCGGTGGTTACTTCACAGATCAGATAGTTGAAGCTACGGGATTTTACGAGTTGTAGGCGCGAGTTTTATGGTCGAGGCACGAGATGATCGCGAGGAGTTCATCGAAGCGATTACTGTGAATCGTGAAGGTGATCGAGGCATCGGAGATCAGTCGGTGGCCACAGGTTCCACATCAGCTGCGTGATACTGCGATCGTAGTTTGATTCTTGGGAGGCTGTCCGAGGGAGAGCATGCACTTCAGCGGTATGGAGCGAGTTCTCGAGGCCTTTGCGCACATTTCTTGCCTCCCGGATGAGGAGGCTCGGTAAACGATTTTTGGTGTTCTGGCGAAGCAGGCGTGCGGTTCGGGAGTCTGATGTGGAGTTCGACTCATTGGCGTGCGTCAGCGTTAGTGCTAGTATGGAGGATCGAGTGCGCCGATATATTCTGAGGGCTTCGATGATTGCCTTGCGAGAGTTGTTAGTGTAGCTCTTGTTGAGCATGGACATTGCCGCGTGCGGCGTATACACTTGGATGTGAGAGCGGATAAATCAGCGGAATGACGAAGTCGGCGAAGAGGCGAGCAGCGAGGTCGCTGGTGATTTTGGCGGACCGCCTCGGCCGCGAACTAGTTATGTACCTCGTCGATCTGAGTAGTCCTCGCGGCTTCCGGGACGCGGGATATTCGGGGCGAGTCGGGGCTCCCGAGTTTGAATTTTGGGAAAGCGAGAGTGCTCGCGGATGAGTGCCATGCCGATGTGGCGTTGTGAAAGCTTCATAAGGGAGGTGTGCGTACTAACTCGGGAGATTGTTATTTTTCGCGGCAGCGGGGCCATCGGCAGAAGGCTATCAGGCCGGTATGCGGTAGAGATAGCATGGACTCTTAAGCGATTGCAGGTTCTTCACCTTAGTAGCCAGGCGGGATGTTACGTACCGGAAGACCCGGTAAGTCGCGGTGGGAGTTCGATTTAGCGGTCCTTGAGCCTTTGCCAGTATATCCTTAACCTCTAGAGTTTTGTTTATGTTGTTGATGTGTTTAATGTTATGTTTGGTTAGCTTTGTGCTAAAATGTGATTTAGAAACACAGTTAGTGAAAAGGGTAAGTCACGGGTAGTGTGAGATGGAAGTGGTAGCTTTACGATGTGAAATAGTAAGATTGTTAGGATCGGGAACAAGAGTTGGCATTGGTTGGGTCGGGTTTAGGACCATTTGCGGGTCAAACCAGTAACCGGTTTGGGGTGGGGCGATTGCAGGTGGTCGCGGTGGTAAGTCACGAGGGCGCTAGGCCCAAGTTTGTATGATCATCGTATGAGTTCGTGGGCGCGTTCGACGAGCGGTTCGTAAAGGCGGGAATGGCCTTAAGGAAGTTTGAGGTTAGTAAGATGACCAAGTTTGGAGGTAGTGACTCGGAGATTTTCGAGGCGGAGTAATGGTGAAGTATGGTACATCTGGGAGAGTTCAAGTGTTCGAGGAAGGGCACGACGAGTAAGGAAGGAAGATAACGTGTGTTATTTGTTGGCGGCGTGGCGTTGACAACTTGTTAGAGGAACTTCCGATATCAGTCTTGAGAAGGAACATTCGGACGAATGTTTCTAGGAGGAGAATGTTATACCAGTAGTTGCAGGTATGTATGTGAGGGCGTGCGTCGAGTGTCTGCGAGAAATTTTGAAAGGAAAGAAAGATGTGAGTTTTCAGCGGAAAAGTTTAGGTTATTTGTGAAGAAAAAGGTTCGTTAATGGGAATTGGATTCCCAGTTTGGTATTTGGACTTCATAGATTATATTAGAATTTTGAGATTTTATTTTTGGAAATGGTCACGTGGGGCCCGGGAGAAATTTACGGTTTTGTAGGCCCAGCTTTGTTTTGAGATTTTGGCCATTGTGGTTATTTTTTTGAAGACGTTTTTGAGGGCGAATAGGAGGGTGACACGTGTCACCCACTAAGTGGCAGCGAAGTTACATTTGAGCGCAGTCGCGACAAGTCGTTTTTCGAAGCGTTTCCACGACTTTCGTAGGAAAATTCCGGCTATGTCGTTTGTATTTTTGCGGATTTTTAGAGGCGAAACATGTTGGACCAGCGGGAGGTGACATGTGTCACCTCGCATTGGAAGCAAGTGGGCGTCGAGTGAGCGAATAGTTCGTTTTTGGCTTGATCTTTTTGGCTCACGTTTGTGCCTATTGGTTCCTTGTTTTGTGCCTTGTTTTGGCCTTGTTTGTGGCTTGTTTGGTGCGATGTTTTGTGGAGTAGGGGTTAGGGTGCACGGCGTCGAGGCCTTACACTTGCCTTGCGGCGTGATCTTGGCGTTGGTTGGCGTTGGGTTTGCTATAAATACCCCCTTTGTGAAGACTTCATTCATCCACAAATGTTTCCAAGTCTTGAATCCTCCTCCCTCTTGTTGACTCGATCAGGCTCCTCTCCTCGAAAGTGGCCTTTGGCGGGTGAAGTCTTCCCTACGCTTGTGAGGTCCAGCCAGGTAGGGTACCACTGCTTAGTTGTTTTCGTATAATACCCACTTGTTGTGGTATAGAAATACTCCCTAGTATTGTTATAATGCCCAAAATACCTTAGCCTTGTACACTTGTAGTATTCCAAAGATACCTCTGCGTAGAGTCAGGAAATACTACCTTTTGTCCTTTAGTCTCAGGCAGAGCCACTAAGGAAATCTTCGTAGTTGGTTGAAGTATGTAGTAGAAGTTGGTTAGAACTTCTAAGGGTTGTTTGGAGTGGTTTGGGCGCTCGGGTGAGCTAAACCTTGCTCGGGATCGACATTATAACTTGGATAATTTTGGGCTTATCGAGGTAATTATCTTGTCCTCTATTGTAATTGGAAATTACATGTTTGTTAGGATATATAGTTGAAGTATACTATATATGGAACTATACTTAGTATTATGGCAATGTCTTTTGACTTAAGCTGAAGAATGAAAGAATTGAGTGATAATCACATAGAAGGTTAATAAAGAGAAGAAGCTGAGCGTAATTACCTAGGGTTGTATTACGATGAACTTATGTAGCATTCTTGTGTTGTAGAATTATGCAGCGTCAGGTTAGGCGTGTTAACCCACACGGTTGGCTTGGTAGCGGACCTCGTTAGAAGGAGGAGATTTCTGTTTGTTGCGGGAGAAGTCTTCAACTTTACGTAGAAAGATGGGAGCGTGTGTTTAAGATTTTAATAGGCGTTTGTGACCTTTATAGGTAAAAGTACTAAGAGTAGCGTGACACTCGAGGAGTGGAAAGGGCTAGCAAGGTTGTAGTACTTGGAGCATTTTGCTTATTGTCGATAAATCGTCGCGAGGTATGTGAACCTCTTCCATCTCTTCTAGCATGATATATGTGAACTATGTGATACGGTGAGCGTACGTGTTAGCTTGTGTTTGATTGTTCTTAAAACATAAAGTGTTATAACGGCTTTATGGGAAGTTAGTTATAACGACTTTATGTAGGTAAGAAAATACTTTGTGGTTTTAAAAGGTAGCGATGTGAATTATAAGCGGCTAGTTATAATAAAGAACTTGATGTATTTCAAAAGATTTCTAAATCGTTTTGAAGGGAGAGTAACACTTGGTTTTAAAGGTTTTAAAAAGAGTTATACTAGCTTGATGGGAGTTAGGTATAATGTCTTAAGAGGTAAAGAAAATGGTTTCTTGATGTTAGAAGTTAAGAGACTTGATCTTATAAGATAAGAGACTTAACTTATTTGTTTTAATGTGGATGTTTATGTGAAACCTCGTTCGTGAGTAATGAGTACTTGGTTTTATTTAAAGGATAATGTTTCTTGATTTGGAAATCGAGAATGTGTATCGACAGGACCAACTGCGGCGTTAATAAAGGAAAATGTATTGAATAATGATGAATTGTATTAAAACGGTAGAAACCTCCGTCTGCATAGAAACTAAGATGAGACAAAATGATATTACATTTTTAGATCATATCTTTGTAATAAGAATGTTGTAAACAAGAATAACCTACTCTCGCGTGAGACTTATATTACTCGATTGTTCTAAAAGCGGAATCAGTGATTAAGTTTATGAACTATGAAACCATTTGAAAATGAGAAGCTTGAGTAATTGAAACTAGGCAAAATGGAACTTAGGAAAAGAATGTTGTTACTTGATTTTGAAAAGGAATGTGGGTTAGTCATTCTAATACTACGTGTCGGGTGACTTTAATAAGTAATGGACCTCTTTTAAAAAGAACTTAACGTCGTAGTACTTTAGGAGTTGAAACCGGACTTTGGCGTAAAATGAAGGTACTTTGAGTTGTGTGAAACTTGCTATGCTTGTTGTTGTGAAACTTGCCTATGCTTGTTGTTGTGAAACTTGCCTATGCTTGTGATGATAGCCTTTGTTGTGCAAGTGTGGTGTTTACGTATTCTGCGTCTCGATAGAGGCGGTTGGTAGTTGAGGTTTCTTCTTGTTCGGCTGGGTATCACGGTGGTCGGCTCTGCGTACTTGCCGTCTCGTGGCCATTCGGCCTTGGTATCGGTAGTCGACCCTCGTACTTGCCGTTCGATATAGTGTGAAGTTTCGTAATCTGACGCGGTCACGGTGGTCGACCCTCGTACTTGCCGGTCGGCAGCGTGGCCGACGCCAGTATCCATTGGTCGGCTCACTTGCCGTGTCGGCCGTGTTTTGGTTGCATTGTATTATTGGTGCGGTCGGATCGGTAGTTATACTTGTCTGCGGTTTTATAACACGGTGGGACATGGTGTTCATGTATAATCCTTGGTATTGTTATATCATAAAGCTGAAAGCGGTGAGGAAGAAATTCACGCACAGTGATAATTTGGGCGTGAGTCCACTGTCTTGATATAGCGGTTATATGTTATATCTCGTAGTTTGGTCATCACATGTCTATGCTTTATAGACTATTATGATTTCATTCTGATATTCTGATTTCACATACTTGGTACTGTTGTCTTGACCTCCTTGAAATGCGTTAAATCTGCGGTAGAGGGTCAATTACTGTCGATCCGCGTTTAGGATCTCATTTAGCGTTTTGGGAAGCTCGTTCCGTCGGAGGCTTATCTTTGGTATGTTACCACAGTGCATGTAAGTTCTTATGCGTTCGGGGTATGGCGAGGCCACTGTCCGTCATAGTTGTTATATAAATCTTAAGTGTAGTAATCTTATTGTAGGCGGGGTTGTAAAAGGATTAAGCTGTTGGTGTTATGTATATCACGAAGGCAAGCTATTTTGGTTGCTTTGTTTATTTATTATATCTCTTGTTTCATGATTCATGTTTTATTTTCATTGGTTTTCTCGATGTTGTATCACTAGGGTGCCGGGGTAAGGCACGATAGCAGAGAGTTCGGGGCGTTACAAATACATTAAGGAAGAACACTTGTAAGTTTAAGAATTTTTGGACAACATTTGCTCAAGAAAGAGGGGGGTGGGACGAGAGCAACTAGGGAGGAGAGGAAAATATTTTCAAGTCTTGAAATGTTCTAAGTTTGGGAGATTTCATCTACTAGAGGTGTTTATATAGGACATCCAAGGGTTAGGATTGAAACATGTATATGGTATAGATTGTTTGTGTAGGTTCCTTTCTCGATTGTCCCACAAATGCCATGCAAGACTTTGACCATTTGACTTGCCGCTAACTTAAAAACGCGTCCCGTTGCCATACAAATGCCATGCAAGACTTTTGGCCACTTGTCTTGAAAAAACGTCCAACATGGCTCTTTGGGTGACACGTATGCCATCTCATTAGTCAAAATATTTTATCTCTCGGAAAAATTTCATAATTGGGAAAAAAATATTGAAAGCGTAAAATTTCCTTCACAAGGTTGGAATATTTTCCGTCGGAAAACAATTCTTTCATTCTTACCTAATTAGGGTTTATACACTGCACGTCGTGCGTCCTTACATACATATTAGAAACTACGGTATAACATTCTCTCCCTTAGAAACATTCGTCTGAATGTTCCTGGTCAATCAACTCGGATAACGGCGCAGTCCTCATCAGCGAACAATTTGCAAAATGCCACGTATGGCGCGATAGAACGGCTTAAGTACATATGACAATTTAAAATTAACGGCGGGAAAGTGAGTTACACGGAGGTGTGGGAATAAGTGAGGATACTTACGCCCGTGTCCTCGCGCTTCCCACGTCATCTCCTCTTTGTTCTCGTTCGCCATAAGACGCGGAAGCCACATCCTTTGTCATGATCGCCTAACGACGATCGAGTATCGCTATGGGAATCTCCTAATACGATAACCCTCTCACACTGGACATCATCGTCGGGTGAACTCAGCGAGATCTACGTCATCTCGCCGGCGTAAAACATGAAAAAGCGGATGTCTTGCCTCGGATCGGACGACAGATCGACTCAGAGCAACCTTGCCTACCACATGGACAATCGATAAGGCCCGATGTACCTTGGTGAGCTTTCTTCCCAAACCTCATCACACCGCCATGGGTGACACCTTCAGGAAACCCAATCAAGACCTCAAACTCAAGTGCCGACACGCGATGATCTGCGTCGACTTACGTCGACTCATTGTCGATAGCGCTCTGGATAAGCTTCACCTTATCCACCGCTTTCTTGAACCAAATCGGCCCGACTAATCGCACCTCGCATCAAACCCGCCTATCGGTGACTGCACTTCCTCCATATAAGGCCTCGTAAGCGCCCGTGGATCTTTGAGTGGTAGTGTTGTTATCGCAAACTCTCTTAGCGGAAAATGATCCTCGGCTACCAGGAAATCAATAACACGGGCTCGCGGCATATCCTCGAGTGTCGGATGATGCGCTCTGCTGTCCGTCGATGCGAGGATGGAATGCGATGCGAGGCTCACTGCGTCCTAATCCCTTCGGAAGGATCTCAGTTAGCGTAAACAGGCTCTCTGCATCGATATGATAGATATAGGGACCCATGTAGTCTCACGATCTCTCGGATGTAAAGTCTAAGCGTAATCCTCGTAGAAAAAGTCGTCTGACGGGAAGAAAGTGGGCTGATTTCGTCGACCGTCGATGATAACCGGATAGAATCATGCTTCACTACGGTGCGAGGTAACCACGTAATAAAGTCCTATTGATCACCTCCATTTCCATGTCGGAATCTCGTAACAACCCGCGGGCCTCCGGTGCTCTACCTTTACTGCGACAACTCGGGCGAGCAACAAACTCTGATGTCCTCTTTAGGCTATCCGCCAATACGAGATGCGAGGTCGTGGTACATCTTTATCGACCGGATGGATAGAGTAACGCTTGTGCGTGTGCTTCCTAGAACCCGTCGAAGTCTGCAATATCGGAACACACAACGCCCTCAAACCTAGCACCCATTAGTGCTACCTCAGGACCCTTCCTCACGAAGCGGTATCACCGATATCGTGTCATAATCGGATCCTCATCGTCGCCTCTTACCTCGCCGGCGATGGAAGATCGGCAACCTCTCAAACCGAACCCACTATCATCGGAACCAATCAATCGGACTCGAGGCTCGCTAGTGATGTAACTCGCGGACCATGCCCCTCCTCTGCGTGCATCCGATAGACTACCCATCGACCTACGACTAAGGGCATACGCCACTACGTTGGCCTTTCTGGGTGGTATAGGATATCGACATCATAATCCTTGAGTAGCTCTAACCACCGTCTCGCCGCAAGTTCGACTCATACGGTGAAGATATCTTGGAGGCTCTTGTGGTGCATGTAAATATCCACATGAACTCCATACAAATAATGTCTCCAGATCTTGGCGTGAATCACTGCGCTAATTCTAAGTCATGTGTGGGGTAGTTCTTCTCATGCTTCTTGGTACGTCGAGATGCGTAAGCTATAACCTTGCCTGCTGCATCAACACACATCCAAGCCGATGCCCGACGCGTCACGATAAACCACATGGCCGTCTGGACCTCCGGAAGAGTAAGAAGCGGGCGATCGTCAACCTCTCGCCCGATGGCGGAAGCCCTCTCACAAGCATCCGTCCATGAAACTTAGCCGCCACGAGTCGGCTTGGTCAAGGTCTGAAATAGAAGCAAACTTCTCCACAAACCTCATTAGTAACATGAGGCCCAAAAGGCTGCGCACTGTCGATGTAGGTCAGGCCAACTCATCGCCTCGATCTTGCCGTATCCACCGAATACCATCGGCCAGAAAATGTGCCCGAAACGCCAGAAGCCAACCAAAACTCACACTTCGAAAACTTGGCATACAACCGCTGGTCCCGGAGAACTCTCAGCACCGTCCTCAAATGTTCCGCATGCTCCTGCTCCGAACGAGAATAAATCAAGATATCATCAATGAATACTATCACAAATGTATCCAAAAATGGCTTGACACTCGGTTCATCAAATCCATAAATACTGCCGGAGCATTGGTCAAGCCGAAAGACATGACCCTGAACTCATAGTGCCGTCTGGTCGGAATGCGATCTAGGGACATCCGTCTCCCTAACTCGCACCTGATGGTAACCAGATCATAGGTCTATCTTGGAGAAACACCTCGCACCCTGCAACTGGTCGAACAAGTCATCAATCCTGGGAAGGGGGTATCTGTTCTTAATAGTCACCTTGTTGTTGCACCTTATGTCAGACACACATGCGCGGCGTCCCCATCCTCTTCTTCACAAATAATCTGGCGCTCCCGGGGAGAAACACTAGTCTGATAAAGCCCTTCTCGGCAAATCTCTCGGCTGGTCCTTGACTCTCTCAACTCGGCGGGTGTCATCCGTATGGCGGAATGGATATAGGTAGAGTGTCCGGCAACACATCGATGCAAAACTCAATCTCCTCTCGGGAGGATACGGGAGGTCGCGTGGGAACTCTCGACTAGGCGGCGGAAGGTGCGGTATCTCGGCCTCGATATCAAATACGAATGAGATGATAGATATACCCTAAACCATCTTCACGGCCTTGAGGTAAAAATAAACTTACCCCCGGCGACGGTGTTCCTCGCTCGATGGCAACTCCCGGCGGCCGTGAACTGCAACCGCTTCCTACGATCTACATTGGCGTAGCAAGAAACTAACCAATCCATACCCATGATCATATCAAAATCGGTCATATCCAACTCTATCAAGTCGGCTAAGTGGTCGACGATCGCGTATAGTCACCGGCAAGCCCTATATACCCGCTCGCCTACCACCGATCCCCAGTGGCGTAGCTACCTCAAAAGGGTCTATGGACTCGGGCTCTATCCCTATCCTACTAGCAATATGGGGAGATATATAGGACAAGGTAGAACACGGATCTATCAAGGCATATACGTCCACAACAAGAAAGCGATAAAGTACTGTGATGACATCAGGTGATGCCTCCCGGTCTCAAGTGGACATGGCATAAATGCGATTCGAGGACTGGGAACTAGGACCCTGCCACGACCTCTCGTGACTGCTGGTCCATGAGCACCGCCCTCGGGCGAGTAGCTGAGGAGATGAAGGCCGGCTAAAGACCGTATGGTGAACCACCATCTGCGCCGCTTGGTCGGATAGTCTCGCAAAGTGACCTGCTGGCGCAAGTGTAACAAGCTCCGCGATGGTACCACAACTCGTAATGGGATCTACCACATCGAACACACCGAGAGGAAGGTGGTCTCGATCGGTTAGCACCTGCTACTCTGGAAGTGCAAGTCCTGGGGCCTTGACACGCCCGAATACAGGCGCCACGAAGGCGGTGTAGGAGTGCTCTGAGTGTTGCGGTGCAAATCTAGTCTCTTCTTTGAGCCGTCGCCCGAGCTACCAAAGACCACTGCCGATCTGGCCGCCTGCTGATATCTGTCGACCCATCGGCCTCTCGCCTCACACCCAGTGCATGAGCTGCGTGCGGAAATGTCCATGCCGGTGAAGAGCTACACCGAGCAAGACTACGCCAAGTAGTCATCAAGCCTGTGACGTAGCGGTGCACTCGTCCTCCATATCGCCACTAACGGGGACATACCGAGCGGCGAGTCGAACTCCACATTGTACTCAACTGCGCGCGTTGCCTCGGCATCAAAAATGTCGGCTCGTGCTCTCTCATCTGCGGAGGCAATAAGTGAGTGAAATGCCTCACGAGAACTTCGTCCCAAGCGGTGGAGGCACATGCTCCCGGGACAGCTCCCATGAATCAAACCGGTCATTGCAGATCACGCGGCCGATGTGAACCTAAGACCAGCGACTTCGGTCTCGAAGCCTTGATCACTCTCGTGATCGTATCGCGTCGGATGAACTCTGCGGATCATCCTCGGGCCTCGACCCAGAACTACGGCGGTGCGCACTCGAGAAAGTCCGAAGTCTCAAACTATCCAGACCTCGGGTGAACCAGGTACTCTGGGCTGGGCGTCGTTGACCTATCTCGTGCCTCGCCACGACCACGCTAATAGCGGGCCATCTTCTTGTAACCCGTCTCCTGCTCTGGTGTGGGATGGAGGCTCAGTTCGGGGTCTCGGTAGCCATGCTGCGACTCTAAACCTCTTTGGGGCGGCGTCGTGGAACTCGCCGTGCAGGGTATCACGCCGGGTAAAGGCTGGGCACAGGCCTCGTGACCCTCTGTGTCCTACTGGCAGCTCCCTCGCTGCCTTGCCGCCAGGCGGGTCGCTGCGTGGAGCATAGCGGTAAACAAAAGAAATTCGTCAGAGGGTCCAACTTATAACACGGCTACAGGCACGATCTCGGAATGAGAAGAATGGAAACCAATCCTAAATATCCTGTGACCTCACGATTATTGGTGTAGTGCATAACACCGATAATTAAGACTACACTAGATACGATGTGTAGACACTTTCCGAGGATTTAACTGCTCTGATACCACTTTTGTCACGACCCGTTCCGTGGGCGTTTACCCGGGCACCCAAGTAGACATACATCAGAGTAATCAGCAGAATATAAACTTGCAAACATGAAACAATGTAAAATAAGAACAGTTTATCCAAAGAAAAGTTGTCTTTCGGCATATATATAAATACCAAAAGTGAGCGATTACATCCCAACTTTACAACAGACTACAGACCTCTAAGAAGGTGTAAACACTATGACGGACAGGGCCGTCATACCTGATGTACAAAACATCTATAACACGGGAGAACCGTAAAAGTCGAGTCTGGGAGAAATGGAGCTCACGACACGAGTAAAGATCCTAAGAATGAGGATCCACCACCGCTTTCCTTTACTGCGGCGTGAACGTAGCCCGAAGGAGGTCGATACAACAGTACCAAGTATGTGAAGCAGAAAGTCTTGATATATATAATTATAACATTTTAAAACCAATTCACAAATATGCGAAACAACGAGTTAACGCGCGTAGTGCATCATAAACAAGAGCAAAAATAGATATAATGTAGTGGTATTGTCTAGGCGCTAATGATCGAAGCAAGGCCAATCGCCCATAGTATCGTTATGCGAGCCTAATCTCGGAACTCCGCGATCGCGTGGCCACCCGCATGAGGTATTCTCGTGACGGGTAGCTAACGCGGCATCGTCACGGACTCCCGATCCGCGTGTCGCATAGACCGTGAGGTATTCTCGCGTCGGCGTAACACCCGGGTGATCGTCCGAAACTCGCTGCTCGCATAGGTCCCATGGACCGCGTGAGGTATTCTCGCATCGAGGCGGCTAACCCACGTCATCGTAACAAGTCGGGAGGGTGAGTGATATAATACTAACAGCGACTTATCGTTAAACAACATAAGCACAACAAGAATAACCTCCTTACCTGGCGTCAAGATACTAACACGCGTAGATCATGCATGTTTATCAAACCAACTTTCCATACCTTGAAACATCATTTCAAGCGTTTGATAACGAAATAATTAAACCGTTTTCTTATCTTTCTTAAGTCGTTATAGCTAGCTTCCAGTAAAGCTAGTATAACACTTAAACTTTATGAAAACCAAGTATTACTTTTCTTCCAAAATGATTCATAACTCTTTTTGAAATATTCAAGATTCTTATTAATTAGAACTCAAGTCCAAAGACATCAAAGTAAAGCCAAATTTAGTTTAACACACGACGTCTGCGTCTTATATATATTTCACAAATATCATGCTCAAAGGGATAGGAAGAATCACATACCTCCTCGGCTAAATCCACTTGCCAAGTCGGATATGTCGCGCGCAGAGTGTCAACCTATAATAGTCAAAATACGCTTATCAACTTCTAGTTTTTCGTAGGATTCTTCTAAGTAAGATCTCTTATTCTACGGAAAATTGGGCAACACTTCCCCCGTTTCTACTCACTTTCCCATCTTTTCCAAGGCCCGATAACCGTAATTAACATACTATAATTAAGGTGCAATAATTCTGAATTTTAAAGAAGGGGATCACACGTCCAAACGGAACGCGATTAACAATCTTCCCCTTAACAACAACGATAATTAAAGAAGGGGATCACACGCCCAAACGGAACGCGATTAACAATCTTCCCTTAACAACACAATGAATAAAGAAGGGGATCACGCAGCCCAAGCGAACGCGATTAACAATCTTCCCTTAACAACAACAATGTAAATACGGTCCAAAGTAAATACGATTACAAAGTAAATACGGTCAAAGTAAATACAATCCTTAAGTTGGGGTCCTTGGCAACTTTTACAATTTACTTATCGATTACTTCATTAATCCTTCAACTTATATTCCAATCTTTATATAAGTTATAGTTTCTTTGTTAACTTCTTAGTCAAGTAATGGATACATTTTTACCATTTTAATGGCTAATATGCCAATTCTCCTTTTAACATCTTAACAAGGTCCAAATCTTTCCTTATATCTCATACTCCATAATATACTTTCAATATATGTATAATATCCAATATACATAATAATCAACTTCACAAAGAGGTTAAGGTTCATTACCTCAATAATAGCCCAAAATATCCAAGAATTTAAAGTCGTTCCTAAGCAAGTTTTAGCTCAAATATTTGTGTTCCAAACCACACAAGTCACCCTTAGAAGTTTCTAACCAACTTCTATTCAAGAATTAACTCCAAAAAGTGAAGAACACTAAAGTTCCAAATCTGTCCACTCTCGGCTTTGTGAGGGTTTTTGAGGCTAGGGGTGTGAAATCTTGTCTAACTCTTGGTTAATAATCTTCCTAATACATTAAGGAAGAACACTTGTAAGTTTAAGAATTTTTGGACAATATTTGCTCAAGAAAGAGGGGGGTGGGACGAGAGCAACTAGGGAGGAGAGGAAAATATTTTCAAGTCTTGAAATGTTCTAAGTGTGGGAGATTTCATCAACTAGAGGTGTTTATATAGGACAACCAAGGGTTAGGATTGAAACATGTGTATGGTATAGATTTTTTGTGTAGGTTCCTTTCTCCACTTGTCCCACAAATGCCATGCAAGACTTTGACCATTTGACTTGCCCACTAACTTAAAAAAAAATGTCCCATTGCCTTGCAAATGCCATGCAAGACTTTTGGCCACTTGTCTTGAAAAAAAACGTCCAACATGGCTCTTGGGGTGACACATGTCGCCCTCCCATTGGTCCAAAATATTTTATCTCTCGGAAAAATTTCATAATTGGGAAAAAAAAATATTGAAAACGTAAAATTTCATTCACAAGGTTCGGAATATTTTCCGTCGGAAAACAATTCTTTCATTCTTACCCTAATTAGGGTTTATACACTCGTACGTACGTCCTTACATACATATTCCGGAACTACGGGGTATAACATTTGAGTTATAACAACATAAATTCTTATCCAATTCCTTTTTAATCCAAATTCTTATCCAATTCCTACATGCAATATATCTAAAGACAATATTGACAACTACAAATCTTTTCTTCCTCACATGCAACACAATTTACTAGCAAAAGAGAAGGGATTGTTACCTTATAGCTTACCCAAATTAATCCAACAAATTTCACTTGTCTTCTTTCCACAATCACCTCCACAAAACTCCTACAAGCTTGCCAACAAGTTTCCTTCTTGCCACTTTTTCTGAAATTTTCCTCTAGGCCTTGGTTTCTTCTTGAATTTCTAGAGAGAAGGGAGAGGGATTTAATTTTAGAGAGAAGGGAGAGCTTTCAAGAATGACCAAGTCTTCAAGACTTGGTCAATAAATAGGACATGCAAAAATCAGATGGGGGGGACACTTGTCACCCTCCCGTGGCCTTTTTAAAAGAAAATATCTGATTTGCCCTCGGTTTCATAAAAAACTTCGGCCTCGGCGCGCTGACCTGCGATCGGCGCGGCTGAAACCTCCGTGAATTTTCAGTCCGCTGACCTGCATTCCAGCGGCGCGCTGCAACTTCAGAATTTCAAGATATCCGCCGCGCCTAAATGTTTTCTGCTGATCACAAGATCGAACTTGTAACTTCCATAACTTTCTTCTCTGATGTCCCATCGACAAACGGTTTGTTGCGTTGGAAACTAGACTCAATGAAATTCATACTAGTCTTTTAAAACACCTCAAAATTCCTAAAGAACTAGGAGATATACCGCTCCAAAGTTGACTGAAAGTCTGCCTATAACATTTTTGCCAACCTGACTTTCCAATTCAAATATTATTTCCCTTCGTACGTTCTTAACTTATTCTCTTGAATATACGGGATGTAACAGGGGTGCCCAGGTAGGGCACCAGTCGCGGGCCCGGGGTCGGGTCGTGACAAAAGTGGTATCAGAGCAGTTAGTCCTCGGAAAGTGTCTACATACCGTGTCTAGTAGAGTCTTGGTTATCGGTGTGTTGTGCACCACATCTATAACCAGGAGGCTGCATGACATTTAGGATTGGTTTCCATTCTTCTCACTCTGAGATCGTGCGATAGAGCTGTGTGGTTAGAGTCGTCTCTCCCTAACAAGTTATGTTGATTGCAGCTACGAGAAAGGCAGCAGTGACCCAGGAAAGATTATGTTGATTGCGTATCCAGGTTGGTAATATGTGTAGTATAGTTGGTATTGTGATATACAACTATACAGATTTATGTATGAGGGTCAGACGCGTGTTGCCTAGAATTATTTTAGGTTACCAGGATTTGGTAAGGACTAAATAAATACCGGGAAGGTATGAAACAGTTTATGAACTCTCATCAAGGTTTTACGTACTAATTTGAGATAATTAGGAGATGATGAGCTGTCTGAGAAGGAAATGAACCCTTAAGAAGTCATAATTAAGGAGCTTAATGGAAGACTATTGTTACACCCCGTAAGTCCAGGACATGTATAAGAGAAGGTATGTAAGGAATCAAGACTTGGAAATTAGTACGAAAGGAAGAATTATTTTTCCGACGGAAAATCTTCCGAACGTCGGAAAGGAAAAATGTTCGTTGTTGAGAATTGGATTCTCAAAATTCATTATTTGAAGAGTATGAAACTTATTAACATTATGGAAATTTATTTTTACGGATTTGGTCACGTGGGGCCCACCCGAGGAATTTTACGTTTTGTGGGGCCCACGAGGGTTACAAATTTTTTATGGACGAATGAGAGGGCGACACGTGGCACCCCCACATATGGTCTTGGACGTTTTTAGTAAGGGTAAAGTGGTGCATTCAAACTAATAGACAGGTTTGTCATATTTCGGAGCCTTTCCATTTTCGCTTGCATGATTTCCATTTGTTGCAATAATTTGACGAGGTGTTGATCATTGATGTTCCTTCTTTCTAACGCCTCTGCGTCCTCTACAGGAACGGGGACGAGTCCTAAGCTGGTTCGTTCTGGTGCCTCTGGATTAGTCATTTATTGGATGATTGTGCTTCTTCTCCCAATCGACGCGAATCAACCTTTTGGGGATAAGCTAGACAAAAATAACCCTCTAAAAAATGAAGCAAACCAAGTTAGCATAATATGCAAAGAGTTGCAGGTAACACACAGTAATAAGCAAATTGCAAATCAAGCGCGTGCTCTAACATGTTTGGGACCTCTTTCATGCCAGAGGGAGGCCTAAACGTCACATATGCGAGGTTATGATAGATTTGTCCAACCGTCAAACTGTAATGCTTTTGTTGGAAATGACGACCAAATGACAGTGCACTTTTTTCCAATTTCGGCATGTCATGATTAGGTTTGGATTTATCTATCATTGTCACGCTACACATAATATGCTGGTTGGTCGTTGGGTTGAGAAACCCGTCGACAAGTCTGGTGTTTTCCTAATTGTGGTGTCGATACCAGGCGAAGCACCTAAGGTAAATGCATGCATGCCTTAAAATAAAGGTGGTATAGCTCTATCACGAGTTTCTAAGATTTGGCTTTACTAGGCCTACGGTTCCCGGCGGACAACTCGAGTGAGAAGGCTACGCGGTGATCGACGAACCGATCTAACTCACAGGCGCGCTACTGCTAAAATTTGGATATTTTGAAAGAAATTTGCGGGTGCGCGAAGAACACCAGCGCGTGAGTGTGTGATTGTGTGAATTTTCCAGAGTGGATGAAGTATGAGCGGAATACCAGTTTAAGGGAAGCAATAAAACAAATAGCAATTAAAACAATTAAACATACAAAATTAAAACAAACAATTTTATGGCATTTAAAACAAATAAAAGCAAATAAAGCCAAGCAATAATAAACCTAGGTTTGCTATGGTCAAGAACCTCAAATCCCCAGTGGAGTCGTCATTTCTGTCATGCCCTATTTCGACTGCGACATTATTTTAGCGAATCCTGCCTAGATATGTTAGAAAATAAAATATAAAAGAGGTGCTAAAAATGCTAAAAGGTGCTAAAGGGCTAAAGTGTAAAAAAGATAAAATAACGCTAAAGGGTTCGTGGAGTCGCCACCTAATTAGTTTGGGTGTGGAGTCGCCACCTAATTAGTTTGGGTGAATTATGACACCTAAATGTTAACTAGGTTAAAGTCAACATTAACTCCATTTTTATGGTCTGCGAAACTAGTGTGAGATTCTGGGTAAGAGTTCTTTATCAATCTAGAGGGAAGGGATTAGACACCCTCTAAGATCCGCTAACTCGCGGTTGCCCTGCCAAACCTAGGTTGATTATTATGTTAGAGAAAATGCATGTTTAAAAAGATGCTGCAAGTGTTTTATAAAAGAATGCATTTTGGATAAAAGATTTATAAGACTAATGCTAAAAAAGTATACATAAAGTTTAAAAGTATGCATTTATAAAAATGATGCAAAATTGATGTACTTATTAAAGATATGCATTTTAATTTTTTGCCAAAATCGATTTTGATTAATATATACAAGGTATGATAAAAAAATGCTATTTTTTACCATTGATAATAAGGAGATAATTCTATCATGAAATGAAGTATAATGTCATTAAGTGATTTATGAGAAAATTAATTTCTTTCGTTATGCATTAACTTCATGATTAGATATGCAATTTTAATTGTTATGCATGAGATTAGACATGCGTGACAAGCCTAAGATAAATGATTAGAAGTGCATTTCTAATTCTAAATTACCTTCCCACCTTATATGTTCAAAGATTAATTGCTCTAGATTTCCTGTTAATTACAAAGTTAGATAATAAAATTACAAGAAACAAATAAAGACACAAAAAATGAGGTAAGGAGGTCAAGAGAGTAAAGGAATTGAAGCGGATGACTTCGTCCTATTTTGTTTTTCTAGGAATTGCCGAGGAGGGAACGCGATGGATGTAGATGCGGGCATTCATTGACGAAAGTCGTGATGAGTCTCGCTATGAAACTCTTCATTTTGCTCCGATGCATTTCATGTAAAAAAAATGATAAGGATTAGTATTTGTCCAAGTTTATCAAATGATGCACAAGTACTCGACACAAGGTTTAACACATAGATTTATTCTTAGAACACATGTGCTGATTAACTGTGAAAATCAGCAAGTGGCCAAATAAATAAGGAGTCTTACGGGTTTGGCTAACACACATATAAGTTGGGTAAGGCAGGCGGGGAGGAAAACAAGGGAAATGCATATAGTCGTGATTTGGGTATAGTCGATTTACAACTATTCAAATTATTACACAGTAGTTCGGTATGTATGTTAGGACGTACGTAGGAGAATACGACATTAAGATTGGAAAGGAAGAAAGATTTGATTTTCCGACGGAAAATTTTCCGGATTGTGTGAAGGAAAAAGGTTCGTAAATGGGAATTGGATTCCCAGATTTGGTATTCGGACTTCTGGGAATATAATAGAATTATGGAATTTTATTTTCAGATTTGGTCACGTGGGGTCCACGGAAAAAATTTACGGTTTTGTGGGGCCCACATTATTTTCGAGATTTTTGCCATTATGGATATTTTCGGGAGATGAAATATTTTGGACGAATAGGAGGACGACACGTGTCACCCCCTTAGGTGGCACATGGCCGAAATGGTGTGACAAGTGGCCTTGTTGGCCGAAATTCTTGTGCCAAGTGGCCAAGACAAGTGGCCAAGTCTTGCAAGATATTTTGTTCGACAAGTGGACAAGAGGGACCCACACACACTTGTCTCTATCTCAACCACACACTTGCCTTCATCCTAGCCCTTGGTTGTCTTATATATGCACCCTTAGTTCATGAAATCTTCCACACTTAGAACATTTCAAGACTTGAAAATCCTCCCCCTCCTCCATTGTTGCTCTCGGCTTTGCCATGATTTCTTGAGCAATATTTGTCCAATAATTCTAAAACTTTTAAGTGTTCTTCCTTAAGGTGTTAGGAAGATTTTGAACCAAGAGTTAGACAAGATTTCACACCCCTAGCCTTTAAAGAACCCCTTGGCCGAAACTTGACAAGTTGGAACCCTAAGTGTTCTTCACTTTTTGGAGTTGGATCTTGAAGAGAAGTTGGTTAGGAGCTTCTAAGGGTTGCTTGTAGCGGATTGGAACGTAAGGATTTGGAGCTAAACTTGCTAAGGAGCGACTTTAAGTTCTTGGATAATTTTGGGCTTTTTGAGGTAATGAACCTTGTCCTCCTTGTGAAGTTGGATATTATTTATGTTGGTAGTATATTATGGAGTATGAGATATGTGGAATGAAGGTTGGAAAGATTTGGATCTTGTAAGCTTGTTAAAATGGAAATTGGCATGTTAGCCATTAAAATGGTAAAACGCATATCTATTACACATCATGATAATAACAAAGTAATTATAACTTATATAAGGATTGGAATATAAGTTGGAGGATTAAAGAAGTAATTAGGCATGCTAGCGAAAATTGGATAAGTTTGATTGTAGTAGTTGGCCAGAACACCAACTAATGGATTTGTATTTACATTGAATTGTATTTACTTTGATCAGTATTTACATTGGTTTGTATTTACATTGACTGTCTTTACTTTGGACTATGGACTTGTTTCCATTTCGGTTTAGTTGTTTAAAGGCGAATTTTATACGTCCGTTTAGGCGTGTAATCCCCTTCTTTAGTTGTTGAATTGTTGTGCCTTAAATGTGGCATGTTGGTTATTGTTTTCGGGCCTTGGAAAAGGTAGAAAAGTATGTAGAAACGGGGGAAGTGCTGCCCGATTTTCCGTAGAATAAGAGACCCTATACTTAGAATATTCTACGTTTGAAGCTAGAAGTTAATAGACGTATTATGGCCATTTTAGGGTTGAAGTACTACGTATAGCGTATTCTACTTAAAGGATGGAATAGCTATCAAGGCTGAAGTACTTGGAGCATTTTGATACTTGTCGATAATCGTCGCGAGGTATGTGAACCTCTTCCTCCTTTTGGGCATGATTCTATGTATGAAATATACATGTGGTGTTATTTCATGATTCTTTCTACTCTTAGAAGTTAAGAGGTATGTATGTTGTTTTACTCTATGTGAAAGTTATCCTAAGTTCTTACCAAGTCTTATGGGGGATGTTGGTAAGAGTCGTTAGGAAGTATTTGGAGTCGAGTTTGCTAATTTACTGCACGAATGGGAATAAGTATCAAACAAGACATTGCAGCGTTAATAAAAGAAAATGTATCGACAATCAATTAAATTAAAATGAGTAGAATCCTCCATCAGCATAGAAGCTAAGATAAGACAAAATTGTATTACATTTTCTAGATCATGGCTGTTTTAATAAGATCGTTATAAACAAGTATTGATTTCTTGATTTCCAAAGTAAGAAACTTGATTTCTAAAAAGTTAAGAGACTGGATTTTGAAAATTAAGAGACTTGATCTTGAAAGATAAGAGACTTGAGTATTTGAAGTTATGAAACATAAACTATTTTGAAAAGTATATTGTTACTTGACTGTAAAAAGGAGAAGTGTTATGTTTAAAAAGGGAAGGCATGGTATTGTCTTGAATTGTTTAAAAGGATGGTTTAAAATATTATGGTTGATTTCACAGGAGTCGAGGATGGGCGGACATGTACACCATCGATTTCACAGAGTCCCGAGGATGGCGGGACATGTACACCATCTGATTTCACACCGAGTCGAGGATTGGCCAGGACGTACGCCTTACGATTTCTGCGAGTCGAGGATGGGCACGAACATGTACACCATACGATTTCACAGGAGTCCCGAATGGGCGGGACATGTTATACGTGTTATCAGCGGATCTGATTTCACAGGAGTCCCGAGAATGGTGGGACGTATTATACATGTTATCGATTTATATGACTTTACCAGTCCCGAGGATGGGCGGGACATGTACACTTTATGACTTTACAAGGTCCCGAGAAAGGGACCGGGACATGTGCACATCTTATGACTCTTGTTAAAGGAAAATGGGGCACGGTTGAGTTTCAGTTTTGAAAAAAATGGGGTAAAGAATTGATTTTCTTTGGTGTTTATTATTTCTAAAGGGCTCTGTATACTGTATTTTGGTTATCATGCATGTCTCCTATTTTTATAGGCTGCCATGATTTCATTCTGATGCTGATTTCACATATTTGGTACTGTTGTCTTGACCTCCTTGAAGTGCGTTAAATCTGCGGTAGAGGCACACCGTTGGCTGATCCTCGCTCTTAGGGTCACAGTTCCGCAATTTGGAAAGCTCCGTTCTCCGGAGGCTTATCTTTTGGTATAGTCCCCTGTTATTGTAGGTACTTGTACATTCAGGGGTATGGCGGGGCCCTGTCCCGTCATAGTTGTTGTTACACTCTTAGAAGTGCATGTAATCTTGTTGTGGGCGGGGTTTGTAAGGATAAGCTGTTGGGGTTTATTTATATATATATGCGAAAAACGACTTTTAGTCACTGTTTCTTGTATCACTGTTTATTTTCATGAGTTTTATTTCCGCTGATTATCTCTGATGTATTATCACTAGGGTGCCCGGGGTAAGACACCAGTCGCGGGCCGAGGTCGGGTCGTGACATCAGCAGTCCATACAAAGTGGAAAAACTATACCTCAAATCACCCAGGACATTCCCATCATACGAAATTACACAAAGCTAAGACATATACATAGACAACTCTAATTCATGTTGGCATCCAGAAAACAGCACACAAAGGATATGTCATTCATTTAGCATGCAAGTCTCGTATAGTACTTTAATCGCTAAACTCATTTGACTCAGGTTCAGACATAAGTAAGTTATTCAGTATATTTTCGACTCATCCAAATGGGGGCAGGGCATGATTGCAGGTCATTAGCGCCTAAGCAAGTGATTCAGAGCACACGACATGATTTTTAGGCAGGATGAACCATTTCCGACAGTCTTAACTCCTAAGGATTCTTAACCCATAACTCTTATATATATATGAAAAAAAACAGAACCAAACAGACTCGGATATGACCAAGATTTAGATTACATCTACAAATCCAGACAAAATATACATGCTTCATTATTGATCTTAAGTAAAAAAAAAATGGCGTAAACAGGTCAAGCTCATACACGACCATTGCAACCCTATTGCTAGTAACATGTAGGACTTTATAAACCGGAGCAGACGCACAAACATCTGATTGTGTATTGATTATCTTGTTTCTTTGGACTCAAGAATAAACCTACATTTAACTCAATATGCAAACATCATTCGATCTAGAACATCTATAAAGATGACGATTCACACGTTTGCCAACATGTTGTCTATTATGGTTTAAGCGGGACACATACGGGTTGAAAATTAAACGAGAAATGTCGTCACGAGTAGCAAATTAGCATGACACAAGTATTTAGGTTAACAAGTCTTAAAGCCATTTAGATTTGGGTTAAGTTCGGATCTGAGCCTATATCATACTTAGAGATGCTTGCACACCTCTAACAATGTTGTTGTTAACATTCAAAGCTTGATCTCAAACAACTCACAACAACACAATATTACCCAAGACAGTACGTAATACATTGATGTATCATATATTAATCCAAGATCAACACAGATAGAACTAAATTAACACACGTTTAATACATAGGCAGCGTGACAACATAAAATAAGCGAGGAAATTTGGGTTTACCTTATCGGACGAGCAGAGCGGCGTATCAAGTCGTCTATCCACTCGGAGGGTTTTGCTATGCGAATGAAAGAAATAGCCTTTGTTTTGGAGAAAGTTGTTGGTTCTTCACTGATCTTTGAAAGAAAAGAAAAGTTTTGAATTTATGCTTCTCTCTTAGACTCACAATTTCGACCCTCTTCAGCTAATTTTTTTTTTCTCCCCCCATTATGAACTTTTGCCAATTTTTGATTTTTTACTGCTCCCTCCCTGCCGCCTTCCATTGTGAAAATCGATCCATTTATAGTTTTAATTGTAGGTTCCAAATTTGGGTTGATTCTCGTGCGATTTGTACTGATTTTGGTTGATTTGTGGTGCTAAAATCGCTATGATTCTGGTCTCCATTTAAGACGCGATTTTTGGAGATTCTTAAGAAGATTTAGGGAGTTATTTATGGTAAATTTGGGTAAGAAAATTAGGGGGATTTTGGTCGTGGTTTATGGCTGGTTCGTCGAATTCTTCGACGAGAATCTCGGCTGGGCGATGGGGGTGCGAGGGCAAGGGTGCGGCGACTACTAGGTTCTTTAGGTTAGGGATCTTTCTTTAGTTAAGGGTTGTGGGGGTGATAAAAAAAATAGAGGGCTAATGTTCGGTTAGGCCAAAGGGTTGGGCTTCAGGTTTGATGGTAAAGTTGGGCTGGACGAAAAGAGTTGGGCTGGGTGATTTAATAGGGTTTTAAGTGTATTTGTTTTAGTATTAGATTTAATTAGTGGTAAATAAGTGGGGTTTAAGTTAGAGTTTTAATTAGTTTTAGGTGCTTTATTAATTTTAGCTTGGGTTTAAATTATTACAATAATAATTGTGGGCGTGCTATTTAATTAGTGCTTAATAGTTTATAATGCGATGCTGTTATTAAAATTTTATTTATTATGCATGTTTTGCGATGTTAAAATAATACTGGTTTAATGGGGTTTAAATTATTACAATAATTATGGAATTGCTTTGCGTATTAATAAATGCGACTATGCTATTTGACGCGACGTCATTGATAAATTATTTATTTATTTACGTATTTATTATTATTAAAATTATTAAGAATTAATGGAAATAGAATAGGGCTTAAATCATGAATAATATTTATGCAAGTAACGAATGCGGACGTGAGACTCCAAAAATGCTTAATACTCTACGTAAAATGCGGTGCCCTTATTAATTCGCTTATTTATGCATGTATTAATGCTCTATTTTTTGCATTTTATTATTGTCACGACAGATCCGGGCCGTATTGGTGCCTTACCGGGCACCTAGTGATACAACATCAGTAACCGGAATATAAAACAAGACATGAAACAATATGAAGTGAAAGCAGTTTATACGAGAAAAGTTGCCTTTCGACATATATATATATATATATTTGAGCGATTACATCCCTTTTACAAACACGCCCTTGCAGTACTACTGACCTCTAGAATGTTATAACAACTATGGCGGGACGGGGCCGCCATACCACAGATGTACAGAACCTACAACTCGGAAACATGCAAAAGATAAGCCTCGGAGAAAGCGGAGCTTCCCAATCTGAAGCTGTGATCATGAGCGAGGATCAACAGCGGTGTACCTCTACTGCGGCGTGAGCGGCCCCGAAGGAGGTCGATGCAAGTACCAAGTATGTGGCGAAAATCATAAGCGAAATCATAGCGATGCGAAATAAAGCAGAGACATGTATGATAACAAAACTCTGATTCACAACATAAAAGCGATCGTGTCAAGTCGGGGACTCGCGCCTCAAAGTCATCCCTCGTGCAGTGGAACTCCTTCCGCCATGTGGCGTGATCTAGGTATAAATCGTATGATACATATAACGTGTCTCGGCCCATCTCATGGACTCGGTGTCGGATCGTATAGAATACATGTCTCGGCCCATCTCATGGGACTCGATAGGAATCGTATGGAATACATGTCTCGGCCCATCTCATGGGACTCGATAGGAATCGTATGGAATACATGTCTCGGCCCATCTCATGGGACTCGATAGGAATCGTATGGAATACATGTCTCGGCCCATCTCATGGGACTCGATAGGAATCGTATGGAATACATGTCTCGGCCCATCTCATGGGACTCGATAGGAATCGTATGGAATACATGTCTCGGCCCATCTCATGGGACTCGATAGGAATCTTGTGGAATACATTCCCGGTTCATCCCATGAACTCGGTATCGTGTGAAATACATTCCCGGTTCATCCCATGAACGCGGTATAGAATCGACCATAACATTTAAATGCTCTTTTAAGACAGATTAAGATAATACCATGCTTTCCTTTTAAATCAACTAAGGCAATATTATGCCCTCATTTTTAAACCAAAACACTTTCCTTTTAAAAGTCAAGTAACAACATTCTTTTCCAAAAGTTCAAGTTGCCTAATTTCAAATACCCAAGTCTTTTAGTTTCGAAAGATTTCATAGTTCATAGTCTTAATCAAATAACGTAATCCTTTTTAAAACAATTGAATAACGTATGCCTTATGTGTGAGTAGGTTATTCTTGTTTTATAACAATCTTATTAAAGCAGCCATCATCTAGGAAATGTAATACAATTTTGTCTTATCTTAGCTTCTATGCAGATGGAGGTTTCTACTGGTTTTAATATAATTTAATTATTGTCAATACATTTTCCTTTATTAACGCTGCAGTGGTTAGTTCGATACTTATTCGTTTAGAGATCAGTAAAACATTATTCTTTAAAAACCAAGTACTCATTACTCATGAATGAGGTTTCACACTTTTTAACAAAATTCATATCAATTCAATTAAGTCAAGTCTCTTATCTTTTAAGATCAATAAACCATTCTTTTTATCTCTCTTAAGTCGTTATACCTAACTTCCCATAAAGCTAGTATAACTCTTAAGCTTTCAAAACCAAGTATTACTCTTCTTTCAAAAACGATTCTTAATTCCTTTGAAATACTTCAAGATTCTTATTATTTAAAACTCAAGTCAAAAGACATCGAAGTAAAACCACGTTCGTTAACACACGTCGTCTGGTACTATATATATTCTTTTAAATTATCATGCTGAGAGGATAGGAAGAATCACGTACCTCGCGGCGATTATCGACGATTAGCAAATAGCTCCAGTACTATAATCCTGCTAGCCTTTTCCACCGTTCGAGTAGAATATGCTCTCGCGATACTTCAACCTATAGCGGTCATATAAGTCTATCAGCGTCTAGACTACTTGTTATATCCGTATTTCCGAGGTATATGCGTGAGGCGTGCGTCACGAAAGTCTAGCTTAAAGTTTAGGCACGAGGCGTTTTTGGGCACAACTCACTAAAAGAATCGTTTCGTCGAAGCGTTTTACCAACTCGCGTAGGGTAAATTCCGGCTATGTCATTTCAAATTTTTGCGGGTTTTTCGAGAGGCGAAACACTTTGGACCAGCGAGAGGCGACACTTGTCACCTCTCGTTGAGTGGGCGTGGTGAAGTGAGCAGTGGAGGGCTTGTTTTGTCAAGGAGTTGGTAGGATATTTTGTGTAGTAGATAGAATGGACCTTGCCTAAATCCTCACCTACACTTGCCTTGCACTTGGCATCATCTTGGCCGTTGGTTGGCCATGTCTTGACTATAAATACCCCTTAAGATGAAGAGTTCTTCATCCACAAAAACTTTCAAGTCTAAAATCCTCCTCTCACTTGTTAGCCCCGTCCAAACACCTTCCCCCTTGGTGAAGCTTAGCCGAGGCTACCACTAGCCTGGAAATCTACCCCTCCTTGGTAGAAAAGTTGCCTTCTAGTATTGTTATAATGCCCAAAATACCTAGCCCAAATCCCTTAGTACTTAGTTGAAGTTGTGAAGAACTTCTAAGGGTTCTTGGAGCTATCAGGCGTTCAAATTAGGAGCTAAACCTTGCTCGGGAGCGACGTTTAACTTGGATAATTTTGGGCTTATCGAGGTAAATAAACTTGTCCTTCTTTTGTAATTAGAGAATACATCTTGTAGAAGTATAGAAATAAGTATTAAATACTTAGAAGGATATCACGAATAGAATTGGTGTTATCACGATAGAAGGGTTTAAGAAGAATAATTGAACTATACTTACTTAGAATTTGTTTTCTGATGAACTTGAGTAGCTCAGGGTAGGGAAGTCTTTGCGATTTTCCGTAGAATAAAGGACCCTCTGCTAGAAGCTGTTTCTGAGTAGTCTAGAGCGTTGATAGGCGTGTCGACTATTATAGGTTGATTCTCTGCGCGACGTATTCAACTTGGCGGTGGTTTCGTAGGAAGGTATGTGATTCTTCCTAAAGCATGATATTTTAAAATATATATATAATGCGGTAGGCGTACATGTGTTAGCGAATAATAACTACGGCAATGTCTTTTGACTTAAGCTGAATAATAATTACGGCAATGTCTTTTGACTTAAGCGAATAATGAGAGTCTTGATGCATTTCAAAGAATCTTTGAATCATTTTTATGAAGAGAACTAATTGGTTTTTAAACAAAAAGCTTAAGGGTTATACTAGCTTTATGGAAAGTTAGGTATAACAGCTTAAGAAAGATAAAAGGACGATTTACTTATGTGGTTATAACAGACTTATATTGATTTATGGAAAGAATAATAAGATGGTTTGATAAGAAGACATGATATGATGCTATGTGTGTTAGTGTCTTGTAACGTTTGTATAAGAGGGTATTCTTGTTGTGCTTATTTTGTTTAACGATAATTGTTATGTTAGTATTATATCACTCGCCTCTTGACATCATCACAGGGGTTAAGCTGCCTCCGTCTGGGGTATACCTCGAGCGATGCGTGTGACTATGATGCGAGGATACCTCGTGCGGGTCGAGGACCTATGCGGAGCTACGAGAGTTCGAGTTAGTGTGCGGGGTTATACCTCATGCGGTCTATGTGGCCATGCGACTCTGAGTCGGGGCGATCTTGGGAGTAGCTACTCGATGCGGGGTTATACCTATGCGGGCCTATGTGAGTGGCCTATGCGGACTCTGAGAGTCGAGATTAGGCTTGCGTAGTGATATTACGGGCAATTGGCCCTGCTTCGATCATTCGCAGCCTAGAAGAGACCTGTTACAGTTTACCTATTGTTGCTCTTGTTTATGATGTGGCACTATGTGCGGTTACATTGGATTGTTTCGTGCATACTTGTAAAATTGATTTTTAAAGTGATATGATTTCATTTAAGTACTTCTGATTTCACATACTTGGTACTGTTATGACCTCCTTGAAGTGCGTTCATGCCGGTAGAGCGGCAGTGCTAGATCCACGTCCTTAGGATGCTGCGTTGGTGTCGGGAGCTCGTCTTCTCGGAGGCTCTACTTTTGGGTATGATCTCCTGTATTGTAGATAGTTTTGTACATTCGAGGTATGGCGGGCCTGTCCGCCATAGTTATTACTTCCTTAAGTGCGTAGTCTATTATGCAGTTGGGATGTGGCTATGCAAAACTATGTTTATATATATATCTTGAAAGCGACTTTTCTTGAATAAAGTATTTCTCCTTTTTAATAATGTTTCTTGTCTTGTTTTATATTTCCGTGATTTTCTCGATGTATGGCGCAGGTGCGGGTAAGGCACGATCACGAGCCGAAGCAGTCGTGACAAAAGTGAGTATCGAAGCGATTAATCCTCGGAAAGTGTATCTGACCGTATCTAGTAAGTCTTGATTATCGGTGTGTTGTGCACCGCGATAATCGAGGCTATATGATATTTAGGATTGGTTTCCATTCTTCTCACTCTGAGATCGTGCTTTAGAGGCATGTTATAAGTTGGACCCTCTAACGTATTCCTTTTACATGCTGATTATGCCTCGCGTAAAGCAACAGGGCCAGAAGAGGCAAGCGGTAGAGGCTGCTAGTAGGACAGGAGTTACGAGGCTCGAGCCCGATCTATACCTCGGGTGGCGAGTTCCGTAGCGCCGCCCGGCCCAGCGAAGACCACAATACCCACGCCTCGTCCCGCGGCTGGGGCGGAGAGTTAGAAATCTGAGATGGCCCGACTATTGGCTAGGATTGTGGCGAACGAGGATAATTTGGATCGGCGATTCGTTCGGCCCGATCGTACCGTGGTTCACGAGGCGAATAGTTTGAGGCTCACGAGATTTCTGAGTTGTAGCCCGCGAGTTCTACGGGTCGAGGCGGAGGATGATCGCGAGAGTTCATCCGTCGATTCTGAAGGATTATGAGGTGATCGAGGGCATGGAGACCGAGTCCGTGACGCCGGTCGCGTCGTTTGCGTGATACCGCGATGATTGGTTTGATTCATGGGAGTTATCCGGGAAACCGCAGCGTCCCGGCTACTTAGGATGAGTTCTCGGAGGCTTTCCTCGCTCACTTTTGCCTCGCGGATGAGAGGGCGCGGGCGATAGATTTTATTCTTGCGGCGGCGAGGCCTTGCGATTAGGGAGTACAATGTCGAGTTTGATTAATTGGCTCGATATGTCCCGGCGTTGGTGCGAATATGGAGGATAGGGTGCAGCTACGTCAGGCTAGATGATTATATGGCGAGTCTTGTGCGGGTGTTTCTCTTGGCCGGTATGGACATTACCGCGTGCGAGCTCGTGCACTTGGATGCGAGGCGTGGGGCCGGCGGGTTGGCCGCGGCTGTGAAGAGGACCGAGGCGAGGTCCTTTGGTAGTTGCTCGGGGTGGGCGGCCTCGGCGGTCTGGGTCGCACCACGGCCGGCTCGAGCACTCTGCCGTCCTCGGCCTGACCAAAGTATTGAGGCGGGCGGGGCCCGGGACTTGAACTTTGGTGGCGAGAGTGCTTGGCGGTCGAGACCACCCGCCAGTGTGGCGTCGCGGTAGATCCATTTCGAATTGTGGTACTCACTCGGGAGTTTATTCTGATTGTGGCGATGGGTCATTTGCGAACTGTCAGCCGGGCGTAGCGGTGGTAGGGCTCGGCTCTGGTCTGCTTGCGGTTCATCTCGCTTGATTACTCGCCGGGTGCGAGTACTCGTGGACGGCCAGTCGCGGCGGTCGTGGCTCGAGTCGATTCTAGCGGTCCTCGAACGCATTTATACCTTGTCGGTGGCGGGATCAGGAGGCCTCACCTGATGTCGTCACATGTACCTTATCAGTCTCCGATTATAATGTGTATGCCTTGATAGATCCGGGTTCTACTCTGTCCTATATATCTCCCCTTGTTGCTAGTAGGATAAGGATAGATCCTGAGTCCATAGACCCTTTCGAGGTAGCTACGCCAGTGGGTGATGCGGTGGTAGCTCGGCGGGTATTTAGAGCTTGTCCAGTGACCTTATGCAATCGTCAGACCCTAGCAGACTTGATAAATTTGGACATGTGATTCGGCGTGATCATGGGCATGGATTGGCTAGCTTCTTGCTATGCCAATGTAGGCTGCGAGGAGAAAGTAGTGCGGTTCGATTTCTGGGAGCACTGTTATTGAGTGGGAGGAACCTTTGTATCGTAGGGTAGGTTTATTTCCTACCTCGAGGCTAGGAAGATGGTGCGAGAAGGGTGCATCTACCATCTCGTTCGGGTGTTTGATCACGAGGCTGCGGTACCAGATTTTGATCGATTCGGTAGTCGAGAGAGTTCCCGGGCGTGTTTCAGGCGACCTCGGGTATCCTCACGAGAGGAGATCGAGTTTTGTATAGATGTGTTGCGGACACTCGGCTATTTCCATTCCGCCATCTGAATGGCACTGCCGAGTTGAGAGAGTTGAAGGACCGGTGAGAGATTTCTTGGAGAAGGGCTTCATCGGACCTAGTGTTTCTCCAGGAGGCGCCGGTATTGTTCGTGAAGAAGAAGGGCGGGGCGCTGCGCGTGTGTTGATCTGGCGGTGAACAAGGTGACCATTAAACGAATACCCTTCCGGGATTGATGATTTGTTCGACCCGATTGCGAGTGCGAGATGTTTCTCAAGATTGATCTGCGATCGGGCTATCATCAGTGCGAGTCGAGAGAGGTGGATGTCACAGAATTGCATTCGGACGTGCGGGCATTATGAGTTGGTCATGTTTTTGGGTTGACGATGCTCGTGGTATTCATGGATTTGATGAACCGAGTGTTCAAACCATTTTTGGACACGTTTGTGATAGTGTTCATTGATGATATCTTGGTTTATTCTCACTCGAGGCGGGAGCATGCGGAGCATTTGAGGCTATCTTGTGATTCTCGGGACAGCGATTTATGCCAAGTTTTCCAAATGTGAGTTTTGGTTAACCGGTGGCTTTTCTTAGTCATATTGCCGGGGTGATGGTATTGGTGAATCGGCCAATTGAAGCGATCGAGTTGGCCTCGACCTACTACTCAGCCGAGGTTCGCGATTTTACGGGCACTTGCGAGTTATTATCGGTTCGTAGAAGTTTGCTTCTATCTGCACCATTGACTGGTGACTCGAGCGGCTAAGTTTGATGGTGATGCTTGTGGCGGGGTTTCCGATTCTTGAAGGAGGCGGCGACCGTTCTTACTCTTCCGGAGGTCGAGCGGTTATATCGTGTATTGTGATCGTCGGGCATCGGGTTGGGATGTGTGTTGATGCGGAGGCAAGGTTATAGCGTATGCATCAGCGGTGAAGAAACACGAGAGGAACTACCCGCATGATTTGGAGTTAGCGGCGGTGATTCGCGCCTTGAAGATGCGGAGGCACTATTTGTATGGGGTTCGTGTGGATATTTATACGAACCGCGAGCCTCGGTATATCTTGACGGAGGAGGTGAACTACGGCGAGAGGCGGTGGTTAGAGTTGCTTAAGGATTACGATGTTGATATCTGTACCAGGAAGGCGATGTTGTGGCGGATGCTCTTAGTCGTAGGTCGATGGGAGCCTATCGGATGTGCGGCGAGAGGAGGAGGACATGGTTCGTGATTTGCATCGATTAGCGAGCCTTGGTGTCCGTTTGATTGATTACGATAGCGGTGGGGTTGAGTTCGTGAGGTTGCGAGTCTTCCGTCGTCGAGAGGTGAAGAGGCGACAATTCGAGATCGATTTTGACGCGTTATCGTGATCGACTCTTCGTGAGGAAGGGTCGCTTTTGAGGTAACACGATGGGGTGCTAAGGTTTGGCGGGTTGTGTGTTCGGGCGTTTGAGGACTTGTGAGTTCTTGGGAAGCGCGGTAGCGCGTTACTCTATCCGTCAGGTCGACCAAAATGTACCACGACGCCGATCGGTGTATTGGTGGGATGGTTTGAAGAGGCGTTGCGAGTTCGTAGCTCGGTGCGTGTTGTCGGCGGTGAAGGTAGAGCACGAGAGGCACGGTGGTTTGTTGCGAGCGATAGAGATCAGGCACGGAAGTGGGAGGTGATCAACATGGACTTTATCACAAGATTACCTCGCACTCGGAGGAGACATGATTCTATATGGGTTATCGTCGGCGGTGGCGAAGTCGACCACTTCTTCCGTTAGGGCGACTTTTAGGTGAGGATTATGCGGACTTTACATCAGAGATCGTCGGTGCATGGAGTCTATTTCGATCATATCGACGAGAGCGGTTATGGCTAACTTACGGAGTCTTTCGAGAAGGGTTTGGGGGCCTTGGTGAGCACGTCTGCATTCCATCCACGAGAGACGGGCGGTGGCGCACTATCGGACTCTTGAGGATATCTGCGAGCTGTGTTATCGACCGAGGTATTGGGAGGATCATTTGCCTCTAGTTGAGTTTGCATATAATAATAGCTACTGTTATACCGTATTTCGAGTATATGCGTGGGGATACGTCTGGTTAGCCTTAAAGTTTAGGCTTGGGCGATTTTTGGCCTGACTCACAAAAGCGAATAGTTTTCCGGCAAGCGTTTCCACGACTTTACGTAGGGTAAATTCGGCTATGCCATTTCTAATTTTGCGGATTTTTAGAGATGAAATATTTTGGACCAGCGGGAGGCGACCTTGGCACCTCGATTGGTGGACTTCAAATCGTCCGTTTGGGCCGAATTGGACTAGCGATGACACGTTTTTGTGCCTTGTGCACAAGTCGAGAGTTGGTAGGATATTTGTGTATAGTTAATCCTTACCTACACTTGCCTTGCACTTGTCTTAATCTTGGCGTTGGTTGGCCAACTTGACCTATAAATACCCCTTAGAGATGAAGAGTTCTTCGTCCACAAATCTTTCAAGTCTTGAAAAATCCTCTCCTCTCCTTTGTAGCCTTTTAGTCCAACACCTCCCTCCCGCTTGTGAAGGCCCTTGGCGAATACCCCCCAGCCTGGCCAAAAATCTACCCCTCAGCGGTAGAAAAGTTGTCTTAGTATTGTTATAATGCCCAAAATACTAGCCCAAATCCCTTAGTACTTAGTAGAAGTTGTGAAGAACCTAAGGTTTCTTGGACTCTGGAGCGTACAACTTAGGAGCTAAACCTTGCTCGGCGACTTTATCTAGGATATTATTGGGCTTCTGGGTAACAAATCCTAACCTCTTTTGAATTAGAGAATACTTCTTGTTGTAGTATTAGAATAAGTATTAAATACTTAGAAGATTATCACGAGAATAGAATTGAATTGTTACCACAGTAGAAGGGTTTAAAGAAGAATAATCAAGCTGTACTTACATAGGACTTTGTTTTCTGATGAACTTATATAGCTCAGGGTAGGAAGTCTTTGACTTTCCATAGAATTGTGAACCCTCTGTTTAGAATGACCTCCGAGTAGTCTTTGATAGATGTGCGTGACTATTATGGTGACTCTGCGTAGCGACATATTGACTTGGCGGTGGTTTTATTTGAGAAGGTATGTGATTCTTCCTAAAGCATGATATTTTACAATATATATAATGCGGTGAAGCGTACGTGTGTTAACTAAAATATAACTACGGCAATGTCTTTGACTTAAGCTGAATAATACTTACGGCAATGCCTCATTAGCTGAATAACACTTACGTGATGCCTCGGCTTAAGCTTTGAATAATAAAGATCGAAAGCATTTCAAAGAATCTTGAATCATTTTTAATGAAGAGAACTAATTGGTTTTAAGCGAAGCTTAAGAGTTATACTAGCCTTATGGGAAGTTAAGTATAACCACTTAAGATTGATAAAAGAAACAGTTTGCCTATGTGTTTATAACGGACTTATATTGAATTGTGAAAAGAATAATAAGATGGTTTGATAAGTAGACCTGAGATGATGCTATGTGGGTTAGTATCTTGTAACGTGTGTATAAGAAAGTATCCTTGTTGTGCTTATGTTGTTTAAAGATAATTTGTTATGTTAGTGTACTATCACTCGCCTCTTGAGATAATCACAGGGGTTAAGCGCCCTCCGATGCGGAGTAGACTCGGTGATGCAGGACCGTGATTCGAGAATACCTCATGCGGGTCGGGGGCCTATGCGGAGCTCTGAGAGTTCGAGTTAGTATGCGGGGTTATGCCTCATGCGATGCATGTGGCCATGCGGACAGCGAGTCGGGGCGATGCGAGGAGTAGCTACCCTCGATGCGGGGTTATACCTCATGCGGGCCCGTGAGTGGCCTATGCGGACTCGGAGTCGAGATTGGAAACTGCGAGTGATATCTGGCGAGTGGCCTGCGAATCATTCGCGACTAGAAAAGACCTATTACAGTTTACTATTGTTTGTGATGTGGCATATGCGGTTCCCTTGATTGCTTACGTATTTGTAAGCTGGTTTTAAAAAGTGTTATGATTTCATTTAAGTACTTTCTGATTTCACATACTTAGTACTGTATTGACCTCCTTGAGCTGCGTTCATGCCTTGGTAAGGGCAGCGGTGCTAGATCCACATTCCTAGGATCTACGTTGGTGTCGGAGCTCCGTCCTTTAGGAGGCTCTGCTTTTAGGTATGATCTCCTGTTGTAGATAGTTTTATCTGATCGGGGTATGGCGGGAGCACTGTCGCCATAGTTGTATATTTCCTTAAGTGCAGTCGGGTTATGCGATGTCGGATGTAGCTGCTAAACCATGTTTATATATATATATCTTAGAAAGCGTGTTTTCGCATAAAGCGTATGTCTTATTTTATAAAGCTGTTTCATGTCTTGCTTTATATTTCCGTGATTACTCGATGTATGACTACTTGGGTGCCGTGAGGCACGATCCACGACAGAGCGGGTCGTGACAAAAGTAGTATCGAGCGATTAATCTCGGAAAGTGTCTCTGAGCCGTATCTAGTAAGTCTTGATTATCGGTGTGTTGTGCACCACGATGTCGAGAGGCTATAGGATATTTAGGATTAGTTTCCATTTTCTCATTACGAGATCGTGCTTTAGAGTTGTGTTATAGGTTGGACCTCTAACGTATTCCTTTCTATGTGATTATGCCTCGCGTAAGGCAACCGGGCCCAGAAGGCAAGCGGCCGGAGGCTGCTAGCGAGACACCCGAGTCACGAGGCTCGGGCCCGGTCTATACGAGCGGCGAGTTCTATGGCGCCGCCCCAGCGAGACCACGGTACCCGCGCCTCGTCCCGCGGCTGGGCGGAGAGTTAGGCTCTGAGAGATGACCAGCTATTGGCTAAAGTTGTGGCGATACGAGAGATTGGATCTGGCGGTTCAGTTCGGCTCGGCCCGATCGCGCGTGGTACGCGAGGCGAATAGTTTGAGACTACGAGATTTCTTGAGTTGTAGCCTTGAGTTTCTGGGTGGCGGGAGGATGATCGCGAGTTCATCCGTCGACTCTGAGAAGAATCGTAGGGTGATCGAGGCCTCGGAGGCAGTCTGTGACGCTTTGGTTCGCGTCCGCTGCGTGATACCGCGATCGATTGGTTTGATTATGGGAGTTATCCGGGAAACACGCGTCCCGGTACTTGGGATGAGTTCTCGGAGGCTTTCCTCGCTTCTTGCCTCCTCGCGGATGAGGAGGTGCGGTGATAGATTTTACTGCGAGGCGAGAGGGCCTTGTCGGGAGTACAATGTCGAGTTTGATTCATTGGCTCGATATGTCCCGGCATTGGTAGCAGATATGGAGGATAGGGTGCACGTATGTCACCGGGCTGAAGCGACTATATGGCGAGTCATGTGCGGGTGTTTCTCTCCGGTAGGTATGGACATTACCGCGTGCGAGCTCGCCGCTTGGATGCGAGGCGCGAGGTCGGCGAGTGGGCGACGGCGGCGAAGAAGGCCGGGGCGGGAGGTCTTACGGTGGTTATCGTGGTGGCGGCCTCGGCGGCGATCTGGGTCGCACCACGGCCGGCTGAGCACTCGCACCGTCGCTCGGCCGGCCCGAGTTTTGAGGACCGGGGCCAGGGCTTGAGCGTCGAGTAGCGAGTGCGGCGATCAGGACCACCCGGTGTGGCGTCGGTAGATCATTCACGGGAAGTGTGGTACTACTTTTGGAGCTTATTCTGATTGTGGCCAGCGGTCACTGCGGCTTGTCAGGCCAAGGCGGCGGTGGTAGGCTCGGCCGAGTTACATTGCGCTTCATCATCTCCTCTGATTACTCGCCGGGCGAGGTACTCGTGGGTCGGCCAGTCGCGGCGGTCGTGGCTCGGGTCGATTCGCGGTCCTCGAGCCGCGTTTATGCTTTGTCGGTAAGGAGATCGGAGGCCTCACGATGTAAATCACGGGTACCTTATCGGTTCTGGGTTTGATGTGTATGCTTTGATAGATCAGGTTCTACTCATCTATATATCTCCACTTGTTGCTAGTAGGATGAGGATAGAGCACGAATCCATAGACCGCTCGAGTAGCTACGCGATGGGTGATTCGGTGGTAGCTCGGCGGGTATATAGAGCTTGTCTGTGACCGTTCTGATCGTCGGACCACTAGCCGACTTGATAGAGTTGGAGATGATTGACCCGGCGTGATTATGGGGATGGATTGGCTGGCTTGCTACGCCAATGTAGGCTGAGAGAAAGTAATCTGATTCAGTTTCGGAGGCCGGTTGTTGAGTGGGAGGAGCGCGGTATCAGCAGGGGTAGGTTTATTTCCTACCTCAAGGCTAGGAAGATGGTGCGAGAAGGGTATATCTACCGTCTCGTTGGTGTTTGATCTGAAGGCTGCGGTACCAGATTTTGATCGATTCGATAGTCGGCGAGTTCCCAGGCGTGTTTCGGATGACCTCGGTGTCCCTCACGAGAGGAGATCGAGTTTTGTATAGATGTGTTGCGGATACTCGGCCTATTTCCATTCCGCCATCTGAGAATGCTTTGCGAGTTGAGAGAGTTGAAGGACCGGTGAGGATTTCTTTGGAGAAGGGCTTCATCGAGCCTAGTGTTTCTCACGAGGCCCGTGTATTCGTGAAGAAGAAGAAGGGCGGGGCTGCGCATGTGTGTTGATTCTGACGGTGAACAAGGTGACCATTAAACGAATACCCCCTTCCGGGATTGATGATTTGTTCGACGATTGCGAGTGCGAGATGTTTCTCAGATTGATCTGCGATCGGGCTATCATCAGTGCGAGTCGAGAGGTGGATGTCCCTAGGGCGCATTCGGACGATGCGGGCATTATGAGTTGAGTCATGTCTTTTGGGTTGACCAATGCTCGTGGTATTCATGGATTTGATGAGCGAGTGTTCAAACCATTTTGAACACGTTTGTGATAGTGTTCATTGATGATATCTTGGTTTATTCTCGCTCGGGCGAGGAGCATGCGGGCATTTGAGGCTGTCTTGTGATTCTGCGAGACCGGTGATTATGCGCCAAGTTTTCCAAATGTGAGTTTTGGTTGACTTGATGGCGTTTCTTGGGCATATTGTGGGCGGATGGCATTCGAGTTAATCTGGCGAATCGAAGCGATCGGGACTTAGCCTGAACTACTACTCGCGAGGTTCGCGATTTTACGGGCCTTGCGAGATATTATCGGTTCGTAGAAGTTTGCTTCTATCTACGCACCATTGACTAGGTGACTCGAGAAGGCAGCCAAGTTTGATGGGTGATGCTTGTGGCGAGGTTTCGATTCTTTGAAAGAAGGCGGCAGCCCGTTCTTACTCTTCGGAGGTCGGATGGTTATGTCGTGTATTGTGATCGTCGGCGCATCGGGTTGGGATGTGTGTTGATGCGGCATGGCGGGGTTATAGCATATCGTCGGCGGTGAAAAGCACGAGGAACTACCCGCGTGATTTGGAGTTGGCGGTAGTGATTGGCGCTTTGAAGATCTGGAGAGCACTATTTGTATGGGGTTCGCGTGGATATTTATCTGAGACCACAGAGCCTCGGTATATCTTGACGAGGAGAGTGAACTTACGGCGAAGGCGGTGGTTAGAGTTGCTTAAGGATTACGATGTTGATATCTGTACCACGGGAAGGCGATGTTGTGGCGGATGCTCTTAGTCGTAGGTCGATGGGAGCCTATCGGATGTGCGGCTAGAGAGGAGGGACATGGTTAGTGATTTGCATCGATTAGCGAGCCTTGGTGTCCGTTTGATTGATTACGATAGCGATGGGGTTAGAGTTCGTGAGGTTGAGTCTTCCGTGCGTCGAGAGGTGAAGAGCGCGATTAGAGATCGGCTTTGATTACGATATCGTGTCTGACTCTTACGTGAGGGCAAGGTCCTTTGAGGTAGCACGATGGGGTGCTAAGGTTTGAGAAGCGGTATGTGTTCGGATGTTTGAGGACTTGGCGAGTTCTTGGGAAGCCTGGCGTAGCGTTACTCTATCCGTCCGAAGTCGACGAAGATGTACCGACGCCCAGATCTGTGTATTGGTGGGATGGCTTGAAGAGAGCGTTGCGAGTTCGTAGCTCGATGCGTGTTGTCGGCGGTGAAGGTAGAGCACGAGGCACGGTGGTTTATTCTGAACGATTGAGATCAGGCACGGAAGTGGGAGGTAATCGACATGGACCGTCGCGTGATTACCTCGCACTTTCGGAGAGACATGATTCTATATGGGTTATAAATCGGCGGTGTGAAATCAGCCACTTTCTTCCGTCGGGGCGACTTTTAGTGAGGATTATGCGGACTTTACATCAGAGATCGTCGGTGCGTGAGTCCTGCCGATCATATCAGGCGAGAGGCCGGTTCGGCTAACGCGGAGAGTCGCTTCGAGAGGGTTTAGGGGCGAGTGAGCACGTCTGCATTTCATCCACGAGCGAGACGGGCGAGCGAGCTATCGGACTCTTGAGGATATCTGCGAGCTTTGTGTTATTGACCGATGGTAGTTGGGAGGATCATTTGCCTCTAGTTGAGTTCGCGTATAATAATAGCTACTGCTCGGTATTGGATGGCGCCTTATGAGGCCTTGTATGGGAGAAGTGCGGTCGCCTATAGGTTGGTTCGATGTGGGCAAGGTGCGGCTAGTGGGACCCGATTTGATACGGCGATGGATAAGGTGAAGCTTATCGAGGCGGCTATTGACGGCTTCGAGTCGGCGAAGTCATATGCGAGATCATCGTCGTCGGCATGCTTGAGTTCGAGTTCATGATTGGGTTTTCTAAAGGTGTCACCCGTGAAGGGTGTGATGAGATTCGGGAAGAAGGAAACTTCGACCCTAGGTACGTTGGGCGTTTGATTGTCGCGAGGTAAGCAAGGTTACTACGAGTTGAATCTGCCGTCCGTCTGGAGCGATGCATCCGTTTTCACGTATCTATCTTTGAGGAGATGTATCGGGGATCCATCTAGGGTACACCGATTGGCGATGTCAAGTGTGAGGGGTTATCGTATGAGAAGATTCCCATAGCGATAGTCGATCGTCGGGTTAGGCGTCTGCGGACGAGGGCGTGGCTTAGTCGAAGTCTTGTGGCGGAGCGAGCTCGAGGAGGAGATGGCGTGGGAAGCGAGGAGGACATGAGGCGAAGTATCTCGCTTTATTCCCAGCGCCTCGGGTAATTCACTTTCCTCTTGTAAATTTTTAGTTATCGTTTACGCCTAAGTGTTGTTACGTGGCGTGTGTGGCATTTGCAGCTGTTTAAGTTATGAAGAATCTTATCGTTAAGCGTCTTGGGAAGGAACATTCGGACGAATGTTTCTAAGGAGGAGAATGTTATACCGTATTTCAGTATATGCGTGGGGATACGTCTGAAAAGTTTAGCCTTAAAGTTTAGGCTTGGGCGATTTTTGGGCCTGACTCATGAAAGCGAATAGTTTTAGGCGAAGCGTTTCCACGACTTTCGTAGGGTAAATTCGGCTATGCCATTTCTAATTTTGCGGATTTTTCAGAGAGGCGAAACATTTTGGACCAGCGGGAGGCGACGCGGCACCTCCGATTGGTGGACTTAAATCGTCCGTTTGGGCGAATTGGACTAGCAATGATTACGTTTTTGTGCCTTGTGCACAAATCGAGTTGGTAGGATATTTGTGTATAGTTAATCCTCACTTTACACTTGCCTTGCACTTGTCTTAATCTTGGCCATTGGTTGGCCAGCAACGACCTATAAATACCCCAGAGATGAAGAGTTCTTCGTCCACAAATCTTTCAAGTCTTGAAAAATCCTCTCCTCTCCCTTTGTAGCCTTTTAGTCAACACCTCCTCACTTGTGAAGGCCATGGCGAATACCCCCATAGCCTGAAGTTTGGCGAGCCACCACTAGCCTAGCCAAAAATCTACCCCTACTTGGTAGAAAAGTTGTCTTAGTATTGTTATAATGCCCAAAATACCTAGCCCAAATCCCTTAGTACTTAGTAGAAGTTGTGAAGAACTTAAGGTTTCTTAGACTCTGGGCGTACAACTTAGGAGCTAAACCTTGCTCAGTAGCGACTTTATCTAGGATATTATTGGGCTTCTTGAGGTAACAAATCCTAACCTCTTTTGAATTAGAGAATACTACTGTTGTAGTATTAGAATAAGTATTAAATACTTAGAAGATTATCACGAATAGAATTGGTATTACCACAGTAGAAGGGTTTAAAGAAGAATAATCAAAGCGTACTTACATGGAATTTGCTTTCACGATGAACTTATATAGCTCATGGGTAGGGAAGTCTTTGTGACTTTCCATAGAATTGTGAACCCTCTGTTTAGAATGACCTCGAGTAGTCTTTGATAGATGTGCTGTGACTATTATGGTGACTCTGCTTGCGCGACATATTGACTTAGCGGTGGTTTTATTTGAGAAGGTATGTGATTCTTCCTAAAGCATGATATTTTACAATATATATAATGCGGTAAGCGTCATGTGTTGACTAAAATATAACTACGGCAATGTCTTTGACTTAAGCTGAATAATACTTACGGCAATGCCTGGCTTAAGCACGAATAACAACTACAGTGATGCCTGCGGCTTAAGCACGAATAATAAAGATCGAAAGCATTTCAAAGAATCTTTGAATCATTTTTATGAAGAGAACTAATTGGTTTTAAAGCGAAGCTTAAGAGTTATACTAGCCTTATGGGAAGTTAAGTATAACCACTTAAGATTGATAAAAGAAGCAGTTTGCCTATGTGTTTATAACGGACTTATATTGAATTGTGAAAAGAATAATAAGATGGTTTGATAAGTAGACATGATATGATGCTATGTGTGTTAGTATCTTGTAACGTTTGTATAAGAAAGTATCCTTGTTGTGCTTATGTTGTTTAAAGATAATTTGTTATGTTAGTGTACTATCGCTCGCCTCTTGAGATGATCTGGGGTTAAGTTGCCCTCCGATGCGGGGTAGACTTCGGTGATGCAGGACCGTGATTCGAGAATACCTCATGCGGGTCGAGGGCCTATGCGAACTCTGAGAGTTCGAGTTAGTATGCGGGGTTATGCCTCATGCGGTCATGTGGCCGTGCGGACAGCGAGTCGGGGCGATGCAGGAGTAGCTACCCTCGATGCGGGGTTATACCTCATGCGGGCCCGTGAGTGGCCTATGCGGACTCGGGAGTCGAGTTAGGCTTGCGAGTGATATCTGAGGTAGTGGCCTGCTTGAATCATTCGCGGCCTAGAAAGACCTATTACAGTTTACCTATTGTTTGTGATGTGGCCTATGTGCGGTTCCTTGATTGCTTCATACGTATTTGTAAGCTGGTTTTAAAAAGTGTTATGATTTCATTTAAGTACTTTCTGATTTCACATACTTAGTACTGTTGTCTTGACCTCGCCCGAGGCTGCGTTCATCTGCGCGGTAAGAGCGGCAGTCTTAGATCCAGCATTCCTAGGATCTACGTTGGTGTCGGGAGCTCCGTCGCTGGGAGGCTCTGACTTTTGGGTATGATCTCCTGTTGTAGATAGTTTTATGCTGATCGGGGTATGGCGGGGCCTGTCGCCATAGTTGTATATTTCCTTAGAGTGCATGAGTCGGGTTATGCGATGTCGGATGTAGCGCTAAACCATGTTTATATATATATCTTAGAAAGCGATGTTTTCGCGTAAAGCGTATGTCTTATTTTATAAAGCTGTTTCATGTCTTGCTTTATATTTCCGATTACTCGATGTATGACTACTTGGGTGCCGGTAAGGCGCGATCCACGGGCCAGGCAGGTGCGTGACACTACCACTCGATATTCGGATGGCGCCTTATGAGGCCTTATGCGGGAGGAAGTGCGGTCGGCCGATAGGCTGGTTCGATGTGGCGAGTGCGGATAGTGGGACGGTTGGTGCGGCGAGCGATGGATAAGGTGAAGCTTATCGAGGCGGTTGCTCGCGGCTTCGAGTCGGCGAAGTCATATCACGGATCATCGTCGTCGGCATCCGGTTCGAGGTTGATGATTGGGTTTTCTGAAGGTGTCACCCGTGAAGGGTGTGATGAGATTCGGGAAGAAGAAGCTTCGGCCCAGTACATTGGGCGTGTCAGTGTCGCGGGGTAAGCAAGGTTGCCTATGAGTTGGATCTGCCGTCCGTCTGGAAGCGATCATCGGTTTTCACGTATCTATCTTTGAGGAGATGTATCGGGGATCCATCTAGGTACACCGATTGGCGATGTCGGTGTGAGGGGTTGCTCGTATGAGAGATTCCATAGCGATAGTCGATCGTCGGGTTAGGCGTCTGCGGACGGGGCGTGGCCGTCAAAGTCTTGTGGCGAACGAGCTCGAGGAGGAGATGGCGTGGGAAGGCGAGGAGGACATGAGGCGAAATATCCTGCTTTATTCCCGCGCCTCCAGGTAATTCACTTTCCTACTTGTAAATCTTCATTATCGTTTATGCCTAAGTGTTGTTTTGTGGCCGTGTGTGGCATTTGCAAAATATTTAAGTTATGAAGAACCTTATCGTTAACTGTCTTGGGAAGGAACATTCGGGACGAATGTTTCTAAGGAGGAGAATGTTATACCCGTATTTCGAGGTATGTGCGTGAGGCGTGCGTGCGAAAGTCTAGCCTTAAAGTTTAGGCACAAGACATTTTTTTGGGCCTGACTCACTAAAAGAATCGTTTTCGGCGAAGCGTTTTACCTGACTTCGCGTAGGGTAAATTCGGCTATGTCATTTCTAATTTTTGCGGATTTTTAGAGAGGCGAAACACTTTGGACCAACGAGAGGCGACAATTTTCACCCTCTCGTTGGTGGGCGTGGCGAGTGGCGAATTGGAGGGCTTGTTTTGTCAAGGAGTTGGTAGGATATTTTGTGTAGTAGATAGAATGGACACTTGCCTAAATCCTCTTCACTTGCCTTGCACTTGGCATCGTCTTGGCCGTTGGTTGGCCATGTCTTGACTTATAAATACCCCCAAGATGAAGAGTTCTTCATCCACAAAAACTTTCAAGTCTAAAATCCTCCTCTCACTTGTTAGCCCTTTTCGTCCAAACACATTCCCACTTGGTGAAGCTTAGCGAGGGAGCTACCACTGCTTAGAAATCTACCCACTCCTTGGTAGAAAAGTTGTCTTCTAGTATTGTTATAATGCCCAAAATACCTAGCCCAAATCCCTTAGTACTTAGTTGAAGTTGTGAAGAACTTAAGGGTTCTTGGAGCTATCGGGCGTTCAAATTAGGAGCTAAACCTTGCTCGGGAGCAGCGTTTAACTTGGATAATTTTGGGCTTATCGAGGTAAATAAACTTGTCCTTCTTTTGTAATTAGATAATACATCTGTAGAAGTATAGAAATAAGTATTAAATACTTAGAAGGATATCACGAATAGAATTGGTATTATCACGATGAAGGGTTTAAAGAAGAATAATTGAACTATACTTACTTAGAATTTGTTTTCTGATAGACTTGAGTAGCTCATGGGTAGGGAAGTCTTTGCCAGATTTTCCGTAGAATAAAGGACCCTCTTTAAGCATCTGAGTATTAGTAGAGCGTTGATAGGCGTGTCGACTATTATAGGTTGATTCTCTGCGCGCGACATATTGACTTGGCGGTGGTTTTAGAGAAGGTATGTGATTCTTCCTAAAGCATGATATTTTAAAATATATATATAGTACGGTAGACGTACATGTGTTAACTGAATAATAACTACGGCAATGTCTTTTGACTTAAGCCTAAATAATAATTACGGCAATGTCTTTTGACTTAAGCCCGAATAATGAGAGTCTTGATGCATTTCAAAAGAATACTGAATCATTTTTAACAGAAGAGAACTAATTGGTTTTTAAACAAAAATCTTAAGGGTTATACTAGCTTTATGGGAAGTTAGGTATAACAACTTAAGAAAGATAAAAGGAACAGTTTACTTATGTGGTTATAACAGACTTATATTGATTTATGGAAAGAATAATAAGATGGTTTGATAAGAAGACATGATATGATGTTATGTGTGTTAGTGTCTTGTAACGTTTGTATAAGAGGGTATTATTATTGTGCTTATGTTGTTTAACGATAAGCTGTTATGTTAGTATTATATCACTCACCTCTTGACATCATCACAGGGGTTAGGCGCCTCCGATGCGGGGTATACCTCGAGGCGATGCTGTGTGACTATGATGCGAGGATACCTCATGCGGGTCGAGGACCTATGCGGAACTACGAGTTCGGAGTTAGTGTTGGGGTTATACCTCATGCGATGCATGTGGCCGTGCGGACTACGAGTCGGGGCGATCTTGAGGAGTAGCTACCCTCGATGCGGGGTTATACCTATGCGGGCCTATGTGAGTGGCCTATGCGGACTACGGAGTCGAGATTAGGCTTGCGTAGTGATATTACGGGCAATTGGCCCTGCTTCGATCATTCGCAGCCTAGAAGAGACCTGTTACAGTTTACCTATTGTTGCTCTTGTTTATGATGTGGAACTATGTGCGGTTACATTGGATTGTTTCGTGCATACTTGTAAAATTGATTTTTAAAGTGATATGATTTCATTTAAGTACTTCTGATTTCACATACTTGGTACTGTTATCTTGACCTCCCCGAGCTGCGTTCATCTGCATGGTAAGGCGGCAGTGCTAGATCCAGCGTCCTTAGGATCTTTGCGTTGGTGTCGAGGCTCCGTCTTCTAGGAGGCTCTACTTTTGGGTATGATCTCACTGTATTGTAGATAGTTTTGTACATTAAGGGTATGGCGGGGCCTGTCCGCCATAGTTAATTACTTCCCCAGAAGTGCGTAGTCTATTATGCAGTTGAGATGTAGCTATGCAAAACTATGTTTATATATATATATGCAGAAAAGCGAGCTTTTCTTGAGATAAATTGTTTCTCCTTTTTAATAATGTTTCTTGTCTTGTTTTATATTTCCGCTGATTTTCTCGATGTATGGCTGCAGGTGCGGGTAAGGCACGATCCAGGGCCGAGGCAGTCGTGACCTTACTCGTAGAATAATTCTAGATCTGAGATTCCTTATTCTACGGAAAAATTGGCGACACTTCCACTGCAGTCAAATTACACAAGTCTCGTAAATACGATTACTATGTAAATCTGATTCAATTCTATTCTTATATACCTTCCTTGTATATAACTTATACTCAATTCCACACTTCTACAATATGTAATCTCCAATTCTGATAGAAGGACAAATTATTTACCTCGATAAGCCCAAAATTATCCAAGTTTAAATGTCGATCATGAGCAAGGTTTAGCTCTGTCATATGCGCTCGATCGCTCCAAGAAACCCTTAGAAGTTCTACACAACTTCTACTTAATACTTCAACCACTATGAAGATTTTTCCCTAGGGTTTCGTTTAGTGACTAAAGGAAGTATAGTAGTATTTCTAGGCTTTTAGTATAGAGGTAACTTTGGAATACTACAAGGTATTTGGGCTAAGGTATTTTGGAATAACAACAATACTTGGAGAATACTTTTCAACCAAAGGGGTATTTCACGAGATCAACTCGAGGAAAGGGGTTTAGTGAGGGCTCTCAAGGGGAGGAGGCTTGGGCGAAAACTTCTGACTAAGAGGAGGATTTTAAGACTTGGAAAATGTTTGTGGATGAAGAAGTCTTGACTAAGGGGGTATTTATAGGGCCTTGATGGCCAAGATTAAGGCAAGTGGAGGGCAAGTGGAGGGTGGGGATTTGGGCAAGTGTACTTATCCATCTCTACACAAATATCTACCTAACCTTGACCAAGGTTTTAACACCAAAAGCGTGCCAGCAAAAGCCTGATACGAGTCCACTTTGAGGGTGACACATGTCGCCTCCCGTTAGTCAAAATATTTTATCTCTCGGAAAAAATCCGCAAAAATAATAAATGTCGCAACCGAAATTTTCCCTTCGCAAAGTCCGGAAAACGTTTCGTCGGAAAACAATTCTTTTCGCTAGTTGTGAACAAATTTGGTCCCTTTGCCTACTTAAGGCTTGAACTTTTGTACGTACGTCCTCACGTACATACTCTGAAAATACGGGGTATAACAATTATTATAAATTTGTTAAAATTATTTTTAAAAAAATTAGTGTAATTTTATAGTTAATGATTGGACGAGAGAGTCAAAATTGGGTGTGAACAGTGAATAACTACTTAAATATGACTTGGGCTACTGCTGCAAGCATCTGTAACTGGAAGGGGAAAAGGAGAATGTTCTACAACACAAGTATTACTTAGCTTGTTAAATTATTACTTAATTAATTTTAGAATTTTACATAGTGAATAAATACTTAAATGTGACTTAGGCTACTGCTGCAAGTGCATCTGTAATTGGAAGGGGAAGAGGGGAACCCTTTAAAAGGCCAAGAGTTGTTGGAATGGGAGTGCTTCAAACATAAAGTGGTTTTAAAATTGTCAATGTAAGTTTGAATTTAACATACAATTTTCAGATTTGAACCTAATCTTTGCAAGCAAGCCTAAGTCAGTCAATTTTTGTTAATGCAACCTGAAATGTCAAATAGTTCTTCAACTATGCCTATGAATTCAGCTATAGTCACTAGGGACCTTGGCCATTACAAACCAAAACTAGGAGGAGTAAAATGGAAAGAAAGTCTTGTTATAACACAATAAGGTCTTCAAGAGATGAGAGGACAAAAGAGAATGAGAACAAGGTCCAAGGCTGCTGAGTTGAATCATTTAAGCCAAACAAGTTCATCAGCTGCCTAGTAAATGAAATGCAAAAATGAAGATGAAGTAGTTATTTTGTGTAAAGCTGACTGTACTGATTGTTATGCAACTATGACTGCAAGTTTGATGTATATTTTGTGAAACGATATGCAGTTGTGACTGCACCTTATTTAGTTTATACCTTTGGAAATAATTCTGCAATTATGACTGCACTTTTGTGTTAGTGGTGCTAACTTGAATTAAGCCTTGTATTGACAATGAAGTCCTGCAATATTAAGCAGTTGTGACTGCACTAGTTTGGTGTATAATTTATGTTTCTTTTGAACCTGATATGCGGTGATTAACTTCTGATTATTAGTATGCACTTCTTGTGGTGTAATTTGAGCATAATGGGCAGTGTTAAGACTACACTTCTTTGGTGTCTTTTTTTTGCCATAATGGGCAGTGTTAAGATGCATTATACTAACAAGATGTAATCAAATATAACAAAAGAGAATTCCTGATACAAGCTTCATTTGATTAGCAATACTTCATACACCAAGACAAGGTAGATTACAAAAGAGGTAAGCCAAGGTAGATTACATAAGAGACTATATCTAATGACATGAAGAGGCTAAGGCAAATTCATTGAACCTTTATTCATATAGATGACCCCAAATCAATACCTTATAGCTATAACTACAACATAACAACAAAACACAACAAAAAAGAGTACATTCTCCCTAGTCCTTTGTTTAACCATCTTGGTCTTCCACTTCTTTTCCTTTTTTTTCATCTTCTCAGTCTCTCCTTTCAACTTCTTCAATTGCATCTCTATACAATTGTCACCTTGGTTGGATGTTTTAGTCTTGTTAACTTCTTCAGAAGCTTCTTCGACCAATTTATCATATTCATTGATTGATGTATACTGTAAACGTGTAAATATAAGAAACAATATATTCCCTACCCATAATTAGAATATTTCCATATATTGTATAAATATAATTATTGTAAGACTAGGATTCCTCTTTTGTATAGGCTTAGAATTCCTATTGTATAAGGGATGAATATTGTACTATATATATACCTTGATATTAATGAAAGACTCCCCAAGGGAGATTAATATCATCTTACATAGTATCAGAGCCAGACCCATTCCAATTCTTTGTTCACTGATGTTGAGCCCCCAAATTATATTATACACGCTCCAGTTAACGGGGTCTGGGCGTGCGGGGGAGTGTTAAGAGTCCCACATCGGTAATGGAATGGAACATGGACTCCTTATATGTACTTGGACAATCCTCACCCTACAAGCTAGCTTTTGAGGTTGAGTTAGGCCCAAGATCTATTTCTTTACATGGTATCAGAGGAGGCCGTGGTCGTGGCAAGGGTAGCGGTCAACAGAACCAGCAGCAGCAACAACAACAAGATCGCAGAACAACTAGGCCGCGGCTCCTCAGCAATTCACACATAGATCCGCGCCCGATCTGACGCGGCGCCAGGTTGAGCGCGACAAAGTCATTCCGGTCCAGCGACCTACAATCCGTATTATTACCCTGATTTGTTGGGCCGCTCGACCTCGCATCGAGCCGTGCAAGGTCAAGTTTTGCGAGTCGCGGCCTGTCTTTGGCGCATGAATCTATGTGCAGTGCGAGGATCAGCGGCTGGTTCTGCGATCTTGTTGTTGTTCTTGCTGCTTTGGTTACGTTGACGCTACCCTTGCACGACCACGGCCTCACGATACCGTAAAGAATAGATCTTGGGCCTAACTCGACCTCAGCTAGTTTGTAGGGTGAGGATTGTCAATACATATAAGAGTCCATGTTCCATTCCATTGCCGATGTGGGACTCTTAACACTCCCATGCGCCAGATTAAGCGTGGGCGTGTATAATATAATTTGGGGGCTCAATATCAGTGAACAAAGAATTGGAATGGGTCTGGCTCTGATACTATGTAAGATGATATTAATCTCCCTTGAGGAGTCTTCGTTAATATCGAGGTATATATAAGTACAATATTCATCACTTATCTGATAAATTCTAAGCCTATACAAAGAGAATCTAGTCTTACAATAATTATATTTACCTGATATATGAAAATATTCTAATTATGGGTAGGGAATATATTGTTTCTTATATTTACGTTTATATCGTCAATCGATGAATATGATAAATTGGTGAAGAAACTTAGAAGAAGTTAACAAGACTAAAACATCAACCAGGTGACAATTGTATAGAAATGCAATTGGAGAAGTTGAAAGGAGGCGAGAAGATGAAAAAAGAGGAAAAGAAGTGGAAGACCAAGATGGTTAAACAAAGGACTAGGGAGAATGTACTCTTTTTTGTTGTGTTTTGTTGTTATGTTGTAGTTATAGCTATAAGGTATTGATTTGGGGTCATCTATATGAAGAAAGGTTCAATGAATTTGCCTTAGCCTCTTCATGTCATTAGATATAGTCTCTTCAAGAATCTGCGTCGGCGGCGCCCGGCCTGTCTTTGAGGCGTTGCGGCGCTTCGATCAGTCGCGGATCCTCAGCGGCCAGCCCCTTCTCGCTATCGATTTACCCGCGTCTCGGCTCCAGCGCCACTTTGTCTGCTCATCGTCATGGAAACTTCGTTCAAGCATGAAATCTTCAAACCCAAAGTCCATTTCAACATGCGCCCAAACTATCTCTCCACTTCTAAAGAACCCAAAATTTGTCAAACAAGACCCTAATTAGAATGCGGCTATATATGAGGAATTCAATGCTTTAACTAAACAACACACGTGAGATCTAGTACCTAGACCTAAGGGGGTGAATGTAATTCGATGTATGCGGTTTTTTCGTCACAAGTTCAGAGACAATTGGGATCTTGAGAGGTATAAGGCCCGTCTTGTGGTTAATGACATAAATCAGTAGGAGGATATTGATTGTGGAGAGACCTTCAGCCCAGTTGTCAAACCGGCTACTATTCACACAATTTTGAGTAATGTCATGGGCAAACACTGGCCGATCCATCAACTTGATATGAAGAATTCATTCTTACATGGGGACCTGAGAGAACCGATTACATCGTCATTGCGCAGGTTCGCCCGTCAGTGATCCTGCTATGTGTGCCGTCTCCGGAAGTCACTATATGGCCTGAAATAGGCTCCCCGAGCGTGGTATGATCGTTTTGTCAGGTATATCTTGCAGATTGGGTTTGTATGCAGCAAGAGTGATACATCACTCTTCATTTTTCATCGAGTAGTGCTGCTGCTTACTTATTCTTGTGCGTGGATGATATTGTTCTGACCGCCTCCTCAGATAGATTGAAAAATGAGATTATTGTCTTGCTTAAGTCCGAATTTGCAATGACTGATTTGAGAAAGCTGAGTTATTTCTTGGGGATATCAGTGACTAGGTGCGCGATCACGTACTCTTGTGTCGGCGTAAGTATGCGAGAGGAGATAGTGTCTGAGCTATGATGGCGAATTGCAAAGTTATGCCTACTCGGTCGATCGAAATCTAAGCTCGGTGATATGGATGGTGCTCGTCTCGATCTACTACGTATAGGAGCCTTGCGAGTGCATGATATCTCACATTTACGGGCGACGCATAGCTTATGTTGTTCAGCAGGTGTGTTTATTCATGCATGCCCTCAGGGAGTCTCATTTCACTGCTCTTAAGCGTATCATTCGATACATTAAGGGTACACTTGATTATGGTTTGCACCTATACCCCTCTGCGCCAAACATGTTGCTCTCATATACGGATGCAGATTGGGCAGGGTGTCCGGACAAGCGACGCTCCACCTCTGGCATTTGTGTTTTTTTAGGGGATAATCTGATTTATTGTTCTACCAAGCGACATGCTACCCTATCTAGATACAGTGTCGAGGCTGAGAACATAGGCGCTGCAAATGTAGTAGCTGAGATTTGTTGGCTTAAAGCGGTATTAGAACTTGATGTCGCTGCGTCATACGTCTATTGTGTCTTTGTGATAACATCTCTGCCCGTATTTGTCATGTCAGGTCATCGTGAATCAAGCACATTGAGATAGACCTACACTTTTTTCGTGAGAAAGTTGTTCTAGGCCATGTTAGAGTGTTACATATTCCATCATCTTATCAGTATGCAGACATATTTACCAAAGGATTTCCTAGACAGTTGTTTCTTGACTTCAGATCCAGTCTCAGTGTCCGGCCTCCTCCCGCTACGACTGAGGGGGTGTGTAAACGTGTAAATATAGGAAACAATATATTTCTACCCATAATTAGAATATTTCCATATATTGTGTAAATTTAATTATGGTAAGACTATGATTCCTCTTTTGTATAGGCTTAAGATTCCTATTGTATAAGGGATGAATATTGTACTCTATATATTCTCTATGACTTTTCCAATGTGACTGAGTACTTGAAGCGATTAAATCTTGTGGATCAACTTCTTTGTTGTCGGCGAGCACATTCGCGATACCAAGCGGTGTTATAATTGATTGCTGGCCTTCCTAAAGGCGAATATGATACTTTGGCCACCATAATTCAACAGGCAGATCCGTTACCCAGCTTTCACAAAGCTCGCTCGCAGTTGTTGTTCAAAAAAACTCGACGTGCTAAGTAGGATGAGCACAGTCAGAAGGCATAAGCGGTCGAAACGCGCCCTCAATATCCAATGCGCGAAAACTCTCAGCGCGGCGGGGCCAGCGGTGGAAAGGGTGGAAGGTGTTGCGGTAGAGAGGCGTGGTGCGTGGCATGGGTCGCGATCAGCGAGAACCAGCGGCGGCAGCGAGGATCGCGAGAATAAGCGGGTCGCGGCTCGCCGACGGTCGCGCCTGAGCGCGGCGCGCGGTAAAGTCGTAGTGCCCGATTGAGGCGTGACGAGTCCATTCGGTACTGCAGCCCTACAATCCGTATTCTTACCCTGGTTTGTTGGGCCGCTCGGCTTCGCGGCGAGTCGGCTTCATGCGAGGTCGGGTTTTGCGGCCTCATCCGGCATGACACCAGCTGAGTTGGGGCGGGCGTTGACACCTCTCCTGCGGCTGATAATACTTGATACGTGGACTCGGCGCCACGTCTCCGTCACCCAATCTGCGGTACTATCCTAGCTGTTTAGTTTAAAGCATCCTCGATATGTTCTGATTGGTAGTGACAGCGCATTCGATTAAAGGGTATGGTACCTGCATACACCACATACTAAATCCGCCTTCTCCGCCAAAACACCTATAGGCACCGCGTGATTAAGAACCTCATATATGTCGCGATTTACTCGTAATAATTCGGTCTCAGTGGATTTTGGCCCTTTTGGTTTAAGCGTGAAGGATCTTCATGCGGGGACACCTCTTACGAGATCTGATAGCACGGGTGATCTCTATCCGTTCACTTCCGCCTCGGCTGCGGATCTTGCTCTCCAGTCACTCTGGCGGTTGTTTCTTCTTCAACTTGGCATAATAAGCTTGGTCATCCAGGAGTTCCAATTTTTAATTTTCTTAAAGGCAACAATTTCATTGCTTGTAATGAGAAACTTGCCCAAAATTGTGTTTCTTGATCTTTAGGCAAACATATTCGTTTTCCGTTTAAATCATCTACTAGTGTTACACTTGCTCCTTTTGATATTATACATGTCGATTTATGGACATCTACTATCTCTAGTTCTCTCGGTCATAAATACTATCTTGTGTTTCTTGATGATTTTTCACACTATATTTGGTTATATCCTCTTAAATTTAAATCGGAAGTTTTTGCCAAATCTCTTGAGTTTACTTAAGTTTATCCACGCCTGATTTGTAAAAAGTATAAAATCATTTCGGTCACGATAATGGTCATGAATTCAATAACTACATGTTTCTAGGTTTGGTACAAATAATGACATAATTTTTAACTTCTCACCTGCCTCACTCGCAAAATGGTAAAGATGAAAGAATCATCGTGCCATTAACAATATGATTCACACCTATTGATTCATGCCTCCTCCTCCTTCATTACGGGTATATCTTTGCTAAAATGTCGAATACATTCTAAATATTCTTTCTACTAGCACTCTTCACAATATGACCATCTGAAATCCTCTACCATAGAGTCTCTCACATGATCATCTGAGTTTTGGTGTCAGTGCTATCCCAACCTCAATTCTTAGCCACCATAAGCTTGCTCTAGGTTACTCACTGTGTTTTCCTAGGATTCCCAAACCATAGGGGTTATCTATGCTATGACTTGTCGACTCGTCAAATCCACATATCTTGTCACGTTACATTCGACAAGACCACGTTCCGTTCCGAATCTTCCAAAATTCCAAGGGACTACTCGTTTCTTGGCGAGCACGCCATCTCTCCTCGTCTCGAGCAGCTCCGTCCTGTTCCATCGTCGAGCGCGGTGCACGATTTCTAGTGGTAATCTTGGGAATACCGTCGGCGGTGTACACGTCTTTGGCGCGCAAACTTCAGAAGCATCAACGCTTTTAGTGTCGCGGCGCTCGATCCAGTCGCGGATCCTCGGACCGCCCCGCCTTCTCCTTATCGAATTTACCAGTCTCGGACACGGCCGCCACCACTGTCACTGCTAATGGAAAATCGTTCAAGCGTGGAATCGTCAAACCAAAGTCCATTTCAACATGCGCCCAAACCGTCTCTCGGCTTTTAAAGAACCCAAAATTTGCCAAACAAGACCTAATTGGAATGTGGCTATGTATGAAATTGATGCTTTAACTAAACAACAGCGTGGGATCTAGTACCTGGACACGAGGGTGAATATAATTCGATGTATGTTGCTTTTTCGACACAAGTTCAAAGACAATGGGGATCTTGAGAGGTATAAGATCCGTCTTGTGGCTAATGACACAAATCAGCAGAAAGACATTGATTATGGAGAGACCTTGGCCCAGGTGTATTCGCACTTTTGAGCATTGTCGTGGGCAAACACTAACCGATCCATCAACTTGATGTAAAGAATGCATTCTTACATCTGTACTTGAGAGAAACAATGTACATCGTCAGATGCAGGTTCACACATCCAATAGTCCCTCACTATGTGTGCCATCTCTGTAAGTCACTATATGGCCTGAAACAGGCTCCCCGTACGTGGTATGATCGCTTTTTCAGGTATATCTTGCAGATTGGGTTTGTATGCAGCAAGAGTAATACATCTCTCTTCATTTTTCATCGAGGTAGTAGCACTTACTTATTCATGCGTGGATGATATTGTTACGCGCTCGCCGGATAGATTGAAAAATGAGATTATTGCCTTGCTTAAGTCGAATTTGCAATGGCGATTTAGGAAAGCGAGTTATTTCTTAGGGATATCGGTGACTAGATGCGCGATCACATACTTTTGTGTCAGAGTAAGTATGCAGAGGAGATAATGTACAGGGCTAAGATGACGAATTGCAAAGTTATGCCTACTCCAGTCGATTCGAAATCTAAGCTCAGTGCTATGGATGGTGCTCCAGTCTCTGATCCTACTCTGTATAGGAGTGTTGAAGGTGCACTTCAGTATCTCACATTTACCAGGCCAGACATAGCTTATGTTGTTCAACAGGTGTGCTTATTCATGCATGCCCCCAGGAAGTCTAATTTCACTGCTCTTAAACGTATCATTCGATACATTAAGGGTACTCTTGATTATGGTTTACACTTATACCCCTCTGCGCCAAACAAGTTGCTCTCATATACGGATGCAGTTAGGCGGGGTGTCGGACATGACGCTCCACCTCAGACATTTGTGTTTTCTTGGGGATAATCGATTTCTTGAGTACGCTTTGTGACAGGCTACTATCTAGATCCGGTCTTTGAGGATGAGTCAGAGCGTTGCAAATGTAGTATTGAGATTTGTTGGCTCAAAACTTATTGTTAGAACTTGGTGTCGCTGCGTCGACATCTATTATGTAATGTGATAACATCTACGCCATCTATTTGTCTCATGTCTGGTTGTGTCAGTGAAACCAGCACATTGAGATAGAACTACACTTTGTTTGTGAGAAAGTTGCTCTAGGCCATGTCAGAGTGTTACATGTTCCATCATCTTATCAGTATGCAGACATATTTATCAAATCACTTCCTAGACAGTTGTTTCTTGACTTCAGATCTAGTCTCAGCGTCCGGTCTCCTCCCGCTCCGACTGAGGGGGTGTGTAAACGTGTAAATATAGGAAATAGTATATTTCCTACCCATAGTTAGAATATTTCCATATATTGTGTAAATATAATTATGGTAAGACTATGATTCCTCTTTTGTATAGGCTTAGGATTCCTATTGTATAATGGATGAATATTGTACTCTATATATTCTCTATGACTTTTCCAATGTGTCTGAGTACTTCAAACAGTTAAAACTACAGACGGATCAACTTGCTATTGTCGACGAGCACATTCGCGACACCGGGTGTTACAATTGATTGATGGCCTTCCTAAAGGCGAATATGATACTTTGGACACCATGATTCAACAGACAGATCCGTTACCCAGCTTTAACAAAGCTCGCTCGCAGTTGTTGCTCGAAAAAACTCGACATGCTAAGCAGGATAAGCACGATCGAGAAGGCATAAAGCGGTCGAAAGCAGCGCCTCGATATTCAATGCCGCGAAAACTCTCAGCCAGCGGCGAGGGGCGGTGGAAAAAGTGGCAGGTGTCGCGGCAGAGGAGGCCGTAGTCGTGGCAAGGGTCGCGGTCAATAGAACCAGCATCGGCAGCCAGCGAGGATAGCATAATAGCGGGCGCGGCTCGCCGGCAATTCGCGCCGAGCGCGGCGCGCGTCTGGCGCGATGCCACGGTTGAGCCGCGACGCGAGTCCATTCGATACCGGCTGACCTACGATCCGTATTCTTACCTGGTTTATTGGGCCCGATCGGCCTCGCGGCGAGTCCGCTTCATGCGAGGTCGGGTTTGCGGCCTCATCCGCGTGACACCATTTGAGTTGGGGCGGGCGTTCGGCACCTCTCCGTGCAGCGACTAATAATACTTGGTACATGGACCCGAGCGCGTCTCGTCACCCCGTCTGCGGTACTATCCACTAAACTATTTAGTTAAAAGCATCTTGATATATTACGGTTGGTAGTGGACAACGCATTCGATTAAAGGTATGGTAACTCATACACACAACCTACTCATCCGCCCTTCTCCTCAAAACACCATATTGGCCCGCGTGATTAAGAACCTCGTATATGTCGCGATTTACTCGTAATAATTACGTCTCAGTAGTTTTGACCATTTTGGTTTAAGCGTGAAGGATCTTCATACGAGGACACCTCTTACGAAATACAATAGCACGGGGATCTCTATCCATTCACTTCCACCTCGGCTGCGGATCTTGCTCTCCGTCACTCTGGCGGTTGTTTCTTGCAACTTGGCATAATAGGCTTGGTCGTCGAAGTCCCGATTTTAATTTTCTTAAAGGCAACAATTTCATTGCTTGTAATGTGAAACTTGCCCAAAATTGTGTTTCTTGATCTTTAGACAAACATATTCTTCTTAGTTTAAATCATCTACTAGTGTTACACTTGCTCCTTTTGATATTATACATGGGATTTATGGGCATCTCTTATCTCTAGTTTTCTCGGTCATAAATACTATCTTGTGTTTCTTGATGATTTTCACACTATGTTTGGTTATATCCTCTTAAATTTAAATCGGAAGTGTTTGCCAAATTTCTTAAGTTTAAGTTTATCCACACTGATTTGGAAAATGTATAAAATCATTTAAGTGCGATAATGGTGTGAATTCAATAACTCTAGGTTTCACCGGTTTTGTACAAATAATGACATGGTTTTCGCTTCTCCGCCTCACACCTCACAACAAAACGGTAAAGCTGAAAGAATCATACGTACCATTAAAAATATGATTCGCACCCTATTGATTCATTCCTTCCTCCCTCCTTCCCTCTGGGTATATGCTGCTAAAATGTCAGAATACATTCTAAATATTCTCTACTAGCACTCTTCAAAATATGACCCTATCGAAATCTTCTACCATAGAGTCTCTCACATGATTATCTACGGATTTTTGGTCTATGCTATCGACCTCAGTTCTAGCCCCGCATAAGCTTGCTCTAGGTCTATTCCTGTCTTCCTAGGATTCCGCCAAACCATAGGGCTATTTATGTTATGACTTGTCGACTCATCAAATCCACATATCTTGTCACGTTACATTCGGCGAGACCACATTTCTTTCGAATCTTCCAAAATTCCAAAGCCGGACTACTCGTTTCTTGGCGAGTCTACCATCTCTCTTCTCATCCTCGAACAACTCGCGTCCTCTGTTCCGTACGTCAGTGGCCTTTGATTTCTAGTGAGCAATCTTGGGGAATCCGTCGGCGGCGCGCGACCACATCTTTGAAGCGCGGCGGCTCGATCGAAGTCGCGGATCCTCCGGCCGCCCGCCTTCTCCTTATCCAATTTACCCACCATATCATACACCACTCCGCCACCTTTGTCACTGCTCGTCGATGGAAACTCGTTCAAGCGTGAAATCTTGAAACCCAAAGTCCATTTCAACATGCGCCAAACCATCTCTCACCAAGAACCTAAAATTTGCCAAACAAGACCCTAATTAGAATGCGACTATATATGAGGAATTCAATGCTTTAACTAAACAACACACGTGAGATCTAGTACCTAGACCTGAGGAGTGAATGTAATTCGATGTATGCGGCTTTTTCGTCACAAGTTCAGAGACAATTGGGATCTTGAGAGGTATAAGGCCCTTCTTGTGGTTAATGACACAAATAAGCAAGAGGGCATTGATTGTGGAGAGACCTTCAGCCCAGTTGTCAAACCGGCTACTATTCGCAAAGTATTGAGTAATGTCATGGGCAAACACTGGCAGATCCATCAACTTGATGTGAAGAATGCATTCTTACATGGGGACACAGAGAACCGATGTACGTCATCAGCCGCGCAGGTTCACCGTCAATGATCCTGCTATGTGTGCGTCTTGGAAGTCCTTGTATGGCACGAAATAGGCTCCGATGCGTGGTATGATCGTTTTGTCAGGTATATCTTGCATATTGGGTTTGTATGCGCAAAGTGATCATCGCTCTTCATATTTCATCGAGTGTGCGATTCTTACTTATTCTTGCGTGGATAATATTGTTACATTGCCTCGCCGGATAGATTGAAAAATGAGATTATTACCTTGCTTAAGTCTGAATTTGCAATGACTGATTTGGGAAAGCTGATTTAATTCTTGGGTATATCAGTGACCAAGTCTGTCAATCACATGTTCTTGTGTCAGCGTAAGTATGTAGAGGAGATAATGTACATGGCTAAGATGGCGAATTGCAAAGTTATGCCTATTCCAGTCGATTCGAAATTTAAGCTCAGTGATATGGATGGTGCTCTAGTCTCTGATCCTACTCTGTATAGGAGCCTTGCGAGTGCGCTTGTATCTCGCATTTACGGGCACGACATAGCTTATCTTTGTTCAAGTGTGCTTATTCATGCATGGCCCCAGGGAGTCTCGTTTCACGCTCTTGGCGTATCATTCGATCATTAAGGTGCACGATTATGATTTGCACTATACCCCTGCGCCAAACATGTTGCTATCGTATCTGAATGCAGTTAGGCGGGGTGTCGGACTGCGACGCTCCACCTCCGTGTTGTGTTTTCTTAGGGGATAATCGATTTATTAGTGCGCGGCGACAGGCTACCTATCTGAATCTGATCAGAAATTTGAGTCTGAGCGTTACCAAATTTAGTAGCTGAGATTTGTTGGCTCAGAAACTTACTGTTAGAACTTCAGTGTCATTTGCGTCAGACATCTATTGTGTACTGTGATAACATCTCTGCCATATATTTGTCTCATAATCCGGTTCAGCATCAGCGAACCAAGCACATTGAGATAGACGTACACTTTGTTCGTGAGAAAGTTGCTCTAGGCCATGTTAGAGTGTTACATGTTCCATCATCTTATCATTATGCAGACATATTTACCAAAGGATTTCCTAGACAGTTGTTTTTTGACTTCAGATCTAGTCTCAGCGTCCGGCCTCCTCCCGCTCCGACTGAGGGGGTGTGTAAACGTGTAAATATAGGAAACAATATATTTCTACCCATAATTATAATATTTCCATATATTGTGTAAATTTAATTATGGTAAGACTATGATTCCTCTTTTGTATAGGCTTAGGATTTCTATTGTATAAGAGATGAATATTGTACTCTATATATTCTCTATGACTTTTCCAATGTGACTGAGTACTAAGCGATTAAAGCTCTTGTGGATCAACTTCTTTGTTGTCGGCGAGCACATTCGCGATACCAAGGTGTTACAATTGATTGATGTCCATCCTAAAGGAAAATATGATACTTTGGCCACTATGATTCAACAGGAAGATCCGTTACCCAGCTTTAACAAAGCTCGCTTAGAGTTGTTGCTCGAAGAAACTCGACGTGCTAAGCAGGATGAGCATAGTCAGAAGTCATAAGCAGTCGAAACGCGCCCTCAATATCCAATGCCGCCAGAAAACTCTCAACCGCAGAAGGGACGCGGTGGAAAGGGTGGCAGGTGTCGCGGTAGAGGAGGTCGTGGTCGTGGCATGGGTCGCGATCCGCGAGAACCGGCCGGCGGCAGCAGCGAGGATCGCGAGAATAAGCGGGCGCGGCTCGCCGGCGAATTCGTACCGCAGGCGCGGCGCTGATATAGCGCGATGCCCGATTGAGCCGTGACACTGAGTCCATTCCAGTACCAACAGCCCTACAATCCGTATTCTTACCCTGGTTTGTTGGGGCCCGCTCCATCCTCGCAGCAGGTCCACCGTGCGAGTCGGGTTTGCGGCCTCATCCGGCGTGACACCCTGAGTTGGGACGGCGTTAACGCCTACATGCAGCGGCGATAATACTTGGTACATGGACTCGGCGCCCGTCTCCGTCACCCAATCTGCAGGTACTATCCCTAAACTGTTGTTACACCCCGTAAATTCAAGAGAATAAGATAAGAACGTACGAAAGGAAATAAGGTTTGAATTTGGAAAGATAAGTTGGCAAAAATGTTATAGGCAGATTTTCAATCAACTTTGGAGCGGTATATCTCCTAGTTAATTAGGAGTTTTTAGGTGTTTCAAAAAGCTAGTATGAAGTTCGTTGAGTCTAGTTTCCAACGCAACAAACCGCTCGTCGATAGGACATAGGAGTAGAAAATTATGGACGTTAGAAGTTCTGTTGACGGAGGAGAAATAAAGCTTGATCGAGCGCCACAGCGCAGCGGCGCGGCTAACGGGGCAGCGTTGCGAAAGCCACGATGTTTCGAAGTTTCAGCGCGCGGCTGCGGCTGCGACCACGCAGCGCGGGATTTTCGCGAAAAAGGGGGGAAAATCAGAAGATATTTGTGTAAAGGCCTATGGGAGGGTGACAAGTGACCCTTCCATCTTTTTGACCAAGAGAAAGTCTTATATTATGACCAAGTATTGAAGACTTGGTCATTTTGCAAAGGTTCACCCTAAAGAATTCCTCTCCCCTTTTCTCTAAAAAATTAAAGAAAACCTAAGCCTAATGAAATTGTTGGCGAGGCGACAAGAAGATAAAGTGTTGATAAACTTGTAGAAAGGTCGTGTGGATGATTTTGACGAGAAAAGGAGTTGCGGAAAAAGGGTTATAGTGGGCAAAGTCCTAAAGGTAAAATTTCCTTTCCTCTTGGAAATAAATTATGATACATGTAATAGTTGATAAGTGTTATAGAGTATTGAGAGCCTAAATCCGAACACGGGCTTATTAGCCATTGGAATTACAATACAAATGAATCGACAGTTATAATTGTCGTATGTTATCTAAATGAGAGATTATAGTTGTTGAAATTGGTTGCGACTATATAACATGCGAGAACGACATTATGGATTGAAAAGGAATTGGAAAAGATTTATTATGGTTGTACTTCGTAGTCGAAAAATGACATTTAATATTGGACTGTTTTGTATGAACTGTGGGGGCAGAATTTTATACGTCCTATAAGGCGTATATGTCACGACCCGATCCCAGACCCGTGACTGGTGCCTTACCCCGGGCACCCTAGTGATACAACATCAGAGAAAATCAGCGGAAATAAAAACTTAAACATGAAACAAGAGATAGAGTATGAAACAGGCTAACCAAAACGGTCACCTTCCTGAATATATACATATATATATCAACCTAAACAGTTAAATCCTTTTACAAACCACACTTGTGATCTTACTGGACCTCAAGAATGTAACCATAACTATGACGGGACGGGGCCCGCCATACCCACGAATGTACAAGTATCTATCTTGTGGGGACTATACCAAAGATAAGCCTCGGAGAAGCGGGCTTCCCAAAATGTTGGCGTGATCTAGGCGCGGATCCTGAGCCGATGTACCTCTACTGCGGCATGAGCGCGGCCCGAAGGAGGTCGATGCGAGTACAGTATGTGGCGTAAATCACGTAAATGAAATCATAATAGTCTATATAAAGCGGGAGACATGTATGATAGCAAACTACGATCCGCGATATATAAGCATGTCAAGTCGAGACTCGCGCCTCGAAGTCATTACTCGAATATAACAATGGGTCTCGCGCGGCGACATCAATCGTGCGTGGAATACCTTCCGCACGCTGGCGATCATGATATAATCACGCGAAGTACGTGAACGCCGGGTCCCTTTGTGTCATAACAACCGTCTGAGGTAATGCGAAGGCTAACTACGGATACGAAGCGCATCGTCAGCGTGGCCAAGGCAAATCGAAAGCCAACTACGGATACCAAAGTCGTACCAGCAAAACTATATAACGAAACCACGAAGTGACCGGCAAGTACAAAAGTCAACTACGGATACCAAGCTGCGCCCGCGGTGGCGGGCAATGCGAAGACTAACTACGGATACTGGCGGAATCACGAGACCGTCACGAGGCTGAGCGGGCAATCTGAAGGCTAACTACGGATACCAAGCGAAACAGCCCACGACTTGGGGCAAGTGCGAGCCAACTACGGATACCAAGCCGAATCAGTAAAACCTCATGGAGAGCTAGTCCGTGGAATAATAATCCTAATTGAACCGTACCCGTGGGCGCTGGCGTGTCGATGAGTCCGTCGATCAAGAACAACATGGCCAATGACCCTCCGTGAGAGGCGGTAACATAAGGATACCACACTTGCACAACAAGGCTATCACCGCAAACATAGGCAAGTTACCGCATGACTTCGAGTACTTTCATTTTATGACAAAGTCGGTTTTAATCCCCAAAGTACTACGTGCGTTAAATTCTTTTAGAAGATCCATTTCTTTTACAAAAGTCACGATACAGTAGTATCAAAATAAAGTGACTAACATTTTAATTAAACCAAAACAACTTCGGACTTTCCTTTTTAAACCAAATTAAGACAATACCATGCCTTCTTTTTAGACCAAAACACTTCTCCTTTTAAAGTCAAGTTACCATTTTAAAACTAATGATGAAAACCATTCATTTGTTTTCATAAAGTCGTTATAACTAACTTCCCATAAAGCACATTATAACACTTTATGTTCTAAACCAAAACTCTTTAATTCCTGAAGTCTCTTTTCTTTTAAAACAACAACAAGTATTCTTTTAAAACCCAAATAACTTACTTTTTTCAAAACAAGTAACCTATACTTAAAATCAAGTTACTTCTCTTTTTCCGAAAACAAGTCGTTATAAGTCAAGTCTCTTATCTTTCAAGATCAAGTCTCTTAACTTTCAAAATCAAGTCGTTTATAAGTCAAGTCTCTTATCTTCTAAAACCAATAAACCATTCTTTTACCTACGTAAAGTCGTTATAACTAACTTCCCGTAAAACATTATAACGCCTTATGTTTTAAACCAACAAATCACTTAGCACGTATGCGTCTACCGTACTACATAGTTCCTGACAATCATGCTAGAAAAGATAGGAAGAGGTTCACATACCTCGCGAAGATTATCGACAATTAGCAAAGCGCTCCGCGATCTTGTAACCCGCTGGCGTTTCCACTCTTGAGTAGAATCGCTACTCGTAGTCTTGCATGACCTATAAAGGCCACAAGCGCCTATCAACTCCTAGATATCCTCGTAGAATATTCTAAGCGCAAGATTCCTTATTCTCTGAGAAAATTTGGAAGCACCTCCCACATGACCACGTAAATCTCCTCCTTTACTCGGGCCGCTACCGGCCAGCAACTCCCGGGGAGAGGGTGCGTCTAGCAGGACGTGTACAATTCTACTTCACAATAATACTACACAAGTCTCATAAATCTGATCCAATGTAAATACAATTCAATCCTTTATAATCATCCTTCCAATATAATATACTCAGTATAACTACTCTGATATGTAATATCGATTCTGATAGGGGGCGTAGATCATTACCTCGATAAGCCCAAAATTATCCAAGATTATTTGTCGATCACGAGCAACGTTTAGCTCCAAATCCTTACGCTCCAACCGCTCCAAGCAACCCTTAGAAGTTTCTAAACAACCTCTTAACATGACCAAGCATGAAGATTTTCTAGGGTTTCGTTTTGCGACTTTTGGAAAAAGTAGTATTTAGACTCTAGTATTGAAATAACTTTGGAATACTACTAGGGATACTAGGCCAAGGTATTTGGGATTTATACAATAATACTCCAAGTATTTCTACACAAGAGGGGAGAGGGGGACGAAAATGCAACAAAGGGAAGGAAAATATTTTGCTTTGGAAAGCTTAAGTGTGGGATGAATTAGTCTTCAACCTTAAGGGGGTATTTATAGAGATTTTAAGGGTCAAGATCTTATCAAGTGTATGGTCAAGATTGGGCCATGTGTGTGTGGGTCCCACCACATGGCAGCGAATTGCTAGACAAGTGGCTTGCCACTTGTTGAGCCATTCGGCGAGAGACAGTGGCTAGCCACTTGTCCTCAATCGACCAAGTGACACATGGGGTGACACGTATCGCCCCCGACTAAATCAAAATATTCGTCTTAGAAAATATCCAAAATACCGAAAATCTCAAAAACAAGCGGGCCCACAAAGCCGTAAATTTCTCCGTAGGCCCAGCGTGACCATTTAGAAAATAAAATCTCACAATTCTAAGATAATCGAAGTCCAAATACCGTCGGGAATCCAATTCCCGTTAACGAACCTTTTTCTTCACAAAAAGCGGAAACTTTTAGTCGAAAAATCACGTCTTTCTTTCTTTCCAAAATTTAGCGTATTCAAATGCGTGCGTCCTCATAAATATACCACGGAACTACGAGGTATAACATTCTTCCCCAGAAACATTCGTCGAATGTTCCTTCTAAATCTCGCACGTGCGTAGGTATAGTCTTGACTACTATACTTACGAAACCAATCGTGCCTCGATGGCGTAGTATAACATACAAATCCAAGCCAGCGAGGAATCACCTCTAATCATCGAAAAATCTCACACCCGTGGTCTAAAGGATACTCGCCCATCTTCCTTCACAAAGAAATGATCGCTTAGTTCGTAACACGTTGTTGACCTCTTCTTACTGCGTCGTCCCTTTCTCGTACAGAACTCTTTCTAGTACACATACCACATCCAGTCCTCTTGATTTCCTGACCACAGGTTACCACCTCAAGCTTGGTCATCTTACTAGCCTCGGAATTCCCTCGAGGCCATTCCGGCCTTGCGATCCGATCTGGTCGAACCGTCCACGAACTTCATACGATGGTTACTTAAACTTGGGCCTGGCGCCCTCGTGACCACTATCACGCGGCGGGACCACCTCGAAGTGACCCGCCTCGCTCCGGTGCGGGTTGACGCGATCGGCCTCGGCAGGACCGTATCGCCCAGACTCTCTCGTTCCCAATCCGGAACAATCTTACTAATTCGTGTCATGAAAGCTACCACTTCCGTCTCACACTACCAGGAATTATCCCTCGATACATTTCACGCGTACGAAGTGTTTTGACAAAGTCTAGCAGTAAAATCTTTTCCTCGGGGCGACGCATCTAAGGTCTCAAGCGTGTAATATTCTAAGGTTCACACCTTCCATACCCCATACTTACCTTTGACTAACCATGTTTTCTAACTTGCACAAATAACACAACGCTATCAGGACATAGCTGATAATAAGATCATCATATCAAGCGTACTAAACTCACAGGGTTAAGGATATACTGTATCTCCGCTTCACTCTAATCATAGGCACGCCTGCAGTGTATGCATTAATAGAAGGTGATGAACCAGCCATAGATCACGAAGGCGAGTCTCTGCATCGCGCTACCTCTAGTCGGACAATTTCTAGCAAAATGGCCACTGCTGTCGCATGTAAAACAACCTCAGAACCAACCGACACTCCACGACATGGATTCTATGGCAGCGGCCTTTGAGGCAAGGGTGGCCTCGTCTGTCAACACCACTCTCCGAAAACACGAACCTTGGAGCCACGACCTGCTCACGAATACTCTGGATGCCTGAAGGCGTGGAGGACCGCTCTGTCTTGGCGGGCGCATAGCTAGTCTGCTGTGGCGGTCGCCTCGAAAGTCGCCAAAAGACCTGCTGTTACGGCCTCTTACGCTAATCCGGTCGTTACGTCGACCTCTCCGCTCCTCGTACCAGTGCGTAAGCTGCGTGCGGGCAATGTCGTGCTCGGTGAAGAGTTACGCCCAGCAACTCTGCGCCAAATAATCGTCTAGCCGCGTGACATAGCGGTGCACTCTGTCCTCTATACTAGCTACTAGCAGCGGGGACATGCTCGGACGGCGAGTCGAACTCCCGTTGTACTCGAGCGTCGCCGTCTGCCTCAGCGTCAAAAATCTGCCGGCGAGCCCTCGCCGTACGTGGGGAAAGAAATGTGCAGAAAAGCCCACGAGAACTTCGTCCATACGGTGAGCGCGTACTCCCGGGGCGGTTCCGTGAATCAAACGATCATTGCGGTATCACGCGGCCGATCACGAACCAATATCACCGACTACGCCTCGGAGGCCTTGATCACTCTCGTGATCGTATGGCGTCGGATAAACTCACGAGGTCGTCCTCGGCTCGATCCATAGAACAACGGTGGTGCGACTTAAGAAGTCGAAGTCTCCAGCTATCGGCCACAGGGTGCCTTCTGGTACCCGGCTCCGTCGTCCTCAGTCTCGCCGTAAACCTAACTAGTAGCGGGCCGTCTCGCGCGACCCGTATCCTCTGTTCTGGCGGTGGGTGGAGGCTCGGGTCTTGTGGTCTCGATAACTTCTGTGGCTCTAAACTCTGATGAAGTGGCGGCGTCGTAGAATCCGCCGTCTGCAGCACCACCGCCGGGTAAAAGCGGGCCTCTGCCTGGTAACCCTCAGTGCTCTGCTCGCGACTCCACTCTGCGCCTTGCCGCCACGGGCTCTGGTTGCCTTGCGTGGAGGCATCGATATAAAAGAATCGTCGGAGGAGTCCGACTTACAACACGGCTCTGAGGCACGATCTCGAGTGAGAAGAATGAAACCAATCCTAAATGTCCTGCGACCTCACGATTATAGATGTGGTGCGCGACCAGATAATCAAGACTCTGAACGCGGTCTGTAGAGCACTTCCAGAGGACTAGCGCTCACGATACCACTTTTGTCGACCGATCCGGGCGTGGTAGTGCCTTACCGGGCACCTAGTGATCTGACATCGAGAGAAAATCGCGAAATAAAAACTTAAACATGAAACAAGAGATAGAGTATGAAACAGGCTAACCAAAATGGTCACCTTCCTGAATATATACATATATATATATCAACCTGAACAGTTAAATCCTTTTACAAACCCTGCCCACAATAGTACTACAGATCTCTAAGAATGTAACCATAACTATGACGTGTGGTCGCCATACCACGAATGTACAAGTATCTATCTTGGAGGACTATACCAAAGATAAGCCTCGGAAGCGGGCTTCCCAAAATCTTTGTGATCTAGGCGCGGATCCACAATCGATGTACCTCACTGCGGCATGAGCGGCCCGAGGTCGATCTGCAATTGCCAAGTATGTGAAAGCGTAAAATACTATAAATGAAATCATAATAGTCTATATAAGCGGGAGACATGTATGATAACCAAACTACGATCCTGATATATAGCGATCATGTCAAGTCGAGGACTCGCGCCTCAAAGTCATTACTCAAATATAACAATGGGTCTCGCGCTGACATCAATCATGCTCGTGGAATACCCGCCGCTGCCGGCGATCATGATATAATCACGCGAAAGTACACATGAACATCGAGGTCCGCGTGTCATAACTTGCGTCACGGGTAAATCTGAAGGCTAACTACGGATACCAGCAGCGTCGTCGTTGGCCGGGGCAATCGAAAGCTTGACTACGAGATACCAAAGTCGTACCAGCAAAACTATATAACCAAACCACGAAGTGACCCGGGGCAAATCGAAAGTCGACTACGGATACGAGCTGCGCGCGCATTGGCGGCAAATGCGAACTAACTACGGATATGGCGGAATCACGAGACCGTCCGAAGGCGAGCGGGGCAAATGCGAAGGCTAACTACGAATACGGCGAAGCGACCACGACTTGAGGGCAATCACGAAACGACTACGGATACCAAGCCGAATCGGTAAAACCTCGTGGAAACTAGTCCGTGGAATAATAATCCTAATGGAACCATACGTGGGCCTGAGCGTGTCGATGAGTCCGTGATCAAGAACAACATGGCCGACCCTCGTGAGAGGCGGTAACATAAGGATACAACACTTGCGCAACAAGGCTATCACTGGCGCAAACATAGGCAAGTTACCGCGACTCGAGGTACTTTCATTTTATGACAAAGTCGGTTTTAATCCCCAATGCGTCGTTAAATTCTTTTTAGAAGATCCGTTTCTTTTACAAAGTCACCGATACAGTAGTATCAAAATAAAGTGACTAACATTTTAATTAAACCAAAACAACTTCGGACTTTCCTTTTAAACCAAATTAAGACAATACCATGCCTTCTTTTTAGACCAAAACACTTCTCCTTTTAAAGTCAAGTTACCATTTTAAAACTAATGATGAAAACCATTCATTTGTTTTCATAAAGTCGTTATAACTAACTTCCCATAAAGCTGTTATAACACTTTATGTTCTAAACCAAAAACTCTTTAATTCCTGAAGTCTCTTTTCTTTTAAAACAAAAACAAGTATTCTTTTAAATCCAAAATAAGTTACTCTTTTCTAAACAATTAACCTATACTTATAATCAAGTTACTTCTCTTTTTCAGAAAACAAGTAGTTATAAGTCAAGTCTCTTATCTTTCAAGATCAAGTCTCTTAACTTTCAAAATCAAGTCGTTTATAAGTCAAGTCTCTTATCTTCTAAAACCAATAAACCATTCTTTTACCTCGTAAAGTCGTTATAACTAACTTCCCATAAAACTTATTATAACACCTTATGTTTTAAACCAACCAAATCACTTAGCACGTATGCGTCTATCTTAGATAGTTCCAACAATCGTGCTAGAAAGATAGGAAGAGGTTCACATACCTCGCGACGATTATCGACAATTAGCAAAGCGCTCCGCGATCTTGTAACCACGCTGGCGTTTCCACTCTTGAGTAGAATCGCTGCTCGTAATCTGCAACTGACATAAAAAGCCACAAAGCGCTATCGACTCTAGATCTCGCCGTAGAATATTCTAGCGCAAGATTCCTTATTCTCTGAGAAAATTCAGCACCTCCCCGCATGACCACATAAATCTCTCCTCTGCTCGGGCGTACGGGACGACAACTCGGGGAGAGGTCGCGCGTCTAACAGGGCGTGTGCGATTCTACTTCGTAATACTACACAAGTCTCGTAAATACGATCGATGTAAATCTGATTCAATCCTTTATAATCATCCTTCAATATAATATACTCAAGTATAACTACTCTGATATGTAATATCGAATTCTGATAGGGGGCGTAGATCGTTACCTCGATAAGCCCAAAATTATCCAAGATTATATGTCGATCTGAGCAGCGTTTAGCTCAAATCCTTACGCTCGAACCCGCTCCAAGCAACCCTTAGAAGTTTCTAAACAACTTCTCTTAACACTTCAACCAAGCATGAAGATTTTACAGGGTTTCGTTTTGCGACTTTTGGAAAAAGTAGTATTTTGAGACTCTAGTATTGAAATAACTTTGAAATACTACTAGGGATACTAGGCGAGTATTTTGGATTTATACAATAATACTCCAGTATTTCTACACAGAGGGGAGAGGGGACGAAAATGCAACAAAGGGAAGGAAAATATTTTGCTTTGGAAAGCTTAAGTGTGGGATGAATTAGTCTTCAACCTTAAGGGGGGTATTTATAGAGATTTTAAGGGTCAAGATCTTATCAAGTGTATGGTCAAGATTGGGCCATGTGTGTGTGGGTCCCACCACATGGCAACGAATCTGCTAGACAAGTGGCTTGCCACTTGTTAAACCATTCGGCGAGAGACAGTGGCTAGCCACTTGTCCCTCCAATTCGGCCAAGTGACACATGGGGGTGACACATGTCGCCCCCCGACTCGTCCAAAATATTTCGTCTTCCGAAAATATCCAAAATACCGAAAATCTCAAAAACAAAGCGGGCCCCACAAAACCGTAAATTTCTCCGTGGGCCCAGCGTGACCATTCAGAAAATAAAATCTCAAAATTCTAATATAATCCAGAAGTCCAAATACCAAATCTGGAATCCAATTCCATTAACGAACCTTTTTCTTCACAAAGCGGAAACTTTAAGTCGAAAAATCACATCTTTCTTTCTTTCCAAAATTTCTGTCGTATTCTCGTACGTACATCCTCACAAATATACCCTGGAACTACGGGGTATAACAGTATAATCCCCTTTGATTGGTTGATGTGTTGAGCCTTAAAAGTGGCATGTTTGGTTATTAAATTCGGGCCTTGAAAAAGGTGGAAAAGTACGTAGAAACAAAGGAAGTGCTGTCCAATTTTCCGTAGAATAAGGGACTTTACAATTAGAATATTCTACGTTGAAGCTAGAAGCTAATAGACGTATTATGGTCATTATAGGTTGACATACTACGGACGACATATTGGACTTGGCAAGTGGATTAAGCCGGAGAGGTATGTGGAAACTTTCTTATCTCTTGAGCATGAGTAGTTATAAATGTATAGTACGGTAGACGTACGAGATCTAATTGAAGTCAGTTCATTTAATATACTTGACTTGTTTTAAGAATGTCTAAGTTGGTTGAGTTAGAGAATTAACTCACTTACTTTTAAAGAGAGGTTAAAAGAATGGTTTATTCTAATAAGGTAAACAAGGGTTTCTTGCCATGAAAAAGTATAGAATACTTGACTTGGAAAGTATTGATCCTTGAACTATTCTAAAGATAAGAGACCTGATTTCTAAGTTAAGAAACTTGTTTTCTAAAGTTAAGAGACTTGAAGTGATTTGAAAGTTGTGTAACTTGATTTGAAAGTATAAGTCTCTTGGTCATAAAAAGAATGAATTTGTCTAAGACATAAAGAGTTATAACGGCTTTATGGAAAGTTAGATATAACGGCTTTATGAAAGGTTAAAGATGTCTTAGTGTCTAAAGCATAAAGTTAGTATAACGGCTTTATGAGAAGTTGGTTATAACAACTTTATGGAAAGTTAAAAGAAATGGTTTACTCTAGTGATGTAAACAAAGATAAATGACTTGAAATGAAGAAAGACAAATTGATTTAAAGGCATCAATTGTTTAAAGTTTTAAGGTAAAAAGTCACTTGATTTAGAAGCCTAAAAATGTATTTCTAAAAGTGTACTGACTTGTATGAAATGTAGACAAGCCTTGATACTACGGGTGTTAGTATCTTGGAGTTTTATGTAAAAAGGAATCTTTTGAAAGAATGGAAGTACATAGTACTTTGGGTTAAATTCCCGGAATTTGTTATGTGATATGAGAGCGCCTTAAGGTTATAAAGTGAGATCCATTTTGTATGTTAATGAAAGTCTAAAGATTTTATGAACTTGCCTATACTCGTTTGTGATAGCCCTGGAGTGCAAGTATTATGTTGTTACGCTGTCGTGACTCTCAGTTGGAGGGTCGGCTGTCTTGTTGTGAAATTATTTGGACGTACCGACAGTGATGAAGGATTCCACGGGTATGCTTCCATTGTGATTGATCCATGGACATGCTTGTGATAGAGGATTCCGGGGCATGCTACCATGATGCGGGTTAAATTCCTGGATACTATTATTACTCCATGGATTAGCTCTCCATGAAGACATGTACCCGAGATGAGAGATTCCACGGGCATGCTATATACTATTATTACTCCATGAATTAGCTCTCCATGAAGACATGTACCCGAGATGAGGGATTCCACGGGCATGTTATATACTATTATTACTCCATGGATTAGCTCTCCATGAAGACATGTACCCGAGATGAGGGATTCCACGGGCATGTGATATACGATTATTACCCCATGGATTAGCTCTCCATGAAGTCATGTACCCGAGATGAGGGATTCCACGGGCATGAGATATATATATATGTATTGTATGTGTGTACGCCGACAGTGAGGTAGGATGCCACGGACGCGTCACATGGTTATATTTTACGCTTACGGTTGTCGGCAGTGATGAGGGATTCCACGGGCACGCTTTGATATTTGAAGGCTTGTGTCCCTAGCTACGGTGTGACTATTGTTCATGTGTTGAAATAGTCTTTAAAAGGTAAAAACTGACTTTCATTACTTTCATTTCGGCAAGGCACAGTTGTACTGTTAATTTGGTTATCATACATGTATCCAGCTTTATTTTAGACTATTATGATTTAAATTACAGTACTTTCAGTTTTACATACTTGGTACATATTTTTATCTTGACCTCGCTTGGCTGCGTTAAATGCTGAGTTGAGGTACATAGCTTGCTGATCCGCACTCTAGGATCACTGTCAAGTTCTTGGAAAGCTCCATTTTCTCCGGAGGCTTTGTCTTTTGGTACGCTTCCCTGAGGTTGTAGTTTTATGTACATTCAAGGGTATGGCGGGGCCCTGTCCCGTCACAGTTGTTATGTCAAAACTCTTAGAAGTCTGTAGTCATATCTTGTGGGTCACTTTGAAAAAAGAAAATGAGGTAACTGCTTTTGGATTTATATATATCCAGGGAGGTAGCCTTATCGGCTAACCTATTATTTATTTCTTGTTAAGTTTATGTATGTTCCGCTGATTATCTCTGATGTATACCTGTAAGGGTACCCAGGTAGGGCACCAGTCGCGGGCGAATTGGTCGTGACATTGTTTAGTTTAAAGCATCCTCGATATATTCTGATTGGTAGTGGACAACGCATTCGATTAAAGGGTATGGTACCTCATACACACGACATACTAAATCCACCCTTCTCCGCCAAAAACACCCTATAGGCCTACCATGATTAAGAACCTCATATATGTCGCGATTTACTCGTAATAATTACGTCTCAGTGGATTTTGACCCTTTTGGTTTAAGCGTGAAGGATCTTCATGCAGGGGACACCTCTTCACGAGATCTGATAGCGCGGGGATCTCTATCCGTTCACTTCCACCTCCATTGCGGATATTGCTCTCCCGTCACTCTAGCGGTTGTTTCTTCTTCAACTTGGCATAATAGGCTTGGTCATCCAGGAGTCCCAATTTTTAATTTTCTTAAAGGCAGCAATTTCATTGCTTGTAATGGAAAACTTGCCCAAAATTGTGTTTCTTGATCTTTAGGCAAACATATTCGTCTTCCGTTTAAATCATCTACTAGTGTTACACTTGCTCCTTTTGATATTATACATGCAGGTTATGGACATCTCATATCTCTAGTTCTCTCGGTCATAAATACTATCTTGTGTTTCTTGATGATTTTTCACACTATGTTTGGTTATATCCTCTTAAATTTAAATCGGAAGTATTTGCCAAATCTCTTGAATTTCACAAGTTTATCCACACACAATTTGGAAAAAGTATAAAATCATTTCAGTGCGATAATGGTCATGAATTCAATAACTCTATGTTTCACCGGTTTTGTACAAATAATGGCATGATTTTTAGCTTCTCACCCTCGCACCTCACCTGAAAATGGTAAAATTTGAAAGAATCAAGCGTACCATTAACAATATGATTCACTTTATTGATTCATGTCTCCCTCCTTCCTTCCTTGGGTATATGCTGCTAAAATGTCAGAATACATTCTAAATATTCTCCCTACTAGCACTCTTCACAATATGACCCATACCGAAATCCTCTACCATAGAGTTCTCTCCTATGATCATCTACATATTTTCGGCTGTCTGTGCTATCCCAACCTCAGTTCTACCGCCCCTCACAAGCTTGCTCCTAGGTCTACTCCATGTGTCTTCCTAGGATTCCGCCAAATCATAGGGCTATCTATGCTATGACTTGTCGACTCATCAAATCCACGTATCTTGTCACGTTACATTCGGCGAGACCCGTTCCGTTTGAAACTTCGAAATTCCAAAAACCGGACTACTCGTTTCTTGGCGAGCTGACATCTCTCCTCGTCTCGAACAACTCACGTCTTACGTTCCGTCGTCGAGCGCGATGCACGATTTCTAGTGAGTAATCTTGAGAATCTGTCGATAAGCGCGCGACCACGTGTGGCGCGCGGCGAAACCGAGAAGCTCGACGCTTTTAGTCTTGCGGCGCTCGATCCGAAGTCGCGGATCCTCGGCGGCCGCCCGCTCTCCTTATCGGTTACCCGCGTCTCGGACACCACTGCGCCACCGCGTCCCTGCTCGTCTAATGGAAACTTCGTTCAAAGCGTAGAATCGTCAAACCCAAAGTCCATTTCAACATGCGCCCAAACCATCTCTCCACTTCTAAAGAACCCAAAATTTGCCAAACAAGACCCTAATTGGAATGGCTATGTATGAGGAATTCAATTCTTTAACTAAACATCACACGTGGGATCTAGTACCTAGACCTGATGGAGTGAATGTAATTCGATGTATGTGGCTTTTTCGTCACAAGTTCAAAGACAATGGGGATCTTGAGAGGTATAAGGCCCGTCTTGTGGCTAATGACACAAATCAGTAGGAAGACATTGATTGTGGAGATACCTTCAGCCCGGTTGTCAAACCGGCTACTGTCCTTGTGATTTTGAGCATTGTCGGGAAAACAGCGGCCGATCCATCAACTTGATGTAAAGAATGCATTCTTACATGGGGACTTGAGAGAAAGCGATGTACGTCGTCGGTGATGCAGGTTCGCCCGTCAATGATCCTCACTATGTGTGCCATCTCTGTAAGTCACTATATGGCCTGAAACATGCTTCTCGTACGTAGTATGGTCGCTTTGCCAGCTATATCTTGCAGATTGGGTTTGTATGCAGCAAGAGTAATACATCTCTCTTCATTTTTCATCGAGGTAGTAGCACTTCTTACTTATGCATGCGTGGATGATATTGTTCGACCGCCTCGCCGGATAGATTGAAAAATGAGATTATTGCCTTGCTTAAGTTCGAATTGCAATGGTGATTTGGGAAAAGCGAGTTTTTCTTGGGGATATCGGTGACTAGATGCGCGATCACATGCTCTTGTGTCGGCGTAAGTATGCGAGCGAGATAGTGTCTGAGGCTAAGATGGCGAATTGCAAAGTTATGCCTACTCCAGTCGATTCGAAATCTAAGCTCAGTGCTATGGATGGTGCTCCAGTCTCTGATCCTACTCTGTATAGAAGCGTTAAAGGTGCACTTCAGTATCTCACATTTACCAGGCCAGGCATAGCTTATGTTGTTCAACAGGTGTGCTTATTCATGCATGCCCCCAGTAAGTCTCATTTCACTGCTCTTAAACGTATCATTCGATACATTAAGGGTACTCTTGATTATGGTTTACACTTATACCCCTCTGCGCCAAACAAGTTGCTCTCATATCGTGTCGCGACGTTCGGGCCGTGGCTGAATTACTACCTGCGCAGTAGTCATACATCAGTAATGTGGAACATAAAAACAATACATGAAACAAAATGTGAAATGAGACACATTTTACCTGAGAGAAAATCGCCTTTCGGCATATATATATATAATTACAAAGTTGAACAGTTTAATCCTTACAACCACAGCCTGCAGCGCTTCTGACCTCTAAGATTTATCTGACAACTATGGCGGGACGGGGCCGCCATACCCAGATGTACAGAACCTACGGACTCGGGGTAGCATGCGAAAGATAAGCCTCAGAAGGAGCAGACTTCAATCTGTTGAAATGTGATCCTAAGCGCGGGGATCGGCGGTAGATGTACCTCTACTGCGGCATGAACGCGGCCCCGAAGGAGGTCGATGCAAGTGCAGTATGTGAAGCTGTAAATCGTAAATGAAATCATAATAGTCTATATAAAGCGGGAGGCATGTATGATAACCAAACTACGATACGCATATAACGATTACATCAAGTCGAGGACTCGCGCCTCCAAATCATCACTCGTGCGGTGGAATTCCTTCCTCTTGGCGATCTATGATATAACAACACGAGGAGTATATATGAACACGGGTCCCGCGTGTCCTAAAAACCGTCGGGGCAAGTATAACTACGGATCCGGCCGTACGATATCTTGTACAATCATATCATGAAGGTGACCGCGTGGCAAGTGCAATAGCCTCGCGGCTCCTCCTGCGCCACGTGGTGGCGGGGCAAGTGAATCGACTCGCGCAGATCACAACCGTAAGTCACGAAGCTCTATCAGCGACTCGCGAAGATGACCGTGGCAAGTGCTAGCCTCCACTCTCTCCTGCGCCACGTAGCTGGCGGGGGCAAGTGAATCGGCTAAGCACCAGATCACCACCGTAAGTCACGATACTTCGCCATAAATAACCATAATGGTCACATGTCCACAGAATCCAGCATCGGTGTAGACATGCCCGTAACAATAATAATGGAAGCATGCGTGGAATCTTCCGTCGCGCCGATGCGTCCAAGTAAGTTCTTAACAAGTCAGCGGCCTCCATCGAGAGGCGGTAGTATAGAAACACAATTCTTGCACAACAAAGGCTATCACAACAAGCATAGGCAAGTTACACAACAACAAGCATAGGCAAGTTACCAACAACAAGCATAGGCAAGTTATACCTGACTCGAGTACTTTCGTTTTATATCAAGTCGGGTTTTAACCTAAAGTACTACGTGCGTTAAGTTCCTTTTAAAGAGATCCATTCCTTTTATAAAAGTCACGATACAGTAGTATTAAAATAGAGTGACTCGCATTTTTAGGTAAACCAAAACACTTTCCTTTTCAACAACATTCTTTTCCCTAAAGTTCGGTTGCCTAATTTCAATTACTCAAGTCTCTTTATTTTAGAAAAGTTTCATAGTTCAATGTCTTACTCTCTTTTAAAACAATTGAGTAACATATGCCATATGTGTGAGCAGTTTATTCTTGTTTATAACCATCTTTATTAAAGCAGCCATGATCTAGAAAATGTAATATCATTTTGTCTCATCTTAGCTTCTATGCAGATGGAGGTTTCTACTGGTTTTAATAATACTTCATTATTCAATACATTTTCCTTTATTAACGCTGCAGTGGTTTGTCGATACTCACTCTGATTTCCGAAATCAGTTAAAACATTATTCCTTTTAAAAACCAAGTACTCATTACTCACGAATGAGGTTTCACACAAATTTCATATAAATTCTTTTAAATCAAGTCTCTTATCTTTTAAGATTAAGTCTCTTAACTTCTAAAAATCAGTAAATCATTCTCTTTATCTCTCTTAAGACGTTATACCTAACTTCCCATAAAGCTAGTATAACTCTTATGTTTTCAAAACCAAGTATTACTCTTCTTTCAAAAAGGTTCCTTAATTCTTTTGAAATACTTCAAGATTCTTATTATTCAGGCTTAAGTCAAAATACATTGCCGTACAACTACGTTCAGTTAGCACACGTACGTCTACCGTACTATATATATATATATATCTTTAAAATATCATGCTCAAGAGTATAGGAAGAATCACATACCTCGCGACGATTATCGACTATAATCAAAACGCTCCACGGCTATAACCCGGCTAGCCTTGTCCGCTTCAGTAGTATATGCTACTCGCGAACATTGACCAATAAAGGTTATCGATCTCTTTGTAAATCTGATCTATGTAAGTACATTTTAATCTTACTTATATATTCTTGATGTGATTTGATTCAAGTCTTTTACGTAATATCCTTCTATTACGGTTCAATTCTCTTATGAATCTTATATTCATTTCAATAATACTACGATATGTAATCTCGATTACAATAGAAGGATAGGATTATTTACCTCGGTAAGCCCAAAATTATCCAAGTTTAAAGTCGATCTGAGCAAGGTTTAGCTCTACTCCGTGCGCTCCAATTCGCTCCAAGAAACCCTGAGAAGTTCTACACAACTTCTACTTAGTACTCGACCAATTATGGAGATTTTCCTTTGGGTTTCGTTTAGTGGCTAAAGGAAGTATAATAGTATTTAGGGTTCTACGTAGAGGTAACTTTGGAAAGTACTACAAGGTATTTGGGCTAAAGTATTTTGGAATTATAACAATACTTGGAGAGTATTTATATACCACAAAGGGGGTATTATCTGAAACCACTAGGCGAGGGGGTAGATTCTCGGCGAGAGGCTTCCAGGGGAGACCTTGGACGAACACAACACTTAAGGGGGAGAGGGTTTTTAGACTTGGAGAATGATTTTTGGATGAAGAAGTTCATCAACTAAGGGGGGTATTTATAGGTCAAGCAATGGCCAACCAATGGCCAAGATCAAGACAAGTTTTAGGCAAGTGTAGGGTGGGGATTTGGACATGTGTAAGTGGGTCCCACTTGTTCATCAACTACACAAAATATCTCACAAATATCCTACCTAACCTTGACTACAAACAAGGCACAAAAAACGTGCCAAAGCTAGCCCTTGCCGTCCACTTTTGAGGGTGACACATGTCACCCTCCCGTTGGTCCAAAATGTTTCATCTCTCGGAAAAATCCGCAAAAATAATAAATGACATAGCCGGAATTTTCCCTTCGCAAAGTTTGTAAAACGTTTCGTCGGAAAACGATTCTTTTCGGCACTTGTGTACAAATTTCGAACCTTGCCAACCTTATGGCTTAAATTTTTATACGTACGCCCTCACGTACATACTCTGGAAATACGGGGTATAACATTCTCCTCGCCGAAACATGCGTCGAATGTTCCTTCTCAAGCGGATAACGATAAAGTTCCTCTAACAAGTTGCCAGCGCCACGCGCCATGAAATAACACGCGTTCTCTTCCTTCCACTCGTCGTGCCGCTTCTTGAACACTTGAACTCTTCTAGTATCGTACCACACTTGATCATTGCTTTAGTTTCCAAAACTTTGGAGTCACCACCTCCAAACTTGGTCATCTTACTAGCCTCGATCTCCGCAAGGCCATTCGGCCTTCACGATCGGCACGGTCGAACACGTCCACGAACTTATCGATGGTCGTCTAAACTTGGGCCTAGCACCCTCGTGACCTACCACGTGGCGGGACCACCCGAGCTGACCCTACCTCGAAAGCAGCGGCGGGTTGGCGCAACATAGCTGACCCGACCAGCAACGCGTCAAGCTCTTGTTTCCGATCGGAACCATGCACCTATCTGGTCATAAGCTACCACTTCCATTTTACACCACTCGAGAATTTTCCCACAATTACTCCACGTATACCTATACATTCGACAAAGATCACATGAAAATCTTGTACTCAAGATGGCCTTACATCTAAGGTCTCTTGTAATATTCTAAGGTTAATCATTTTCTACTTTGAGCTTACCCTTTTTCACTCACTAGGCTTATAACTCGCATTTTAGCACAAAGCTATCGAACATAACACTAAACACGTCAACATACATTAAAACATACAAAACTCTAGAGGGTTAAGGATATCTTGAAAATAGGCGGTTCAAAGGACCGTAAGCGAGGAACCTCCATCGCGACCTCTGGTGGCTGTAGTATGAGCATCTGCTAGCTATGGAAGGTGAGGAACATGGCCCGATCTAGTATTTTGTGCTATCCGCGATGCTACCACAGTGAGCGATCTCGATCAAATGGTCATATCGGCGCAAGTATAGCAATCTCCCAAGCGATGCGACATTCCTCATGGGCTTTACCAGCGGTCCATTTGAGATCACGGGTGGCCTCATCCGGCGACACTCCTACTCCGAAAATCTGAACCACAGGAGCCACGACGCTCTGAATATCCCAAACATCCGGCGACGGTGGGGACCACTTAATCTTGGCGTTGGCGCATAACTTTCTTCTTTGAGGCTTTCCGCCTCGAAAGTCGCAAAGGACCTGCATTACGGCCTCTTACGCTTGATCTTGGTCGTTCCGTCGATTTCTCCGCTCTCGCATCCGGTGCAAAAGCTGCGTGCGGGCGATGTCGTGCGGTGAAGAGCTACGAACAACTACGCTGGGTAATCGTGAGCCGTAACATATCGGTGCACTCGATCCTCCATACTAGCTACTAGCAGCGGGGCGTCTGGGCGATGAGTCGAACTCCACATTGTACTCGACCGTGCGCGGATTACGCATGACACCAAAAATCTGTCGGCCCGAGCTCTCCTCATCTGTGGAGGCAAGAAATGTGCAAGAAATGCCCCTGAGAACTCGTCCCATATAGCTGGAAGTGCATTCTCTCCCAGGGACAACTCCGCGAATCAAACCGATCATTGCGGTATCACGCGGCCGATGCGAACCTAGGACCGCGGCTCGGTCTCGTGCCGATCACTCTCGTGATCGCGTAGCGTCGGATGAACTCCTGCGGATCATCCTCGGGCCTGCGACCCGTAAAACTGCGGTGGCTCTGACTCGGAAAATCCGCGACCTCGAACTATCGATCTAGGGTGGACGGCTGGTGCTCTTTGGGCTAGCTGCGTCCGGCCTATCGCCAGTCGGCCTGACCACGGCCGTTAAGCGGGCCCAGCTCGCGTAACCCGTCTCCTCTGCTCCGGTGTGGGGTGGAGGCTCGGTATTGTGGTCTCTGTAGAGGCGTCGTTGCTCTACTCGCGACTCTCTGCTGCGCGCCGCCAGGCGGGTTGCCTTGCGGAGGCATAGCGGTAAAAGCAAATCGTCGGAGGGTCGACTTATCACGCGGCTCTAAGGCACGATCTCGTAATGAGAAGAATGAAACCAATCCTAAATGTCCTGCGACCTCACGATTATAGATGTGGTGCACAACGCGCCGATAATCAAGACTAGACACGCGGTGCCAGACACTTTCAGAGGATTAGCGCTCGATACCACTTTTGTCACGACCGTTAGGGGCGTGGTAGTGCCTTACAGGCACCCAAGTAGTCATACATCAGTGTCAGGTGAACATAAAACAATACATGAAACAAAATGTGAAATGAGACACATTTTACGAGAGAAAATCGCCTTTCGGCGTATATATATATATAATTACAAAGTTGAGCAGTTTAATCCTTACAACCACCTTGCAGTGGCTCTGAGACCTCTAAGATTTATCTGACAACTATGACGGGACGGGGCCGCCATACCACGAATGTACAAGAACCTCTGGACTCGGGGTAGCATGCGAAAAGATAAGCCTCGAAGGAACGGGCTTCAATCTGTTGAAATGTGATCCTAGCGGGGATCGGCGGTAGATGTACCTCACTGCGGCATGAGCGCGGCCAGAAGGAGTCGATCTGCGGTACAGTATGTGAAGCGTAAATCACGTAAATGAAATCATAATAGTCTATATAAAGCGGGAGACATGTATGATAACCAAACTACGATTACACATATAACTTGATTACATCAGTCGGGGACTCGCGCCTCCAAATCATCACTCGTGCGTGGAATTCCTTCCTCACTTGGCGATCTATGATATAACAACACGAGGAGTATATATGAACACGGGTCCCACGTGTCCTAAAAACCGTCGGGGCAAGTATAACTACGAGATCGGCCGTACGATATCTTGCTGTCGTATCATGAAGGCGACCGTGGCAAGTCACGATAGCCTCGCGACTCACTCCTCGCGCCACGTGGCGGCGGGGCAAGTGAATCGACTACGCGCAGATCCAACCGTAAGTCGCGGCTCCGTCAAACAACTTGACTCGCGAAGGCGACCGTGGCAAGTGCACTAGCCTCGCGACTCTCACTGCGCCGCGTGTGGCGGGGGCAAGTGAATCGGCTAAGCACGGATCCTGGCAAGTAAGTCACGATACTTCGCCATAAATAACCATAATGGTCACGTGTCCACGAGAATCCATCATCGGTGTAGGCATGCCCGTATAGCAATAATAATGGAAGCATACGTGGAATCTTGTCGACGCCGATGCGTCGAAGTAAGTTCTTAACAAGTCAGCGGCCCTCCGTCGAGAGCGGCGGTAGTATAGAAACACAATTCTTGCACAACAAAGGCTATCTCAACAAGCATAGGCAAGTTACACAACAACAAGCATAGGCGAGTTACCGCAATGACAAGCATAGGCAAGTTATACCTGACTCGAGTACTTTCGTTTTATATCAAGTCAGGGTTTTAACCTAAAGTACTACGTGCGTTAAGTTCCTTTTAAAGAGATCCATTCCTTTTATAAAGTCACGATACAGTAGTATTAAAATAGAGTGACTCGCGTTTTTAGGTAAACCAAAACACTTTCCTTTTCAACAACATTCTTTTCCCTAAAGTTCGGTTGCCTAATTTCAATTACTCGAGTCTCTTTATTTTAGAAAAGTTTCATAGTTCAATGTCTTACTCTCTTTTAAAACAATTGAGTAACATATGCCATATGTGTGGCGGTTTATTCTTGTTTATAACCATCTTTATTAAGCGATCATGATCTAGAAAATGTAATATCATTTTGTCTCGTCTTAGCTTCATGCGGATGGAGGTTTCTCTTGGTTTTAATAATACTTCATTATTGATACATTTTCCTTTATTATTTGCGGTGGTTTGTCGATACTCGCTCGATTTCGAAATCGGTTAAAACAGTATTCCTTTTAAAAACCAAGTACTCATTACTCACGAATGAGGTTTCACACAAATTTCATATAAATTCTTTTAAATCAAGTCTCTTATCTTTTAAGATTAAGTCTCTTAACTTCTAAAAATCAGTAAATCATTCTCTTTATCTCTCTTAAGACGTTATACCTAACTTCCCATAAAGCTAGTATAACTCTTATGTTTTCAAAACCAAGTATTACTCTTCTTTCAAAAAGGTTCCTTAATTCTTTTGAAATACTTCAAGATTCTTATTATTCAGGCTTAAATCAAAAGACATTGCCGTACAACTACGTTCAGTTAGCACACGTACGTCTACCGTACTATATATATATATATATATATCTTTAAAATATCATGCTCAAGAGTATAGGAAGAATCACATACCTCGCGACGATTATCGACTATAAGCAAAACGCTCGCGGCTATAACGGCTGGCCTTGTCCACCTTCCAAGTAGTATATGCTACTCGCGAACATTGACGATAAAGGTTATCGATCTACTGTAAATACAGTCATATGTAAGTACATTTTAATCTTACTTATATATTCTTACGATGTGATTTGATTCAAGTCTTTTACGTAATATCCTTATTACGGTTCAATTCTCTTATGAATCTTATATTCATTTCAATAATACTACGGTATGTAATCTCGAATTACAATAGAAGGATAGGATTATTTACCTCGGTAAGCCCCAAAATTATCAAGTTTAAAGTCGATCTGAGCGAGGTTTAGCTCTACTCGTGCGCTCCAATTCGCTCGAAACCCTTAGAAGTTCTACACAACTTCTACTTAGTACTCGACCAATTATGGAGATTTTCCTTTGGGTTTCGTTTAGTGGCTAAAGGAAGTATAATAGTATTTAGGGTTCTACGTCTGGTAACTTTGGAAAGTACTACAAGGTATTTGGGCTAAAGTATTTTGGCATTATAACAATACTTGGAAGTATTTCTATACCTGAAAGGGGGTATTATCTGAAACCACTAGGCGAGGGGGTAGATTCTCGGCGAAGGCTTCCGAGGGAGACCTTGGGCGAACACAACAAGGGGAGAGGGTTTTTAGACTTGGAGAATGATTTTTGGATGAAGAAGTTCATCAACTAAGGGGTATTTATAGGTCAAGCAATAGCCAACGATGGCGAAGATCAAGACAAGTGTTAGGCAAGTGTAGGGTGGGGATTTGGACATGTGTAAGTGGGTCCCACTTGTTCATCAACTACACAAAATATCTCACAAATATCCTACCTAACCTTGACTACAAACAAGGCACAAAAGCGTGCCAAAGCTAGCCACTTGCCGTCCACTTTTGAGGGTGACACATGTCACCTCCGTTAATCAAAATGTTTCATCTCTCGGAAAAATCCGCAAAAATAATAAATGACATAGCGGAATTTTCCCTTCGCAAAGTTGTAAAGCGTTTAGTCGGAAACGATTCTTTCGGCACTTGTGTACAAATTTGAACCTTGCCAACCTTAAGGCTTAAATTTTTATCGTGCGCCCTCGTGCATACTGCGGAAATACGGGGTATAACAATACGGATCTGATTAGGCGGGGTGTCAGGACACGCGACGCTCGCCTCAGACATTTGTGTTTTCTTAGGGGATAATCGATTTCTTGATACGCGAAGCGACATGCTACCTATCTAGATCGGTCACGAGGATGAGTACAAGGCGTTGCAAATGTAGTAGGCGAGATTTGTTGGCTCGAAACTTCTTGTTAGAACGGTATCGCTGCGTCAGACATCTATTATGTACTGTGATAACATCTCTGCCATCTATTTGTCTCATAATCTGGTTCAGCATCAGCGAAACAAGCACATTGAGATAGAACTACACTTTGTTCGTGAGAAAGTTGCTCTAGGCCATGTCAGAGTGTTACATGTTCCATCATCTTATCAGTATGCAGACATATTTACCAAAGGACTCCTAGACAGTTGTTTCTTGACTTCAGATCGATCTCGGTGTCAAGCCTCCTCCACTCAGTGAGGGTGTGTAAACGTGTAAATATAGGAAATAGTATATTTCCTACCCATAGTTAGAATATTTCCATATATTGTGTAAATATAATTATGGTAAGACTATGATTCCTCTTTTGTATAGGCCTAGGATTCCTATTGCATAAGGGATGAATATTGTACTCTATATATTCTCTATGACTTTTCCAATGTGACTGAGTCAAACAGTTAAAGCTACTGACGGATCAACTTGCTATTGTCGACGAGCCTGTTACTGACACCAAACTGGTGTTACAATTGATTGTTGGCCTTCCTAAAGGCGAATATGATACTTTGGCCACCATGATTCAACAGACAGATTCGTTACCCAGCTTTAACAAAGCTCGCTCGCAGTTGTTGCTCGAAGAAACTCGACGTGCTAAGCAAGATGAGCACAGTCAGAAGGTATAAGCGGTCGAAACGCGCCCTCAATATCCAATGCTGCCAGAAAACTCTCAACCGCAGCAGGGACGCGGTGGAAAGGGTGACAGGTGCCGCGGCAGAGGAGGCCGTAGTCGTGGCAAGGGTCGCGGTCAACAGAACCAGCTACAGGGATCGCAGAATAAGCGGGCGCGGCTCGCCGATTCGCACCTGAGCCGTGGCGCCCGATCTGAGCCGCGATGCCCGGTTGAGCGCGACAGAGTCCATTCGGTACCAGCGGCCTACAATCCGTATTCTTACCTAGTTTGTTGGGCCACAGCTCCTCGCGGCGAGTCAGCCATCTAAGGTCGGGTTTTGCGGCCTCATCCGGCATGACACCATTTGAGTTGGGACGGACATTGGCACCTCTCCGTGCAGCGGCTGATAATGCCAGTACGTGAACTCGGCGCCACGTCTCGTCACGATCTGCGGTACTATCCTAAAGCTGTTTAGTTAAAAGCATCCTCGATATATTACGATTGGTAGTGACAGCGCATTCGATTAAAGGGTATGGTACCTCGTACACCTGACCTACTCATCCACCCTTCTCCTCAAAAACACCTATAGGACCAGCGTGATTAAGAACCTCGTATCTGTCGCGATTTACTGCGTAATAATTAAATCTAGTAGTTTTGACCCTTTTGGTTTAAGCGTGAAGGATCTTCATGCGGGGACACCTCTTACGAATCTGATAGCCCTCAGGGATCTCTATCCGTTCACTTCCGCCTTTGCGGATCTTGCTCTCCGTCGCTCTAGCGGTTGTTTCTTGCTTGACTTGACATAATAGGCTTGGTCGTCGGAGTCCCGATTTTTAATTTTCTTAAAGGCATCAATTTCATTGCTTGTAATGTGAAACTTGCCCAAAATTGTGTTTCTTGATCTTTAGTCAAACATATTGCGTCTTAGTTTAAATCATCTACTAGTGTTACACTTGCTCCTTTTGATATTATACGTATCGATTTATGGGCGTCTCACATCTCTAGTTCTCCGGTCATAAATACTATCTTGTGTTTCTTGATGATTTTTCACACTATGTTTGGTTATATCCTCTTAAATTTAAATCGGAAGTGTTTGTCAAATTTCTTAAGTTTGAGTTTATCCACGCACAATTTGGAAAAAGTATAAAATCATTTGGTGCGATAATGGTCGTGAATTCAATAAATCTATGTTTAGGTTTTACAACTAATGGCATGGTTTTTAACTTCTCATGCTCTCGCACCTGAAAGCAGTAAAAGTGAAAGAATACCATTATGATATGATTCACACTTTATTGATTCATGCCTCCTCCTTCCTTCCATACAGGTATATCTTTGCTAAAATGTCAAAATACATTCTAAATATTCTCCCTACTAGCACTCTTCACAATATGACTCATACCGAAATCCTCTACCATAGAGTCCCATTCTATGATCATCTACGGATTTTCGGCTATCTGTGCTATCCCAACCTCAGTTCTACTGCCTCTCACAAGCTTGCTCCTAGGTCTACGCCCTGTGTCTTCCTAGAATTCTCGCCAAACCATAAGGGCTATCTATGCTATGACTTGTCGACTCATCAAATCCACATATCTTGTCATGTCACGTTCGGCGAGACCATTCCGTTTCGAATCTTCCGAAATTCTAAAAACCGGACTACTCATTTCTTGACAAGCCTGCCATATCTCCCCTCATCCTCGAACAGCTCACGTCCTCTGTTCCATCGTCAGAGCCGCGGCCCCAAGGGGAGGCACGGCGCGATTTACAGTGAGTAATATTCGGGAATCTGGCGGCAGCGCGCGACCATGCTTTGAGAACGCGCGGTGTCAAACGAGAAAAGCCTATCAACCTTCAGCGCGCGGTGCTCGATCCGAGTCACGGCTCCTCGGCGGCTTCGCCCGCGCGCCTCTTTATCGATTACCGTCTCGGACACCTCGCTCCGTCCTGTCCTGCTCGTCGATGGAAACTTCGTTCAAAGAATGTAATATTCAAACCCAAAGTCCATTTCAGCATGCGCTGAACCGTCTCTCGGTTCAAAGAATCCAAAATTTGCCAAACAAGACCCTAATTGGAATGCGGCTATGTATGGGAATTGAATGGTTTAACTAAGCGACCTGCGTGTGATCCAGTACCTAGACACGAGGGTGAATGTAATTTGATGTATGTGGCTTTTTTGTCACAAGTTCAGAGACAATGGGGATCTTGAGAGGTATAAGGCCCGTCTTGTGGCTAATGGCACAAATCAGCAGGAAGGCATTGATTGTGGAGAGACTTTCAGTCTGGTTGTCAAATCGGCTACTATTAAATCTGATTTTGAGCATTGCCGTGGGCAAACAGCGGATCCGTCAACGATGTAAAGAATACATCTTACATGGGGACACAGGAGAAGCGATGTACATCGTCACCACGCAGGTTCACCTATCCGTGATCCCTCGCTATGTGTGCCATCTCAGTAAGTCACTATATGGCTTGAAAGCAGGCTCCGTCGTGGTATGATCATTTGTCGGGTATATCTTGCAGTTGGGTTTGTATGCGGCAAGAGTGTTACATCGCTCTTCGTGTTTCATCGAGTAGTGCTACTTACTTATTCTTGTCGTGGATGATATTGTTACATTGCCTCGCCGGATAGATTGAAAATGAGATTGCCTTGCTTAAGTCGAATTTGCGATATCGATTTGAAAAATGAGTTATTTCTTGGGGATATCGGTTACTATATGCGCGATCACATATTCTTGTGTCAGCGTAAGTATGCAGATGAGATAGTGTACATGGCTAAGATGGCGAATTGCAAAGTTATGTCTACTCCAGTCGATTCGAAATCTAAGCTCAGTGCTATGGATGGTGCTCCAGTCTCTGATCCTACTCTGTATAGGAGCCTTGCAGGTGCACTTCAATATCTCGCATTTATCAGGCCAGACATAGCTTATGCTGTTCAGCAGGTGTGCTTATTCATGCATGTCCCCAGAGAATCTCATTTCACTGCTCTTAAGCGTATCATTCGATACATTAAGGGTACTCTTGATTATGGTTTGCTTTATACCCTACGAGCCAAGCGAGGTTGCTCGTATACGGATCAGATTAGACGGGGTGGCCGGACACGCGGCGCTCCGCTTAGGCTTTTGTGTTTTCTTAGGGGATAATTTGATTTCTTGGTCTTCCGAATACTGGCTTCTATCTAGATCGATGTCGAGTGATCTGAGGCGTTGCAAATGTAATGGCGAGATTTGTTGGCTAAAAAACTTACTGTTAGAACTTCAGTGTCCTTTGCGTCAGTCATCTATTGTGTACTGTGATAATATATCTGTCATCTATTTGTCTCATAATCCGGTTCAACATCAACGAACCAAGCTCAGTGAGATAGACCTACACTTTGTTCGTGAGAAAGTTGATCTAGGCCATGTCAGAGTGTTACATGTTCTATCATCCTATCAGTATGCAGACATATTTACCAAAGGACTTCCGAGACAGTTGTTTCTTGACTTCAGATCGATCTCGTCAGGCCTCATCGCTCATTGAGAGGGTGTGTAAACGTGTAAATATATGAAACAATATATTCTCTACCCATAATTAGAGTATTTCCATATATTGTGTAAATATAATTATGATAAGTCTAGAATTCCTCTTTTGTATAGACTTAGAATTCCTATTGTATAAGAGATGAATATTGTACTGTATATATACCTTGATATTAATGAAAGACTCCCCAAGTAAGATTAATATCATCTTACATATACGTCTCAACATATTGAGAAGATTCCACCAAATGCTCAAGCTCACCCATTTTCTCAATTAGTTTGGGAATCACAAATTTTGACCTAGGATCAATGGTTTCTTTATCCCTCCAACAATAAAAATCGCATGATCTTGAACTCTTTAATGATGAAAAATAATTAAGGAATTAGTGTTGTCAAAATGAATACAAATAAAAATATAATTTTGTTTACTGAATCTTCTAATTAACTCGTAATAAGGACACACCCAATATCTTCTACCGGAATTTCTTGAAGTCCAAGATGTTTTCATAGGCAATAAGGACACACCCAATATCTTCTACCGCACCACAAACCCATGATTGCACCGAACTTCTTCCTTCAAAGCAGTATCATTTTCTTCCATACAAAACTTAATCAAGTTAATTAGTCGCATTGTATTTACACAACTAAATTTTTTGAAAAATCAGTCAATATTAACCCTTCAATCACGAAACTTTAGGTTTGATGAACTAACATTATATAAATGGCGCAACGATTTGGGCTGATTGAAGGTGTGAGAAAGAAGAAATAATCATTGGATCGGATCATATTGTAATTTTTTTTTTTTTTTTTTAGAGTTGGAGGCTAAAATGGCGGTTGGATTGTATTCTGATTCGGTCTTAGCTTGCAGCAAACATTTGTATTCTTTTATCCGTCTGATCAGAACATCTGACGTATCGAATGTGCCTTTAGGGTTCTTATATGTGTGGGTCGGGTATGGATTTTTATGGGAACTGTAATATAATCATTGTCCCCTTTAAAAATGGTATTTTCTATTAAAAAAACTAGTGGTTAAAGAAAATGAATAACGAGCGGATGGGCGATGGTTTGATACGTGGCAACGTAAGATTATTTTTAATTCACACACAGAGATGGAAATATGCATTTTCTTTTATAACAATAATAGTTTACATACATGTACACTTTATACACACAAAAAAAGAAGGTAGAAAGGGGAGATAGAAGAAAAGATTAAGGATGGACGAACAATCTGAACATTAGCTAATAAATTGTGATACTTATCAATAATTGGGCAAGTGTGAACGACGAAAACTAAAAGGAAAAGGTCTCAAAGTAAATAGTCATTTATACATAATTGTTAATTTTTAGACTCTGATATGGGCGATGAAATAAATAAGTATATTCTACGGATTGGGATATTCCATTGAATTAATTATTCTACTTTTTATATAAAATAATTAATCCGACCATTTTAGTACATTTCATGACATTGTTATTTTTTATTCCATGAAGTTATAATTTATTCCATGATGTTACTATCCCATCACGCGTACAAATTGAGCCCTTCGTTAATTTTAGGCAAAAGACATAGATTGACCCCTAAACTATACCTGAAATTTCGATATCACACTCAAATTATTAAGGCGACCTATTACCCCCTGATAATTTTAAAAGTGAATTTAATACCACCCCATAAGCTGATGTGGCACAAAAAATATATATGATTAAATAATAGGAAAGTGAAGTCAAAATTAAATTTTAATTTTAATAAAAAAATGATTTCCCCACCCCCACTTCTCTCCACCTTCACACCACCCCACTTCCATTTGAAATTATCATAATTTTAAAGCAATTTCACATAAAAAGTATTAGAAAGAATCAGGCCTAATTGTATGTAAATACAGATCAATTACGTATGTAATTTGACTGCATTGCTCCTCCTCCTTCACCGCGCGGGCAGGTAGTATTTCAAAAGCAAAAGATCCTAAATGTTAGTTATGCGAAATAAGAGGGTGTCGATTGGCGTGACGGTCCGATCCCTCAAAGTTAAAAAAAATATTATCAGGGTCGGAGCTTAAACTCGGAACGGGCTTGGATCGTCCCGATACCGACCCGACCCCTACCGTCCCCCCCCATCCCCCTGTGAAAAAATAACCGTTGCACCAACGGCCCAAATGCAATTTTGGTCATTGTCTGATGGGAATAACGACCATTTTGCCCCCCCATAAACCCCTACCTATTAATATTTATTTTTAACCCCTAAATTGATATATTTACACTTTAACCCTATTTTCCAACTATAAATAACTCATTTTCCTCTTCATCTTTCTCATAAATCTTCCTACCATCTCTCTAATCTCTCAATTTATCTCTCTACAATTCTACAAATCTTCCTACTATTACACGTCGACGTTACGTCGGCGTTTGGTACCTTAGTTCATTCTTTAAATTATTATTGTTACTTAATTTTAATTATCGCACTTAATCTTATTTATTTTAATTATTTACTTGAATAATTAAAATGGAAGGATTTAAATGTATGATTATGGGTAAGGGTACGTCTTCTAGTAATCATATTCCTAGTCCCGATGATTTGATTGATTGATACTATTTCTTGAATGATATACCATTAGATAAGGAAGTAGATGAATGAGACTTTGATTTAGACGATAATATATATAACTCACCCACTAGTGCACCTCAACATCAGTGTGAAGCCCCAAATTAGTGTTACAATAACAATAAATATTATTGTGTCTATGTGATTATGTTACGACCTTATTCACATTCGAGGACGAATGTTGCTTAAGGAGGAGAGAATGTGAAATCCGGAAAAAAAAATATATATAGTTGTGGTTGGGTTAATAAAAATATGTATATAAGAAAACAAAGAATAAATTGCATGAGATAGAGTTAGTGTTAAAGTTGGATAAATAGATAGATGAAATGAAAATAAGAAAACAAAAGAAAAACAAAAGAAAAAGAAAAAAAAGTCATGCGTACGTACATCTTCATCTTTGCTTCCCCCCTTCCCCCCTTTTCATTTCCCCTCCAACTCTTGTCATTTCACCTTCCATATGTTATAGAAAACTCTCCACTTATACATTGTATTTACACACAAACAAAGTACATAACATAAAGGTTAGAAAATCAGAAAAAAACAAGTGAAAAGAAGAGGAAAAAATACCAAGAGGGCAAGAAGAACAAACGGCAAAATACTAGAGAGTAAGGATAATTTTAGCAACCACACAACAATAATCTTCACACTTAAAATGTGAGTTTTCTCACTCAGAAATTCTTGGTAACATCCTTTATTTTAAGTTCAATACATGTTAGAATAAGAATTGAGTATTGAAAAGAAATATTGAACTTTTGATTGTTTAGACAACTAGTTGCGTCATGAACTTTACGAACTGTTCTCACTGAGTTATAATTGTTAGAATTTGATGAAATTCGGAAGATTGGTACACCTCTCTATTATGATCATATAGAACCAAAAATTAGGTAAAATGGACATACGGTTTGAAAGTTATCATAGTTCAAAGTTTCTGCCTTAAATTTGGCCGAAATTCGGAAAGGCATAAGTACAAACTATTTTTATTGAGTTTTACTTATTAGAATTATATGAAAATTTACATGGTTGTAAACCTCTCTGTTACGGACATATATATATAAAGATTTATTATAACGGACTTACGAGTTGAGAGTTATTGTAGTTTGAAGTTGCTGCCTCGGATTCGTCGGAATCCAGAAGGGCAGGACGTTGAAACGTAAAACAGTACTAATCTGTGGGGAATATGAAAATTGTTGCTCAATGAAAGTTCTATATCTCTTTGTTGTGGACATTTTGAGACCTTACGGGGGTCTATCCGACTTACGGATTGAGAGTCATCGCTGTTTAAAGTTTCTGCCTCGGATCTGTCGAGATCGGGAAGGGCAACGAATAAAGTGTAAAATTGTACCAAATGGTACAGAATATGAAAGGATGGTTCACATGGAGACGTGTAGCTCTCTGTTATCGTCGTTTTGAGATTTTATGGGGCTTGAACGGGTTTACAGATTAGGAGTTATGACTATTCTAAGATTGAGTGCTATTTAATAAAAATTCTGCCGAAACAAATCTCATATGAATGTTTTGAGGATAAATTTGTGTTAGTTACCCAAAGTAGTTTTAAATGAAATTTGGTACAGTGAAAGATCCCGTCTTACCTTAGTTTCCGCTTGAAACACCTTAGTTGGAGTTATGGTTAAAAGTTATAATCGTTACAAGTATGAATGAGAATGTTGGGAAATAGAATATTATTTATTCGATCTTTTGAAAAATATGAAAAAGTGAATACGTGTTCACATACATATATAAATATAAACATAATGGATCGGGTTGCGCGCCGTAACAAAGCGTAAAGTGAATACGTGTTCACAATCACGTAAATATAATGGATCGGGTTGCGCTTGACAAAGCGTAAAGTGAATACGCGTTCACAAATACGTAAATATAATGGATCGGGTTGCGCGCAACAAAATGTAAAGTGAATACGCGTTCACAAATACGTAAATATAATGGGTGGGTTGCGCGCAACAAAGCGTAAAGTGAATACGCGTTCACAAATCACGTAAACATAATGGATCGGGTTTCACGCATGACAAAGCGTAAAGTGAATACGTGTTCACAAATCGTAAATATAATGGATCGGGTTGCGCGCAACAAATATGAAAGATGAATACATGTTCACCTATATATAAATATGAAAAGTGAATACGCGTTCACAAATATATAAATGTAATAAACATGTGGAAATGCAGGGGAATGTCTTAACGTACAATACGGGATAAAATGAAGTGTTAGTTAAGCGAGAATTTCTATGAGGAGTTGTTGCATATTTAAAAATGTTGTAACTGATATGTTTTGCAATATGCTTATTACGTTATAATGTGATTGCGCTTGAGATATTGTGGTGTTACTTTGAATTGCGGGGGTAAGGTCTCACTCGTGCCCAGATGGTAGGTGACTCTTTTATTAACATGTTTCAGGAAAGCGTGACAGAGGAAAGACTCCACGCCAAGGCTAGCGATCGTCCTGCAGCCTCTTGTCATACCAAGTCCATTGTTTCGGGCTTGGTACTCGTCAGGTTCAGAATGTCAGTTCCAATGTCTCGGGAAATGCCTATGTGGAATGGTCTCCCTTTCAACTTAGAATAATATTTGTCAGTATGTCTATGTAGAAACAATATTTGCACGAGCATGGGCTCGCGTTATATTTTCAATAAAGTCATAAACAAATTTCTTTATTGTTATTTTTATTAATAGCTCCGTATTTGAATATAAGTTTAAATTTCTAAATAAAGAGAATTAAATGGTGCTCCTGGTGGAAAATAATTGTCCAGGTGCCATCACGCCCTAAGTAAAGACTCAGGAAAAGTCGGGGCGTGACAATCAGGCTCAGACTGAGTCTCAACCTGAAACTTGAATGCATCATATTCCCCCTAGTATGAATCGAGACCCCACAAAATGAAAATTAAAATCACTTGCATGGCATTATTTTTGATAGGGACGCAGAGAATCAACTAGCTAGATGTAAAAGTTGTAAACATGTTTATAGATTTAAAATCGGAAAAGGTCAAGGTGGGACGGGAGGATTATTGAGACATGTACAAGACGCACACACAGCTATGAGGCTCAAATCGGGTTTTCCAATGCCACCTGAGTCGGGACAAGATTCCCATAGTGTCCCGAGCCTAATGCAGTCAAATTAACCCGACGACGAGGGAAATTTTTGGTCCTAAATATGATAAAAACAAATATAGGAAAAATATAGCAAAATTAATTGTGGTGGAGGATTTTTGTTATACCCCGTATTTCCAGAGTATGTACGTGAGGGCGTACGTATAAAAGTTTAAGCCTTAAGTTAGGCTAGGACCGAAAATTTTGTGCACAACACACGAAAAGAATCGTTTTCCGACGAAACGTTTTCCGGACTTTGCGAAGGGAAAAATACGGCTATGTCATTTATAATTTTTGCGGATTTTTCCGAGAGATGAAATATTTTGGACCAACGAGAGGGTGACAAGTGTCACCCTCAAGTGGGCGGTAATTGTTGGACGAATTGGCCTTCCATTTTTGTCAAGGAGTTGGTAGGATATTTTGTGTAGTTGATGAGCAAGTGGGACCCACAAACACATGTCCAAATCTTCACCCTACACTTTCCCACCACTTGGCTTGATCTTGGCCATTGATTGGCCTATAAATACCCCTCTAATGCAAAACTTATTCTTCATCCACAAACCATTTTCCAAGTCTAAAAACCCCTCCCCTCTTAGAAAGGTTCTCGTCAGACCATGGTGAGGCCTTGGCGAAACCCTCACCTCTAGTAGTGCTAGCGAAACCAACCCACTCTCTTGAGTTGTTCTCGTAAAATACCCCCTTGGTAGAAAAGTATTCTCCAAGTGTTGTTACTATACCCAAATACCTTGTAGTACTTTCCAAAGTTACCTCTATACGTAGAGCCCAGAAATACTATTATACTTCCTTTAGCCACTAAACGAAACCCTAAGGAAATCTTCATAGCGAGTTGAAGTATTAAGAAGAAGTTGCGTAGAACTTCTAAGGGTTGTTTGGAGCGGGTTGGAGCGTTCAGAATAGGAGCTAAACGTTGCTCAGGATCGACATATAAACTTGGATAATTTTGGGCTTATCGAGGTAAATACTATTGTCCTTCTATTGTAATTGAAAATTACATACTGTAGTAGTATAGAAATGAATATAAGGATGGTATAAAAGAAGAAAATTGAATCAGAAGATTATTAAAGGAGAAGACTGAACTGTACTTACATAGGACTGTATTTACAGTAGACTTGTGTAATTTGGCGGGTAGGGAAGTGCTGCCCAATTTTCCGTAGAATAAAGGAATCTGTATCTAGAAGTATTTTACAGAATAGTCTAGACGTTGATAGACTCTTATGACCGATATAGGTTGAAGTACTGCGAGTAGCGAATTCTACTCGAAGGGTGGAAAAGACTAACAGGACTACAGTACTTTGGAGCGTTTTGCTAATAGTCGATAATCGTCACGAGGTATGTGATTCTTCCTATACTCTTGAGCATGATATTTTAAAAGAATATATATATAGTACGGTAGACGTACGTGTGATTAACTGAACGTAGTCTTACGGCAATGTCTTTTGACTTAAGCCTAAATAATAAGAATCTTGAAGTAGTCAAAAGAATTAAGAACCGTTTTTGAAAGAAGAGTAATACTTGGTTTTGAAAGCTTAAGTTATACTAGCTTTATGGGAAGTTAGGTATAACGACTTAAGAGGGATAAAAGGAACGGTTGAATTAATTAAATTGATTTTAAAGTCTGTTAAAATGTGAAACCTCATTCGTGAGTAATGAGTACTTGGTTTTTAAAAGGAATAATGTTTTACTGATTTCGGAAATCAGAATAAGTATCGAACAAACCACTGCAGCGCTAATAAAGGGAAATGTATTGAATAATTAAGTATTATTAAAACCAGTAAAAACCTCCATCTGCATAGAAGCTAAGATGAGACAAAATGATATTACATTTCCTAGATCATGGCTGCTTTTATAAGATTGTTATAAACAAGAATAACCTACTCACACATAAGGCTTATTGTTTTAAAAGAGAGTACGTTATTTGATTAAAACTATAAACTATGAAATCTTTCGAAACTAAAAGACTTGAGTATCTGAAGCTAGGCAAACTTGAACTTTTGAAAAGAATGTTGTTACTTGACGTTGTTCAAAAAAGTGAAAGCCACTTGGTTCAAAATAGTGTAAAGTACTTGATTTTAAAACATGAACGTATTTGGTACTACGGATACTAGTATCGAGTTGTTTTTACGTAAAAAGAGGTCTTTTTGAAAGGATTAATGTATGTAGTACTTTGGGGTTAAAACCCGGATTTGTTGTAATAAAATAAGAGTCTATAAGTATGTTGAATTTGCCTATGCTTGTGGTAATAGCCTTTGTTGTGCAAGTGTTGTATTTACGTACTCTGGCGTCTCGTTGGGTAGGCTATCGGTGATTGATGGACATCGACGATGGGTGGCCACGGGTATGCTTACTATATCGATCCTTTTGGACATGCGACACGATGGGTGGCCCAGCGGGTATGCTTCCATTAAGTGTGATGTTGTTGTTGTTACATGGACGTATGCAGATGAAGAATTAGGGGCATGCGGCCATGCGGCGGGTTAATCACCCGGTATATTGTTATCATTGTTACATGGACATGTCTGCACCGATGCAGAATTCCGGGGGCATGCGACCATGCGGCGGGTTGATCACCCGATATATTGTTATCATTGTTACATGGACATATACGCGATCTGCGAGAATTCGGGGGCATGTGGCGTGCGGCGGGGTTGATTACGGTACATTGTTATTATTGTTGCATCTGGACATGTCTGCAGATGGAGAATTAGGGGCATGCGGCCATGATGCGAACATGATTGATGTTGTGGCGTGAGACCCGTAGTTATAATTAGTGATGACTTTGAGGCGTGAGTCCACGACTTGGTATTTTTATGTTGTGTCTTGTATTTTGGTTATCATATATGTCTCTGCTTTATATATGGTTATGATTTAACTCTGATATTATCGATTTCACATACTTGGTACTGTTGTCTTGACCTCCTTGGGAGCTGCGTTCAATGTCGCGGTAGAGTACATCGTCGGTTGTCGATCCTCGACACAGGATCACAAATCAGCGTATTGGGAAGCTCCGTTTCTCGAGGCTTATCTTTTGGTATGTTACCACAGTGCAGTAGGTTCTTGTACATTGAGGGTATGGCGGGGCCACTGTCGCCATAGTTATCGTTACATTCTTAGAAGTGCATGAATCTTGTTGTGGCGGGGTTTGTAAAAGGATTAAAGCATTCGGTTTGAAAGATTTGTATATATATATTTTATTGGAAGGTGACCGTTTTTGGTTAGCCTGTTCTTACCATATATCTTGTTTCATGTTTAAGTTTTATTTCCGCTGATTTTCTCTGATGTTGTATCACTAGGGTGCCCGGGGTAAGGCACCAGTCACGGGCCCGGGATCGGGTCGTGACAATTTTCCTTTTTCATTTCCTTCTTCCTGATTTTGTTCATTACATTCGAGAAACATATATTTATGCTTTTAATGGTTTTCCTAGATCAAATGTTAGAATGAATGTTTTTAAATTTGCAAGTGAATATCAATAATATTTACGTTATGCACTATATCATTTTAATGACAAAGTGACTATCACTTCTGACATATGACGCAGTACTAACAAAAATGATTATTTAACGGTAACATGTCATTGGATAGATCAAAATTGATCTATGCAAAAATGAATTTTAGCATATAGATATATAGATGATAAGCACAATGGAACATTACTGCACAAAATATTAATGAAATTTGTAATTACTATGGAAGTAATGATAAAATTATGACTATTACAGTAGATAATATTACTTCTAATGATTATGCTATAAGCCTTTTAAAACTTAGATTAATTCCATCTTTTCCTGATTATTTTCATGTAAGATGTGTGTCATATTTATAACTTAGTTGTAAAGGATGACCTAAAACTTTTTGAAAGAATTCGTGATAAAATACAATTTGCTATAAATTTTATTTTTAAATGTAATAAAATACAAAGACGCAAAGAGTATAAAACATGTCATTATTGTAGATTATCATATAGAAAAATTCTAGAAGAAGTTTCCACTAGGTGGAATTCTCTGTATGAGCAACTACTTACGATTATAAACAACCTATTACTTTATTATTTAACACCCATAATAGAAATTCAAACGATATGCTTGTAGATAGTGATTGGGATAACATTTTAGAACTTAATAGATTTTTAGAGAAATTTTATCAAGCTACTAAAGAATTTTCCGGTATTTATTATCCTACTATTTCAAAAATGTTATTTTATATAGCTCTAATTGTTTTTGTTACTTAATGAATATATGCAAAAACCAACTTATCAGTCATCTATTGAAAAAAAAAATTAAAAATACTTTTTTCTATCTCTGCTATTTATATTGTTAGTGCTGTATTAAATCCAACTATTAAAGTAGACGGTTATAAAACATTTGTAGAAACGATTTATGATTGTGTAGAAGTATTTCCAACAGACCTGACTGAAGAACCAACTGACACTCCAACTAAAGAAGAAGTTACGTCTAGCATACACACCGAATGCAAAAAATATATACGTATTACCAACAACAAAATGCAAATAATCAACCAGCTTCTGTACCATCTTCTACTACTTCGCTGCAACTTTATAAAAAATATGCGGTTTCTGTTGCTAGTATTGATGGACTAAGAAGTAAAATGTGTAGTGGTACAACTTCTTCACAAGTTAGTGAATTTGATGGGTGTTGTACTGTACGAATTAATTGCCAATGTTGAAGGACAAGAAGACTTGCTGAAATACTGGAGGGAGAATGAGAAGACATTTCCGACGCTAACAAAGATATCCCGAGATGTTCTGAACATTCAAGCGTCATCAACAACGTCTGAAAGCGCTTTTTCTGAAGGAAGATTTCAAATAGAACACGGACATTGGCGGGAGACTCATTTGAGATTGCGATTCTATTGAGGCTGGATTAAATGCGGAGCATAAGAGTGTGTGGCGGAGATCGAATAAGTATCGAACAAACCACGGTGCTAATAAAGGAAATGTATTGACTAATAAGGTATTATTAAAACGGTAGAAACCCCATCTGTATAGAAGCTAAGATGAGACAAAATGATATTACATTTCTAGATCATGTTTGCTTTTATAAGATTGTTATAAACAAGAATAACCTACTCACACATAAGGCTTATTGTTTTAAAAGAAAGTCGTTATTTGATTAAAACTATAAACTATGAAATCTTTGAAACTAAAGACTTGAGTATCTGAAGCTAGGCAAACTTGAACTTTTGAAAGAATGTTGTTACTTGGCGTTGTTCAAAAAGTGAAAGCCACTTGGATTCAAAATAGTGTAAAGTACTTGATTTTAAAACATGAACGTATTTGGTACTACGGATACTAGTATCAAGTTGTTTTTACGTAAAAAGAGGTCTTTTTGAAAGGATTAATGTATGTAGTACTTTGGGGTTATGTCACAACCCGAACCCGGGCCCGTGACTGGTGCCTTACCCCGGGCACCCTAGTGATACAACATCAGAGAAAATCAGCGGAATTAAAACATAAACATGAAACAAGAGATATGATAAATAAACAGGCCAGCAGCGATTGCCTTACGTATATATACATAAAAACCCGAGCAGTTATCCTTTTTACAACTCTGCCTGATTACTACGGACCTCTAAGAGTTTTACAACAACAACTATGGCGGGACGAGGGCACCGCCGTACCACGAATGTACAAGAACCTACGGACTCGGGTAACATGCGAAAGATAAGCCTCGGAGAAGCGGGGCTTCCAACCTGAGCTGTGATCCTATGGCGAGGATCCTGGCCGATGTACCTCTACTGCGGCATGAGCGGCCCCGAAGGAAGTCGATCTGGCGGTACCAAGTATGTGGCGAAAAATAATGTAAATGAAATCATAACAATATATATAAAACATGAGACATGTAGGATAACCAAACTACAGTTCATAACATAAAAGCAGTCACGTCAAGTCAGGGACTCACGCCTCGAGTCATCCCTCGTGCGTGAAACTCCTTCGCCGGCTGTGGCGATGCGGATATAAGCCGTATTATCGTCTGACATGTCTCGGCTCGTCCGTGGGGATAGAGGTGGAATCGTGTGGTGTCGTGTCGACCCGTCCGTGGGACTCGGTGAAGTATGGAATACATGTCGGCCCGTCCATGGGACTCGGTAAAGAATCGGATGAAATCGTGTCGGCCCGTCTCGTGGGACTCGGTGAAAAATTAGATGAAATCGTGTCGGCCCGTCGTGGGACTCGGTGAAGAATCGGATGAAATCGTGTCGGCCTATCTCGTGGGACTCGGTGAAGAATCGGATGAAATCGTGTCGGCCCGTCGTGGGACTCGGTGAAGAATCGTTCATAACAAATCAGTGACCTCCATCGAGAGCGGTGGTATAGAATTACGATGCTTGCGCAACAAGGCTATCAAGCGCAAACATAGGCAAGTTACACTGACTCGAGGTTATTTTATGCCAAGTCGAGTTCGACCCCAAAGTATTACGTCGTTAAATTCTTTAAAAGATCCATTTCTTTTATAAAGGTCACGATACGTAGTATTAAAATAGAGTGACTCGCATTTTTAGATAAACCAAAACACTTTCCTTTTCAACGTCAAGTAACAACGTTCTTTTCCATAAGTTCAAGTTTGCCTAATTTCAAGTACTTAAGTCTTTTATTTTAGAAAGGTTTGTAGTTCATAGTCTTAATCACTTAAGAATATAATTCTTTTTCAAACAATTTGAGAAACATATGCCCTTTATGTGAGTAGGTTATTCTTGTTCATAATCAATCTTATTAAGCGACCGTGATCTAGGAAATGTAATATCATTTTGTCTAATCTTAGCACATGCGGATGGAGGTTTCTCTTGGTTTTAATAATACTTAATTAGTCAATACATTTCCCTTTATTAACGCTGCGATGGTTCGTTCGATACTTATTCGATTTAGAAATCGGTAAAACATGATTCCTTTTAAAAACCAAGTACTCATTACTCATGAATGAGGTTTCACACTTTAACAAAATTCATGTTAATACAAAATAAGTCAAGTCTCTTATCTTTTAAGATCAAGTCTCTTATCTTTTAAAATCAATAAACCATTCTTTTATCTCTCTTAAGTCGTTATACCTAACTTCCCGTAAAGCTAGTATAACTCTTAAGCTTTTAAAACTTTTAAAACCAAGTGTTACTCTTCTTTCAAAAGGTTTCTCAACTCATTTGAAATACTTCAAGATTCTTATTATTGGGCTTAAGTCAAAGACAACTGTAGTAAAACTACGTTCGATTAACACACGTCGTCTACGTACTATATATATATTCTTTTAAAATATCATGCTCAATAGGATAGGAAGAATCACATACCTTGCGGCGATTATCATTATTAGCAAATAGCTCCAGTCTTGTAATCCTGCTAGCCTTTTCACTTCTTGAGTAGAATACGCTGCTCGCGATCTTCAACCTATAATGGTCATACAAGTCTATCAGCGTCTAGACTACTCTGTAAAATACTTCTAGATCTGATTCCTTATTCTACGGAAAATTGGGCACTTCCTACAGTCAAACTACACAATTCTCTGTAAATACGGTCACATGTAAATCTGATTCGGTCTTCTTCTTTAATATTCTTGATGTGATTCGGTTCAATTTTCTTGTAATATCCTTCTATTACAGTTCAATTCTCTTCTATGTATCTTATATACATTTCTATACTACTACAGTATGTAATTTCCAATTACAATAGAAGGTCAAGAGTATTTACCTCGATAAGCCCAAAATTATCCAAGTTTAAATGTCGATCCTGAGCAAGGTTTAGCTCCTATTCTGCACGCTCCGATTCGCTCCGAGAAACCCTTAGAAGTTCTACACAACTTCTACTTAATACTTCAACCTCTTACGAAGATTTTTCCATAGGGTTTCGTTTAGTGGCTAAAGGAAGTATAATAGTATTTCTGGGCTTTTAGTATAGGTATAACCTTGGAATACTACAATGTATTTGGGCCAAGGTATTTGGGAATAGTAACAATACTTGGAGAGTATTTTTCTACCAAGGGGGGGGGGGTATTTTACGAGAATTCTCAAGAGAGGGGGGGGTGTCTCGGCTAGGCTTCTCAAAGGGGGAGGGGAAGTGTTGGACGAGAACACTACACAAGGGAGGAGAGGGTTTTCAAGACTTAGAATGATTTGTGGATGAAGAAAAACCTTCAAGTTAGGGGGGTATTTATAGGACCCTCAATGGTCAAGATCAAGCCAAGTGGTGGGCAAGTGTATGGTGAAGATTTGGACGTGTTTGTGGGTCCCACTTGCTCATCAACTACACAAAAATATCCTACCTAATCCTTGACCAAGGAAAAGGCACAAAAAACGTGCCACACAAAGCTCAACCAAACCGTCCACTTGAGGGACAAGTGTTACCCTCCCGTTGGTCCAAAATATTACGTCTCTCGGAAAAATCCGCAAAAATAATAAATGACATAGCCGTAATTTTCCCTATGCAAAGTTCGGAAAACATTTCGTCGAAAAACAATTCGTTTTGGTAGTTGTGAACAAAATTTTCGTCCTTGCCTAACTTTAAGGCTCAAAATTTTCTACGTACGTCCTCACGTACATACTCTGGAAATACGGGGTATAACATTCTCCTCGCCAGAAACATTCGTCGAATGTTCATACCAAGCGGATAACGATGAAGTTCCTTTTAACTTAAACAAGTTGCCAATGCCACATATGGACACAAAAAATATCTGCGCAATTTCTTAATCCAAGTCCGAGGAATCACCTCTAGCATCACAAAAGCTCCCAGAGGTCTAAAAGATATTCCGCCGCACCTTTACTTCACAAAAGTAATGATCATTTCTATTCTCTCGTACATGTTCACTTCTTTCCTTACTCATCGTACTCTTCTCGAACACGAACTCTTCTAGTAAGCGTACCATACTTGATCATTACTTGGTTCCCAAAATTTACGAGTCACTACCTCCAAACTTGGTCATCTTACTAGCCTCGATCTTCTTTAAGGCCATTCCGGCCTCACGATCCGATTACGGTCGAACGTATCCACGAACTCATCGATGGTCATCTAAACTTGGGCCTAGCACCTCGTGACCCTACCACCCGAGCCAGGACCACCGAACCGACCCCACCACATACGGGCGCGGGTTGACGCGTCGGTACTCAACCCGGCCATTATCGCGCCAAACACTTGTTCCCGATGCGGAACAATCTCACTAATCAATTCACGAAAACCTAGTGGTCTTCTTAGCTCAACTACCCTCTTTCATTTCACACGCTCGGGGACTTATCACACAAGTATACCCACGTATACTATGCACTCGACAAAGGTCAATTGTAAACAAAATCTTTCCTCGGGGACGGCCTTGCATCTAAGGTCTCCACGTATAATATTCTAAGGCCCACGATTTCTAGGTACCCAACCTTACCCTTTACTAACCAAGCCTTTAAATCACAATTTAGCATAATGCTATCGAACATAATACTTAGCACATCATCCTATCATCAGCGCATACTAGTCTCAGAGGGTAGGAATATACTGTATCAAGCTGCTTTATTTTCCGCCGTCGCTCTAACCATAATCACGCCTGCGGTGCGCTATAGAAGGCGATAAACACATCGACGGTGGTGAGTCATTGCTGCATCCTTCCTATTATGGCGGTTTCGTCCGCATGGCCGACGGCGCGGGAAAAACAAGCACCGATAAAAAGCGGCATTCCGGGATGGCGTCGCCGCATCGATCTGCAGCGAGAAACATGAATCGGTGGCTAGAACCATGTATACTGTGAACCGAAGCCACGGAGCCACGACCAGCTCGAATACCCGAGCGTCACGAAGGCGCGGAGGACCACTGCTGCAGCGGAGGTACATAACTAATCTGCTTCGGCGGCCCGCCTCAAAAGTTACCAAAGGACCTGCATTGCGGCCTCTTCGCGATCCGGTCATTCCGTCGACCTCTCCGTGCCTCGTATCCCGGTCGCATGAGCTGCATGCGGGCAATGTCCATGCCGGTGAGAGCTACACCGAACAAGCCTCGCCAAGTAATCATCTAGCGGTGGCGTGGCGGTGTACTCTGTCCTCCATATCGGCTACTCTGCGAGGACATCTGAGCTAATGAGTCGAACTCCACATTGTACTCTCTAACCGTCGCGATCTGCCTCAGCGTCAAAAATCTGCCGGCCCGAGCCCTCGCATCTGCGGGGCAAGAAATGTGCAAGAAATGCCGCCGAGAACTTCGTCCCATACGGTGGAAGTGCATGCTCTCCCGGGGACGGCTCGCGAATCAAACTAGTCATTGCGATATCCACGCGCGGTGATGCGAACCAATACCGACTACGCCTGCGAGGCTCGATCACTCTCATGATCATTGTGGTTGTCGGATAAACTCACGAGGTCATCCTCGGCTCGATCCATAGAACAGGCGGGCTGACTCGAGAAAGTCGTAGTCTCAGCTATGCGCTCGGGGTGAACTACGGGTGCTCTTGGGGCCCAGGCTACTGCGTCGGCTATCTCATATCGGCCACGACCACGGCGATGGCGAACCATCTCCTTGTACCCCGTCTCATCTGCTCCGGTGTGGGTGGAGGTCAGTCTTGTAGTCTCGGCAGCCACTGCTGCGGTTCTAAGCTCTCTTTGGTCTTTGGCGGCGTCGCAAAACTCGCCGTCGAAGCACTATCTCGGTAACGGCCCGGGCCTGCCTGGTAACCCTCCGTGCTCTACTCGCTCCTCCATTGCCTTGCCACGGGCGGGTTGCCTTACGGAGGCATAGCGGTAAAGGAAGGAATCGTCGGAGGGTCCAACTTATCACGGCTCTAAGGCACGATCTCGGAATGAGAAGAATGGAAACGATCCTAAATATCTTATAGCCTCACGATTATTGGTGTGGTGCACAACACACCGATAATCAAGACTCTACTAGATACGATGCAGACACCTTCCGAGGATTAAGCGCTCGATACCACTTTTGTCCTGGCGAACCGGGCGTGGGTGCCTTACCGGGCACCCTAGTGATACAACATCAGAGAAAATCAGCGGAATTAAAACATAAACATGAAACAAGAGATATGATAAATAAACAGGCCAACCAAAACAGTTGCCTTCTGTATATATACATAAAAACCCGAACAATTATCCTTTTACAACTCTGCCTGGCAGATACTACAGACCTCTAAGAGTTTTACAACAACAACTATGAGACGGGGCCCGCCATACCACGAATGCGTAAGAACCTCTGGACTCGGGTAACATACCAAAAGATAAGCCTCGGAGAAAGCGGGGCTTCCCAACACGTGACGTGATCCATGGCGAGGATCCTGGCCGATGTACCTCTACTGCGGCATGACGCGGCCCAGAAGGAGGTCGATGCAACGGTACAGTATGTGGCCCGAAAAATACTGTAAATGAAATCATAACAGTATATATAAAACAGGAGACATGTAGGATAACCAAACTTGATTCGCTCATAACATAAAGCGATCGCGTCAAGTCGGGGACTCGCGCCTCAAGTCATCCTCCGTGCGTGGAACTCCTTCCGCCGCTGCGGCGATGCGGATATAAGCGATATTATCGTACAACATGTCTCGGCTCGTCCGTGGGGATAGAGGTGGAATGTCGACCCGTCCGTGGTACGTGATGCGGTGTACATGTCAGCCCGTCAGTGGGACTCGGTGAAGTATGGAATACATGTCGGCCCATCCATGGGACTCGGTAAAAATCGGATGAAATCGTGTCGGCCCGTCATGGGACTCGGTGAAGAATTAGATGAAATCGTGTCGGCCCGTCGTGGGACTCGGTGAAGAATCGGATGAAATCGTGTCGGCCCGTCTCGTGGGACTCGGTGAAGAATCGGATGAAATCGTGTCGGCCCGTCATGGGACTCGGTGAAGAATCGTTCATAACAAATCAGCGCCCTCCATCGAGACGCGGTGGTATAAATTACGATGCTTGCACAACAAGGCTATCAAACGCAAACATAGGCAAGTTACACACAACTCGAGGTTATTTTATGCCAAAGTCAGTTACGACCCCAAAGTATTACGTCGTTAAATTCTTTAAAAGATCCATTTCTTTTATAAAGGTCACCCGATACAGTAGTAATAAAATATAGTGACTCAAATTTTAAGATAAACCAAAACACATTAATTTTCAAAATAAAGTAAAAAACTTCTTTTCAATAAGTTCAAGTTTGCCTAATTTCAAGTACTTAAGTCTTTTATTTTAGAAAGGTTTCGTAGTTCATAGTCTTAATCACTTAAGAATATAATTCTTTTTCAAACAATTTGAGAAACATATGCCCTTTATGTGAGTAGGTTATTCTTGTTCATAATCAATCTTATTAAAGCAGCCATGATCTAGGAAATGTAATATCATTTTGTCTCATCTTAGCTTCATGCGGATGGAGGTTTCTCTTGGTTTTAATAATACTTAATTAGTCAATACATTTCCCTTTATTAGCGCTGCGATGGTTAGTTCGATACTTATTACGATTTAGAAATCAGTAAAACATGATTCCTTTTAAAAACCAAGTACTCATTACTCACGAATGAGGTTTCACACTTTTTAACAAAATTCATGTTAATACAAAATAAGTCAAGTCTCTTATCTTTTAAGATCAAGTCTCTTATCTTTTAAAATCAATAAACCATTCTTTTTATCTCTCTTAAGTCGTTATACCTAACTTCCCATAAAGCTAGTATAACTCTTAAGCTTTTAAAACTTTTAAAACCAAGTGTTACTCTTCTTTCAAAAAGGTTTCTCAACTCCTTTGAAATACTTCAAGATTCTTATTATTCAGGCTTAAGTCAAAAGACACTGCCGTAAAACTACGTTCGATTAACACGCGTCGTCTGGTACTATATATATATTCTTTTAAAATATCATGCTCGAGAGGATAGGAAGAATCACATACCTTGCGGCGATTATCATTATTAGCAAATAGCTCAGTCTTGTAATCCTGCTAGCCTTTTCACTTCCCGAGTAGAATACGCTACTCGCGATCTTCAACCTATAATGGTCATACAAGTCTATCAGCGTCTAGACTACTGCGTAAAATACTTCTAGATCTGATTCCTTATTCTACGGAAAATTGGGCAGCACTTCCCTGCAGTCAAACTACACAATTCTCGTAAATACGGTCTATGTAAGTACAATTGATCTTCTTCTTTAATATTCTTGGCGTGATTCGGTTCAATTTTCTTGTAATATCCTACATTACAGTTCAATTCTCTTCTATGTATCTTATATACATTTCTATACTACTACATTATGTAATTTCCAATTCTGATAGAAGGTCAGTATTTACCTCGATAAGCCCAAAATTATCAAGTTTAAATGTCGATCTGAGCAAGGTTTAACTCACCAATGCACGCTCAGGTCGCTCAGAAACCCTTAGAAGTTCTACACACCTTCTACTTAATACGTCAACCTCTTATGAATATTTTTCCATAGGGTTTCGTTTAGTGGCTAAAGGAAGTATAATAGTATTTCTGGGCTTTTAGTATAGGTATAACCTTGGAATACTACAAGGTATTTGGGCCAAGGTATTTGGGAATAGTAACAATACTTGGAGTATTTTTCTACCAAGGGGGTATTTTACGAGAATTCTCAAGAGAGGGGGTGACTCGGCTAGGCTTCTCGAAGGGGAGGAAGTGTTGGGCGAGAACACTACCTGAGGAGGAGGGTTTTCAAGACTTAGAATGATTTGTGGATGAAGAAAAACCTTCAAGTTAGGGGGGTATTTATAGGACCCTCAATGGTCAAGATCAAGCCAAGTGGTGGGCAAGTGTATGGTGAAGATTTGGACATGTGTTTGTGGGTCCCACTTGCTCATCAACTACACAAAAATATCCTACCTAATCCTTGACCAAGGAAAAGGCGCAAAAAACGTGCCACACAAAGCTCAACCAAACCGTCCACTTGAGGGACAAGTGTCACCCTCCCGTTGGTCCAAAATATTACGTCTCTCGGAAAAATCCGCAAAAATAATAAATGACATAGCCGTAATTTTCCCTACGCAAAGTTCGGAAAACGTTTCGTCGAAAAACAATTCGTTTTGGTAGTTGTGAACAAAATTTTCGTCCTTGCCTAACTTTAAGGCTCAAACTTTTCTACGTACGTCCTCACGTACATACTCTGGAAATACGGGGTATAACAGGTTAAAACCCGGATTTGTTGTAATAAAATAAGAGTCTATAAGTATGTTGAATTTGCCTATGCTTGTGGTAATAGCCTTTGTTGTGCAAGTGTTGTATTTACGTACTCTGGCGTCTCGTTGGAGGGGCGGCTATCGGCGATTGATGGACATAATGACACGATGGGTGGCCCACGGGTATGCTTCCACTATATCGATCCTTTTGGACATACTGACACGATGGGTGGCCCACGGGTATGCTTCCATTAGGAGTGTGATGTTGTTGTTGTTACATGGACATGTCTGCACCGATGAAGAATTCCGGGGGCATGCGGCCATGCGGCGGGTTAATCACCCGGTATATTGTTATCATTGTTACATGGACATGTATGCACCGTCTGAGAATTAGGGGCATGCGGCCGTGCGGCGGGTTGATCACCGGTATATTGTTATCATTGTTACATGGACATATCTGCCGTCTGAGTGCAGGGGCATGTGGCGTGCGGCGAGGTTGATTACGATGCATTGTTATTATTGTTGCATCATGGACATGTCTACACCGATGGAGAATTCCGGGGGCATGCGGCCATGATGCGAACATGATTGATGTTGTGGGCGTGAGACCCATAGTTATAATTGAGTGATGACTTTGAGGGCGTGAGTCCCTGACTTGACTGTTTTTATGTTGTGTACTGTATTTTGGTTATCATATATGTCTCCTGCTTTATATAGACTGTTATGATTTAACTCTGATGTGCTCGATTTCACATGGTACAATTGTCTTGCGACCTCCTCGGGGCTGCGTTCATGCCGCGGTAGAGGTACATCGGTTGTCGATCCTCGCTTAGGATCACAAATCAGCGTATTGGGAAGCTCGTTTCTCGGAGGCTTATCTTTTGGTATGTTACCACAGTGCAGTAGGTTCTTGTACATTCGGGGTATGGCGGGGCCACGTCGCCATAGTTGTCGTTACATTCTTAAGTGCATGAAATCTTGTTGTGGCGGGGTTTGTAAAAGATTAAACTGTTCGGTTTGAAAGATTTGTATATATATATTTTATTGGAAGGTGACCGTTTTTTGTTAGCCTGTTCTTACCATATATCTTGTTTCAGGTTTAAGTTTTATTTCCGCTGATTTTCTCTGATGTTGTATCACTAGGGTGCCCGGGGTAAGGCACCAGTCACGGGCCCGGGATCGGGTCGTGACAAAAGTGGTATCGAGCGATTAATCCTCGGAAAGTGTCTGAGGCGTGTCTAGTAGAGTCTTGATTATCGGTGTGTTGTGCACCATCTATAATCAAGATTTGCAAGGACATTTAGGATTAGTTTCCATTCTTCTCATTACGAGATCGTGCCTTAGAGGTGTTATAAGTTGGACCCTCCAGCGTATCTCGTTTTACGATTATGCCTCCGCAAGGCAACCGGTCCCAGATGGGCAAGTCGGTAGAGGCTGCTAGTAGGATCTTGAGAGTGCGAGCGCAAGCCGTCGATGTGATAGTGCTTGACGGCGAGTTTTGCGCGCCACGGCCCAGCCGAGTTTAGAGCGCGGTGGGCTGCTGAGACAACGATGCACGAGCCTCGGTCCCGGCACAGAGGCGAGGAGATGGGTTCTGAGGAGATGGCACGATTGCTAGCGAGTTGTGGCGGACATGAGGATAGGCTAGGCAGCGATTCCGTGCTTGCGTGGTTCACCCAGATCGGATAGTTTGAGGCTACGGGACTTTCTTAGTTGTAGCACTTGAGTTCTGGTCGAGGCACGAGGATGATCGCGAGGAGTTCATCCGAAGCGATTCTGGATCGTGAGAGTGATCAAGGCTTGGAGACCGAGTCGGTGGTCTTAGGTTCGTATCGGTGCGTGATCTGCGATCGTAGTTTTGATTCGTGAGAGTTGTCGGGAGAGCATGCACTTCCAGCGGTATGGAGCGAGTTCTCGAGGCATTTCTTGCACATTTCTTGCCTCGCGGATGAGGAGGGCTCGGGTAAACAGTTTTTGGTGTTGGCGAGCGGGCGTCTGATTCGGGAGTACAATGTGAGTTCGACTCATTGGCTCGGTATGTCCCATTGTAGTGCGATATGGAGGGCGAGTGCACCGCTACGTCACGGGCTAGATGACTACTTAGCGAGGCTTGTTCGGGTGTAGCTCTTGTAGGGCATGGACATTGCCGCGTGCGAGCTTATGCACTTGGATGTGAGGCGGAGAGGTCGACGGAATGGCCGGGATCAGCGAAGAGGCGAACAACAGTCCTTTGGTGACTTTAGGCGGACCGCCTCGGCCGAGCTAGTTATGCACCTTCGCCCGATGCAGTGGTCCTCTACAACCTTGAGCGTTCGGGTATTCGAGGCGGTCGAGCTCCCTAGGTTCAGTTTCGAGGAGTAGGGGTGTTGGCGGATCGATCACCCTACCTCGGTGTGGTCGATGTGGTAGACCGCATTTGAGTGTCGTGGTGCGAGGAGCTTGTTATGTTTGCGGCAGCGGGGCCATTTGCGAGGCGCGACCGAGGGTATACGGATGTTACGACTCGGCGCCAGGATCGGTGGTGGTTCATCACGCCGCTGGTATGCGCCTGCGGCGGGCGTGATTAGAGTAAAGCGGTAGATACAGGTATATCCTTGACTCTCTAGATATTAGTATGCTTGATATGATGAGTTTATGTTGAGTGTTATGTTTGGATAGCATGGTGTAAAATTATGATCTAGAGAACATGGGTAGTTGAAAAGGTAAGTATGAGGGTATGGAAGGTGTGGACCTTAGAATATTACGCGTAGAGACCTTAGATGCGAGGCCATCTTGAGCAAAAGATTTATGTTTGTGTTGACCTTTATCAGAGTGCATAGTATACGTGGGATATAGTTGTGTGATAAGTCTCTGAGTGGTATGAAATGAAAGAGGGTAGTCGAGCTAAGAAGACCACTAGGTTTTCCTGACTTGAGTTGTGAGATTGTTCCGGATCGAGAAATAAGAGAGTTCGGCACGGCGGAGGGTCGGGTTGAGGACGTATTGCGGGTCAACCCGTAACCGGTTGAGGTGGGTCGATTAGGTGGTCCCGCCAGGTGGTAGGGTCACGAGGGTGCTAGGCCCAGGTTTAAGTAACCATCGTATGAGTTCGTGGATATGTTCGACAAGAAGCGGATCGTAAAGGCCGGGAATGGCCTTAAAGGAAATTGAGGCTAGTAAGACGACCAAGTTTGGAGGTAGTGACTCCAGAGATTGTGGAAAGCGATGGCGAAGTATGGTGCATTATACTAGAAGAGTTCAAGTGTTCGAGAAGAGTACGACGAGTGAGGAAAGAAGTGAACGTGTATTAGCAGAATAAAAGAGATTATTTTGTTGTGAAGTGAAGATGCGAAGGGAGTATCCTTTAGGACAGGGTGGAAGCTTTCGATGTAGGAGTGATTCCTCGTGGGCTTGAATTAAGTAATTGCGCGGGTGTTATTTTGTGGCCAGGTGTGGCATTGGCAACTTGTTAAGAGAAACTTTATCGTTATCCGTCGTGAGAAGGAACATTCGGGACGAATGTTTCTAAGGAGGGGAGAATGTTATACCCAGTATTTCCAGAGTATGTACGTGAGGGCGTACGTATAAAAGTTTAAGCCTTAAGTTAGGCTAGGACCGAAAATTTTGTGCACAACACACGAAAAGAATCGTTTTCCGACGAAACATTTTCCGGACTTTGCGAAGGGAAAAATACGGCTATGTCATTTATAATTTTTGCGGATTTTTCCGAGAGATGAAATATTTTGGACCAACGAGAGGGTGACAAGTGTCACCCTCAAGTGGGCGGTAATTGTTGGACGAATTGGCCTTCCATTTTTGTCAAGGAGTTGGTAGGATATTTTGTGTAGTTGATGAGCAAGTGGGACCCACAAACACATGTCCAAATCTTCACCCTACACTTGCCCACCACTTGGCTTGATCTTGGCCATTGATTGGCCTATAAATACCCCTCTAATGCAAGACTTATTCTTCATCCACAAACCATTTTCCAAGTCTAAAAACCCCTCCCCTCTTAGAATGGTTCTCGTCCAAACCCTTGGTGAGGCCTTGGCCGAAACCCTCACCCTCTAGTAGTGCTAGCCGAAACCAACCCCCCCCTCTCTTGAGTTGTTCTCGTAAAATACCCCCCCCCCCTTGGTAGAAAAATATTCTCCAAGTGTTGTTACTATACCCAAATACCTTGTAGTACTTTCCAAAGTTACCTCTATACGTAGAGCCCAGAAATACTATTATACTTCCTTTAGCCACTAAATGAAACCCTAAGGAAATATTCATAGCGAGTTGAAGTATTAAGAAGAAGTTGCGTAGAACTTCTAAGGGTTGTTTGGAGCGGGTTGGAGCGTTCAGAATAGGAGCTAAACGTTGCTCAGGATCGACATATAAACTTGGATAATTTTGGGCTTATCGAGGTAAATACTATTGTCCTTCTATTGTAATTGGAAATTACATACTGTAGTAGTATAGAAATGAATATAAGGATGGTATAAAAGAAGAAAATTGAATCAGAAGATTATTAAAGGAGAAAGTGACTGTACTTACATAGAATTTGTATTTACTGAAACTTGTGTAATTTGGCGGGTAGGAAGTCTTGCCCAATTTTTAAAGTAGAATAAAGGAATCGTATCTAGAAGTATTTTGAGAATAGTCTAGACGTTGATAGACTCTTATGGCCGATATAGGTTGAATCTGCGAGTGGCGAATTCTACTCGAAGGGTGGAAAAGACTAACAGGACTACAGTACTTTGGAGCGTTTTGCTAATAGTCGATAATCGTCACGAGGTATGTGATTCTTCCTATACTCTTGAGCATGATATTTTAAAAGAATATATATATATACGATGAGCGTGCGTGTGATTAAGCGAGCGTAGTCTTACGGCAATGTCTTTTGACTTAAGCTGAATAATAAGAATCTTGAAGTAGTCGAAAGAATTAAGAACCATTTTGAAAGAAGAGTAATACTTGGTTTTGAAAGCTTAAGTTATACTAGCTTTATGGGAAGTTAGGTATAACGACTTAAGAGAGATAAAAGGCAGTTGAATTAATTAAATTGATTTTAAAGTCTGTTAAAATGTGAAACCTCATTCGTGAGTAATGAGTACTTGGTTTTAAAAGGAATAATGTTTCTTGATTTGGAAATCGAATAAGTATCGAACAAACCATCGCAGCGCTAATAAAGGGAAATGTATTGAATAATTAAGTATTATTAAAACCGATGAAACCTCCATCTGCATAGAAGCTAAGATGAGACAAAATGATATTACATTTCTAGATCATGGCTGCTTTTATAAGATTGTTATAAACAAGAATAACCTACTCACACATAAGGCTTATTGTTTTAAAAGAGAGTCGTTATTTGATTAAAACTATAAACTATGAAATCTTTGAAACTAAAAGACTTGAGTATAAAGCTAGGCAAACTTGAACTTTTGAAAAGAATGTTGTTACTTGGCGTTGTTCAAAAAGTGAAAGCCACAGTTCAAAATAGTGTAAAGTACTTGATTTTAAAACATGAGCGTATTTGGTACTACGGATACTAGTATCGAGTTGTTTTTACGTAAAAAGAGGTCTTTTTGAAAGGATTAATGTATGTAGTACTTTGGGGTTAAAACCCGGATTTGTTGTAATAAAATAAGAGCCTATAAGTATGTTGAATTTGCCTATGCTTGTGGTAATAGCCTTTGTTGTGCAAGTGTTGTATTTACGTACTCTGGCGTCTCGTTGGAGGGCGGCTATCCGATTGATGGACATGCGACACGATGGGTGGCCGGGTATCTTCCACTATATCGATCCTTTTGGACATCGACACGATAGGTGGCCCACGGGTATGCTTCCATTAGGAGTGTGATGTTGTTGTTGTTACATGGGCGTGTCTGCAGATGAAGAATTAGGGGCATGCGGCGTCGGCGGGTTAATCACGGTATATTGTTATCATTGTTACATGGACATATGCACGATCTGCGAAATTCGGGGCATGCGGCCGTGCGGCGGGTTGATCACGGTATATTGTTATCATTGTTACATGGACATGCGCCGTCTGAAATTCCGGGCATGTGGCGTGCGGCAGGGTTGATTACCCGGTACATTATTATTATTGTTGCATCCTGGACATGTCTACACCGATGGAGAATTCCGGGGGTATGCGGCCATGATGCGAACATGATTGATGTTGTGGGCGTGAGACCCATAGTTATAATTGAGTGATGACTTTGAGGGCGTGAGTCCCTGACTTGACTGTTTTTATGTTGTGTACTGTATTTTGGTTATCATATATGTCTCCTGCTTTATATAGACTGTTATGATTTAACTCTGATATTATCGATTTCACATACTTGGTACTGTTATCTTGAACTCCTTGAGCTGCGTTCATGCGCGGTAGAGGTACATCGGTTGTCGATCCTCGCTTACAGGATCACAAATCAGCGTATTGGGAAGCTCGTTTCTCAGGAGGCTTATCTTTTGGTATGTTACCACAGTGCAGCAGGTTCTTGTACATTGGGGTATGGCGGGGCACTGTCCGCCATAGTTGTCGTTACATTCTTAAGTGCATGTAATCTTTGTTGTGGCGGGGTTTGTAAAAGGATTAAAGCGTTGGTTTGAAAGATTTGTATATATATATTTTATTGGAAGGTGGCCGTTTTTGGTTGCTTTGTTCTTACCATATATCTTGTTTCATGTTTAAGTTTTATTTCCGCTGGTTTTCTCTGATGTTGTATCACTAGGGTGCCCGGGGTAAGGCACCAGTCAGGGGCCCGGGATCGGGTCGTGACAATTTTCCTTTTTCATTTCCTTCTTCCTGATTTTGTTCATTACATTCGAGAAACATATATTTATGCTTTTAATGGTTTTCCTAGATCAACTGTTAGAATGAATGTTTTTAAATTTGCAAGTGAATATCAACAATATTTACGTTATGCACTATATCATTTTAATGACAAAGTGACTATCACTTCTGACATATGACGCAGTACTAACAAAAATGATTATTTAACGGTAGCATGTCATTGGATAGATCAAAATTGATCTATGCAAAAATGAATTTTAGCATATAGATATATAGATGATAAGCACAATGGAACATTACTGCACAAAATATTAATGAAATTTGTAATTACTATGGAAGTAATGATAAAATTATGACTATTACAGTAGATAATATTACTTCTAATGATTATGCTATAAGCCTTTTAAAACTTAGATTAATTCCATCTTTTCCTGATTATTTTCATGTAAGATGTGTGTCATATTTATAACTTAGTTGTAAAGGATGACCTAAAACTTTTTGAAAGAATTCGTGATAAAATACAATTTGCTATAAATTTTATTTTTAAAGGTAATAAAATACAAAGACACAAAGAGTATAAAAACATGTCATTATTGTAGATTATCATATAGAAAAATTCTAGAAGAAGTTTCCACTAGGTGGAATTCTCTGTATGAGCAACTACTTACGATTATAAACAACCTATTACTTTATTATTTAACACCCATAATAGAAATTCAAACGATATGCTTGTAGATAGTGATTGGGATAACATTTTAGAACTTAATAGATTTTTAGAGAAATTTTATCAAGCTACTAAAGAATTTTCCGGTATTTATTATCCTACTATTTCAAAAATGTTATTTTATATAGCTCTAATTGTTTTTGTTACTTAATGAATATATGCAAAAACCAACTTATCAGTCATCTATTGAAAAAAAAAATTAAAAATACTTTTTTCTATCTCTGCTATTTATATTGTTAGTGCTGTATTAAATCCAACTATTAAAGTAGACGGTTATAAAACATTTGTAGAAACGATTTATGATTGTGTAGAAGTATTTCCAACAGACCTGACTGAAGAACCAACTGACACTCCAACTAAAGAAGAAGTTACGTCTAGCATACACACCGAATGCAAAAAATATATACGTATTACCAACAACAAAATGCAAATAATCAACCAGCTTCTGTACCATCTTCTACTACTTCGCTGCAACTTTATAAAAAATATGCGGTTTCTGTTGCTAGTATTGATGGACTAAGAAGTAAAATGTGTAGTGGTACAACTTCTTCACAAGTTAGTGAATTTGATGGGTGTTGTACTGTACGAATTAATTGCCAATGTTGAAGGACAAGAAGACTTGCTGAAATACTGGAGGGAGAATGAGAAGACATTTCCGACGCTAACAAAGATGTCCCGAGATGTTCTGAACATTCAAGCGTCATCAACAACGTCTGAAAGCGCTTTTTCTGAAGGAAGATTTCAAATAGGGGAGCACAGACATTGGCGGGAGACTCATTTGAGATTGCAGTTCTATTCAGAGACTGGATTCGTGCGGAGCATAAGAGGTGTGGCCAACCGGAGATCAACGAAGAAGAAGACTACAACAACAACAAAATCTTGTCCGAGGAAACATGAAGCGACGTTGAAGAATTTGACAAACAAATTCCAATTCCAAAAGAAGATCCTTAAGACATTGTGAGAAAATTCGAAAGAGTATGATTGGACATGTAATTGTTTTAATTGCAATTTTAGTATTTTACTATGTCAGTTGCAATTTTTGAACAACACCACAAAGTTGTAATTTTGTAATTGTATTACTATGTCATATTTATATTAAATAATATAAGATACACAAAACAGCATGAGATGATTTTATTACACTATCTTATTCAAATATTGAAGTATTTGTATATATTATTTTTAAAATTAAGTGGCAAAAAAAAAACAGATCCCGTCCCGACCCGACCCCGTTCCGGCGGGGTTGTGGGACGGGACGAGACCTCTTCCCGTCCCATCTATCCCGACCCGCCGGAACCCGAGTCCCGACCCTCCCCCGTCCCGTTGTGTCCCTTCGGGACCCACCCCGTTGGACACCCATAGTCTAAAATGGGATGTTAATATGTTATGATAATTTTAGTAGATTTTCAAAACCTTATTAGTCAATAACATTGACACAGAAGTGTTTCATTTTCAGAATGACAGAAAGTTCTTTTTTTCTTTTAAGAACAATGGGAAAACTAGCATAGCGAACATCAAAACAAGCGACATAGCTTGAATTTTTTTGGTCCCGAGTTGAAGATTGATGTCAATGAAAAAAACAGTTCTCTTTAATATTATGATTTTTGTGGTATTGTATTCAAAATGGCGGTGGTGCATCTGGTGAAATGGTGGTGGTGGTGGCGGATATGGTGTTTCCGGTGAGATGGGGTGGTGGGATGGTTTAGTGATGAAGAAGATATAATTATTGGAATATTTTAATGGTTAATTAGGGATTAATTAGTATAAATATTGAGATCACTTAATTGCATAATATGATCGATAAAAGGAAGAGAGAAGGAAGAGAAGTCGTAGCAGTGAACTGAGGGGCAGAGAAAATGAGTAGAGACTGAAAGCGTAATTCTTTTTTTTTCCGGGTAAATGAAAATATTATTACTAAAAAAGAAACTGGAAACTACAATCACTCATTGAGGGTTCTCAATCCTCAACGTAACACAAAACAAGAAATGAAGGAGGGATGGAGCGTTCACTCAGAGGTGACGTTACAAGAGGGGATTAAGTCATGAATACTCTTCCACTTCTCAAACTTGCTGCTTGGCTTTGTTCATAATAACATCAACCGGGAGATGAACCCGTTTCTTTGGAAATCGGGAGGGGGGGGGGGGGGTAATGAAATGCTCCTCCAATCTTCATACTTGCAACTTTACCACTTTTTCTTTGGAAATTCTTTCTTGGAGTTACCTCATGCCAACCATTCTCATCTCCCTGCCTTGACACCGGAGCACCTCTAAAAGCATCCGAAATCAAAGGCTTATTAGGTACCCCCTTAGTACTCACATCCATGTCCACTACATTGTTCAATGATCCACCGACTGGTAGTCGAACAAAGAGGGGGTTGGTTTGAAGTGAGCGTGTAGGTTCATTAACACCAACCATTTCCGGATCTATTCCTTTGTCCGTATATAACCATTGGCTCATGAGTGCCCATTGTCTCCATAGGCGTTACATGTTCCTACAATTTCTTACACTTGGAATGATTATGTCCGAATACTTTGCAATGAAAACAAAAATCGGGATAATTCTCATATTCCACCTTTTGAACATACTTGTTATTGCTTGGTAATTTAACATTAAATTTCGTGACCGGCTCCTTGCTAACATTGAATTCAATTAATACCCGTGCATAATTCATTTTGGACCTCTCGCCCCGTGAATTGATCAGTATACAAGGGCTTCCCACACGTGAGGCGATCTTACTTAATCCGGATCGCTCATACCGACAAAGGAACATCACGAAGCACCACCCAAACCGGGATGTTCATGAAAAGATCATCCGTGAGCAAAGTGTCCTTATCAACTGATTTTAACATCAAATTTTTCCCAAAGGTCGAATAAGGGCCACCATGAAATCTGTGATGCGATCTTGTTGATCATAAATCAAAAATAGTCCATCGGCGTCCGTATGGGATGATTACACTTAACTCCCCATTTTTAACAATAGAATTTAATGCCTCACGTCCGGAAAGGACAGTGAAGCACGATAAGACAATAACCCCAAGTTTCAACAAAGGAACCTGCGTCATTTCGTCCAATTTCACCTCATCCCCTTCTTGTTCGACAAATTGTAGTTTAAGTCCTTTTGATTCTAGGCGAGAACTTGTAAAGATTCAGCATAAGATTTCTTTGTTGGATTAGACTCATTATTTTGTTGTGGTACGAGTATCATTTGCGCTCGATGAGGTGCATTATTTGCATTCGTGGGGGGAGTCACGACTTGTGCACTATTGGGAATGGTTGCCATAAATGGCTCATGTCTTTCGGCATTAAATGCTCTATCGGTCGAGGCAAAAACAGACTTCTTAGGTGTCTTGGGAAAAAACGACCCTTCGGTTTCCACAATGGTTGATCTTCCAAGGCTCGTTTGAAGAGTAGACCCCTTGGTATTATCAGCATTTGAAATTCCAAGGCTCATGGGGAAAGGGGTTCCATTGAGACCCGCACTGGTCGAGTACACATGTAACGGTCGAAGGTGTGACCTTTCGGGATCCGCCACTCTTGAATGCCCAATGTTTATGGGAAATGATGTTCCATTGAATTCTTGGAGTCTTGACTGATGGTTCTTGGACTTCATCCTTGACCCATGGTCATCTACCTGACCCGCCTTCGACCCGAACCCGCCCATGTGACTCTTCTTCCCCTCGAGAAGGGGTGACATTTCGGAAACCGCAAAACTTGCATTCCCAAAGATCGTGGGAAATGAAAACCCCTCACCTTCTCCATCCCTTGGCTGATGACTCTTGGACTTCAACTTTGACCCTTGACCACCATCCTGACCCGCCTTCGACCCATACCCACCCATGTGACCCGTCTTCCCCTCGAGAAGGGGTGACGTTTCAGAAACCGCAAAACTTGCATTCCCAATGTTCGTGGGAAATGAAGACCCATCGCCTCTGAAAGCGTAATTCTGAGAAATGAATGTCTTAGTATTACATTTCAATGTACAAGATATTTATATACACACATATATCCCATTTTCAATTAACTACTCCTAACAACTATCTTAACAAACTAATAACAACTTTAACTACCTCTAACAAACTCCTAACTAACTTCTAACAACCTCTCAACTAACTCCAACTACCATAACTAATTATGACACATGTGTACATTTATTTAATTCTTCCACACCCCCCGCAAGTGTTACACCCCGTAGTTCCAGGGCATATAAGTGAGAACGTAAGTAAGGAAATAAGATTAGAATGTTGGAAGAAAAGTATATTCACATTTTCAGATATGGAAAAATTTTGGATAAAAAAATTTGTGACGACGGAAAAATTATTAACTTGGAGTTTAATTCTTCTAATTGGATTTATGGACTTAGTATTGTATTATGAAGTCTTGGAATTGATAATATGGGGTCCACCGAAAATTTCACAATTTTGTGGGGCCCTTCGAATTTTTTATATTTGGCCAAGTGTTGAGATATTTTGTGAAGAAAGGATTATAGCCAATAGGAGAGTGACACGTGTCCCCACTCTACTTGTCTTGAAAAATTCCACTTGTATTTATTGATAAGTTTTGCAAGACTTGAGCACAAATATCTTATCTTCATCAAACCCTCATCTCTCTTCCTTCTCCTTAGATTTTCGAACCACCATAGCCAAGAGAACAAGAGTTGATTATTATCCAAGATTAAACACCCTAGTCAAGTTCTAAGCCAAGTTAACACTCCAAGAACTATTGAACATGGTTTGGCCGTGAGAATGGTCTTGATACCCTAACTTGAGATGAACTTTTTGGAAGCAAAACAAGAAGGGAAGATGGTTACAAGCTTGTAGAGGTTACATGTGTGTGATTGGAACTTGAAGAAGTGGAGCTAAGACAAAACTGTGCGCCGAAAGTTAGTGAACTGTTTTGGGCGAATTTTGTTACACCACGGAATTCCAGGATATGTTTATAAGAACGTACGTAAGAACTAAAAAATGTTAAGATTTGAGACTAGTAAATTTATCGGAATTATGGAAATGTCGGAAAATGAAATATTGCGACGAACGGGAGGGCGACACGTGTCACCCCCCCTTAGTGGTCTTGGACGAAATGGACATGGTTAGAATGGTCATTTGACCATATTTAAGATGACCAAGTCTTGCAAAAGCTTGAGCTTGATATTGTTGACTTAGTCAAGGCCACTTGGCTTGATCCTTGTGAAACTCATCCAAGCCACCCAAATGTTGTAATCTAGACCCTCCATTTGGTTATATAGTCATCCTTAGTAGCAAGACAAGGCTTAACACTTAGAAAAAATATTTGGAAGAACTCTTGTTCTTGTGCATAGCTCTCGGGTTTGGAGGGCTTCAAGAGGAATTTTTTTTTGTTTGTTGTCCAATAATCCCCATACTTTAAACCAAGGTTCCTAAGAGTATTGTAAGGGTATCTCAATAGAAAGATCTCGGAAAAGTGGCGTTTTCGTATTAGTCGCAAGGTGAAACCCTAGTCACTTTCCTAGGTTTGGATTGAGCATTGAAGGAAAGTTGTTTGTGATCTTCTAAGGGCTTCAAGTGGCGGATTGGAGTGTCAAGGAGAGGCTCTAAGTTGCTAGGGAGCGACTTCGGATCTTGAAGTGGATTAAGGCTCACTAAGGTAACAATCTTGTTCTCTTAAGTATTACAAGATTACATATTGTTGTAGCCTTACAATTTAACTAGCATGAAGTATATGTATTGAAGATTGATAAGTGATATGGATTGTAGTAGCCTAAATCCGAATTGACATTTGAGCCATTTGAAATTGAAATACAATTTGGTCGTTAATTAGAATCGTCGCATGTTACCTACTTGAAGATTGTAGTAGTTATAATCGATTGCGGCTTGATGTCATGTTACACTAAACAACTTGGATTGAAAAGAAATTGGAAAAGACTTTGTGTTGTTGTCCCTCAAATTGCCGAATTGACCTAGTATGTTGGATTAGTTTGATATCAATTGTGGGGCAGAATTTTACACGTCCTGTTAAGGCGGGTAATCCCCTTTGTATTGTTGAATTGTTGGGCCTTAAATGTGGCATTTGGTTATTGATTTTCGGACCTTGAAAAAGGTGGAAAAGTATGTAGAAACAAAGGAAGTGTTGTCCGATTTTTCGTAGAATTTAGTGACTTTGCACTTAGAATATTCTACGTTGAAGCTAGAGGTTAATAAACGTATTATGGTCATTATAGGTTGACATACTACGTACGGCGTATTGGACTTAGCAAGTGGATTGAACCGAAGAGGTATGTGGAACTTTCCTATCTCTTAAGCATGAATAGTTGTAAATATGTAGTACGGTAGACGTACAAGTTTTTGACGAATCTAGTCCATTTGATATCCTTGGTTTATCTTAAGAATGTTCAAGTTGGTTGAGTTAGGGAATTAACTCACTTGTTTAAAAATATTAAGGATATCTTGGTTTCTAAAAGTTAAGAGACTTTAAGTATTTTGAAAGTATATGATACTTGTTTCGTTTGGAAAGTTTTAAGTCTCTTGGTTATAAAGAAGAATGTAAGTTTCTAAAGTATAAAGCTAGTATAACGGCTTTATGGGAAGTTGGTTATAATAGCTTTATGGAAAGTTAATAGAGTGGTTTACTCTAAGTAATGTAAGTATGATAAATGACTTGAAATAATGAAAGACAAATTGATTTTAAGACATCAATTGCTTAAGGTTTTAAAAGAAAGAAGTCACTTGATTTAGAAGCCTTAATGTATTTCTATAAAGGTATTGTGACTTGTCTTGAAAAGTAGATATGACTTGATACTACAGTTATTAGTATCTTGAAAGTTTATATGAAAAAGAGTCATTTTAAAAGAGTATAAGTACGTAGCACTTTGGGTTAAATTCCTGGATTTGTATAATGACATGTTAGTGCCTTAAGTAAACTAAAATGAGAGTGTGTATGTATAAGACTAATAAGAAGTTAGGGGGATTTCTTAACTTGCTTATGTTATGTATGATAAGCCGGTAGAGCTTATGTTATGTTAGGATAAGTCGGTAGCGCTTATGTTATGTATGATAAACCGGTAGTGCTTATGTTATGTATGATAGCCGGTTGTGCTAGTTTATGTTAGTCTTACGGGGTAAAGCCAGATTTACTAATTCCATGGATTTGCTACCCGTGATGCGAGTGCGGTGTTTGTACTCATTGCGGGCCCACCGGACTAAGCGAGTGAAATAGTCTGTGCGGGTGAAATAGTCTATCACGAGGAATACCTGCATGCGGGTCCATACGACTATGCGGGCGGATCTGATCTATGCGAGGAAGTTACCTCATGCGGGTCCATCGACTATGCGGGCGGATCTGATCATGCGAGAAGTTACCTCATGCGGGTCCATACGGCTCTTGCGGGTGAAATAGTCCCAGGAGTAGGATTGCTTAATGATACTACGGGCGGGTGACCCTACTTTGATTATGAGCCTCCTATTTTTATGCAGTAAAATATACTCTTGTTACTCTCATTGTTAGTAAGGCCTGATTATCTTGTTATTTGAGTTATCATACATGTCTCGGTTTATATTAGACTTTATGATTTCATTCTGATCTTTCAGTTTCACATACTTAGTACATCTTTGTCGACCTCGCCGGCTACGTTCATGCCGTAGGTAGAGTATACAAGTTCTTGATCCTCACTCTTAGGATCCTTTGTTATTTGTTGGGAAACTCCTTTACTCCGGAGGCTTATCCCTGGTTCAGATCCCTGGTATGGTCGATTGTTGTATATTCAGGGGTATGGCGGGGCCCTGTCCCGTCACAGTTGTTATTCTTAGAGGTCTATAGTCACATTGTGGATTGGGTTTCTAAGAACAAAAATGTACTGGTTTATTTTATTTTGGTTCATGTATCTTTTACGGAAGGTGGCCTTATCGGCTAACCCGTTGATATTTACTGTTTTAGTATTTATGAGTTTTATATGTTCCGCTGCTATTCTCTGATGTGTACCTGTAAGGGGTACCCAGGTAGGGCACCAGTCGCGGGCCCGGGGTTGGGTTGTGACAAATTTGAGGTAAGATTTCTTCCTCCTTTTGAAGTAATTGGATATTACATGTTGTTATAGTTAATATATGAACTTGTGCTAAGAAGAATGGAGAATAAGAAATACATGTGACATTTTTGGTGTGTTGGCCGAGAATGGACAGTTTTGGCGTCGTTGGATTCGTTGGTTATTGTTGTTGATATCTTCACCTTTTGCGTGTTAAAATGAAGTAATCTTGTTGTTGATAAGTTGATATGGTTTGTATAAAAGTATTGGAACTTGAATTGGAATATAAAGGATTATTGAAAAGGGTTTTGGTTGTAGTTGTTTGGCCAAGACTTGTATAAAACTGTTGGATATTGTTATGCAGTTTTAAGGAACTGTTTTGTGGCATATAATTCTGGAAATTCAGTCACCTATATGCATGTTTAAATATGATAAAAGCTAATGTAAGTCCTAAAGGAATAAGGGTATAAAAAGATGTTGAAAGGCCTCACTTTTATCCTCGTTATTGTTGAATTGTGGACTGTTTTTTTGGACTATTTTGTCGAGATTGTGGACTATTTTGACGTGAGAAATAGGTGTGTGAGTCACCTTGGTTAGATGTTTAGTTATGCCCTTAATTAGTGCTTGGTTATTGATGATTTTGGCCTTCTTGAAAGGTGAAAAAGTACGTATAAGTAGGGGAAGTGCTGCCCGAATTTTTATAAGAAAAGAGAGTCATTACTTGGTATATGTCTTACACTAGTATCATGGAGTTGATAGACGTGTTATTGCTATTATAGGTTGAAGTACCTATTTGGGACGTATCCTACTTGTCGTGTTGGTTAGTCGTCAATAAGGTATGTGAACCTCTTCCTTCTTCTTTTGGCATGTTCTACGTATGAAATATACATGTGGTATTGTTTCATGATTCATTCTACTCTTAGAAGTTAAGGAGTATTCATGTTATTGATTCTATGCTAAAGATATGTCTAAATTATTCTTAATTCCTTACCAAGTCTTATGGGAGATGTTGGTAAGAGTTTTTTGCAAGTATTGGAGTCGAGTTGATCTTGCTAAGTTACAACACTAATGAAAAAAAAGGTATCGAACAAGCCATTGCAGCGTTAAATGAAAAGGGAATCGACAATCAATTATATTGAAATGAATAGAATTTCCATCTGCATAGAAACTAAGATATAACCAGTTCGTTTTACACTTTCTAGGTTCACAGTTGATTAAATAAGATCATTATTAATATATAACCTGCTAAAGGCTCATAAAATGGATTAATTTGGCAATTCGGAACGGTTATCACTATGCAAATGTTTCCATAATGTTAGCCAGAGGGGTGAGACTAATTTAGATTATCGGGTTGGTACAGACGACAAGCGGTATGCGAATTATCCTTTGTTCTTTTGAAAGTTGTTGATTTGAAAAAGTATAGGTTACTTGGTTTGAAAAGTATAACTAACTTGATTTGAAAAGTATAGTTGTCTTGATTTGAAAAGTATAAGTTACTTGGTTTGAAAAGTATAAGTAACTTGATTTGAAAAGTATACTTGTCTTGATTTGAAAAGTATAAGTTACTTGGTTTGAAAAGTATAAGTAACTTGATTTGAAAAGTATACTTGTCTTGATTTGAAAAGTATAAGTTACTTGGTTTGAAAAGTATAAGTTACTTGATTTGAAAAGTATAAGTTACTTGATTTGATAAGAGTAAGTAACTTGATTTAAAGTGATACTTGATTTGATAAGTGTCTTGATTTTCCAAATGAGGATTTAAAATGAAAGGCATGGTATTGCCTTGGTTTATTCTAAAGAGGAAGGCACGGTATTGCCTTGGTTTATTCTAAAAAGGAAGGCACGGTATTGCCTTGGTTTATTCTAAAAAGGAAGGCACAGTATTTCCTTGGTTTTAAAAGTATAAGTCACTTGGTTTTAAAAGTGTAAGTGCCTTGATTTTAAAATAGTAAGTGACTTGATGTTGCAAGGCTAGTGCCTTGGGGTTTTATAAAGGAAGGATGTACGGCGGACGTGCATGGTACTATTGGGTTCAAGTACCTAATATCGCATGATATGATTCTTTTTATAAAAGGAATGTACATAGTACTTTTGGGTTCAAGTCCCTAATATTTACATGGACATGCTTACATGATGTAGGAATTCCATGGGCATGCTTCCTTTATATTATTTACATGGACATGCTTACATGATGCAGGAATTCTATGGGCATGCTTCCTTTATATCATTTCCATGGACTAGCTCTCCATGAGGCGGTTTCGAGTCCCATGATACTATATATACTTATGCGGGTTCGAATCCTATGATACTATATATACTTATGCGGGTTCGAGTCCCGTGATATTATATTCTGAGGGCAGGTGTCCCTAATTTTGACATGACTTTCATATTTTGAAAAGGTACGGTTGGTTTTCTATTTTGAAAATATACAGTTTACTCTCAATACACCGAGTACCACAAATGGGCCGGGTATGTTATGTGATACACCGAGTCCCACAAATGGTCAGTGCATTATATAAGACAGAGTCCCACTAAAGGCGGGACATATTCTGTGATAATTCCACGAGTCCTCACTAAAGGGTGGATCACGTTATAAGCATAAAGCATGATGGTTACATGATTTCCGCAGAAATGCGGTGGTACTATGATACGATGCATGTGATACGGTGCTTGTGATACGATGTCTGATGATACAAGGTATAGTTGACTCTTATTTTATATGGCACGGTAGGATTTGGTATTTGATTTTCATACTTGTCCCTGCCATTTTTTTTGTACAGTTATGATTTTATTTACTGTACTTCATGTTTACATACTTGGTACCTTATTGTACTGACCCCAGGTTTAGGTACACAGTTGGTGATCCTCGAGCTTAGGATCCTTGTCCAGCTTGTTGAGATAACTCCCTTGTTCCGGAGCTTGTCATTTTGGTACAGGTCTTTGATTATAGACTTGTGTATATTCAGGGGTACGGGGGGGCCTTGTCCCATCATAATTTACTGTCCAAACTCTTAGATGTCTGTATTCATATGTGGGTTGAACTTGCGTGAGTTGTATATATATTGTTGGCCAGTTGTACTACTGTGTTGTCGGGATGTTTTCGTTTATATATAGCGGTAGCCTCATCGGCTTGCATGTTTTTATAACATGAGTTTTCTTGGAGCTTCCGCTGATTTTTATGTGATGTATGGGTAGAAGGGGGCCCAGGTAGGACACCAGTCGTGGGCCCGAGGTTCGGATCTTGATAAGAGTGGTATCAGAGCAGTTAGTCCTCGGAATGTCTACATACGTGTGCAGTAGAGTCTTGGTTATTGGTGTGTTGTGCACCACACCCATAAACAGGAGGCTACAATACATTTAGGATTGATTTCTATTCTTCTTACTCCAAGGTCGTGCGATAGAGCTGTGTTGTTAGGGTAGCCCCTCCCTAATGTATTATTGTGATTGCAGCTATGAAAAAACGACATCGGCCCAGAAGGGGAATATATGGACTTGGTATACAGGTTGGTAAAATTGTTGTATAGATTGGTATGATGATGATGTACATCTATACGAGCATGTTTATTTATTAGGGTCATGTGTGTGTTGCCTAAAATGATTATGGTTTATCTTGAGTTGGATAAGCTTTAGTAATGGCGTGGAAGGTATGAAACAGTTTAATGAATCATCATCAAGGTTATATATGTGCTAATTTGGAGTAATTAGGAGGTGATGAGCTGTCTGAGAGGGTGATGAACCCTTAAGAGATCATGTTTAATTGACTTAAGTACATACCATGTTGTTAGATTAAGCTGTGTTGTATGCTTAAATGATTTTCACGAATGATATTCGTATGGACTAAATAGGGTTGTTGTGATTAAGACAACATGATTTTGAGATATTGAGGAGCTATCTCGCCCGTATACGGGGAGAGATAATGTAATCAGATCTTAGAGTATTGTAAAATCGTTGAGACCTTAGATAGGTAAGGCCTTCTTGAGTAAATATTTTATGTGTGATCGTGGTTAAGGTGCACGGTATATGTAAAATATATTAGAGGTGATGATTCCTTGGTTTGAGTATAAACCACTTGTGATTGTTGTTGATGATTGTTGAGTCGATTGGGAATTTGTCTAGCTTGAGACCTTGGATGAACATTCGAGGACGAATGTTTCTAAGGGGGGAAGAATGTTACACCCAGTAGTTCCAGGGCATATAAGTGAGAACGTAAGTAAGGAAATAAGATTGAAATTTTGGAAGGAAAGTATATTCACATTTTCGGATATGGAAAGATTTTGGATAAAAAAATGTGTGACGACGGAAAAATTATTAACTTGGAGTTTAATTCTTCTAATTGAGTTTATGGACTTAGTATTGTATTATGAAGTCTTGGAATTGATAATATGAGGTCCACCGAAAATTTCACAATTTTGAAAGGCCCTTCGAATTTTTGATATTTGGCCAAGTGTTGAGATATTTTGTGAAGAAAGGATTATGGCCAATAGGAGAGTGACACGTGTCCCCACTCCACTTGTCTTGAAAAATTCCACTTGTATATATTGATAAGTTTTGCAAGACTTGAGCACAAATATCTTATCTTCATCAAACCCTCATCTCTCTTCCTTCTCCTTAGATTTTCGAACCATCATAGTCAAGAGAACAATAGTTGATTATTATCCAAGATTAAGCACCCTAATCAAGTTCTAAGCCAAGTTAACACTCCAAGAACTATTGGACATGGTTTGGCCGTGAGAATGGTCTTGAAACCCTAACTTTAGATGAAATTTTTGGAAGCAAAACAAGAAGGGAAGATGGTTACAAGCTTGTAGAGGTTACATGTGTGTGATTGGAACTTGAAGAAGTGGAGCTAAGACAAAACCGTGGGTCGAAAGTTAGTAGACTGTTTTGGGAGAATTTGAAGTAAGATTTCTTCCTCCTTTTGAAGTAATTGGATATTACATGTTGTTATAGTTAATATATGAACTTGTGCTAAGAAGAATGGAGAATAAGAAATACATGTGGCATTTTTGGTGTGTTGGCCGAGAATGGACAGTTTTGGCGTCGTTGGATTCGTTGGTTATTGTTGTTGATATCTTCACCTATTGCGTGTTAAAATGAAGTAATCTTGTTGTTGATAAGTTGATATGGTTTGTATAAAAGTATTGGAACTTGAATTGGAATATAAAGGATTATTGAAAAGGGCTTTGGTTGTAGTTGTTTGGCCAAGACTTGTATAAAACTGTTGGATATTGTTATGCAGTTTTAAGGGACTATTTTGTGGCGTATAATGCTGGAAATTCAGTCAGCTATATGCATGTTTAAATGTGATAAAAGCTAATGTAATTCCTAAAGAAATAAGGGTATAGAAAGGTGTTGAAAGACCTCACATTTTACCCTCGTTATTGTTGGATTGTGGACTATTTTTATGGACTGTTTTGCCGAGATTGTGGAATGTTTTACGTGAGAAATAGGTGTGTGAGTCACCTTGGTTAGCTGTTTAGTTGTGCCCTTAATTGGTGCTTGGTTATTGATGATTTTTGTTATACCCCGTAATTCCAGGACATGTATAAGAGAATAGACGCGAGAACACAAGACTTGAAAATTGGTACGAAAGAAAGAATTGTTTTTCCGAAGGAAAATCCTCCGAACTTCGGAAAGGAAAAATGTTCTTTGATGAGAATTAGATTCTCAAAATACATTATTTGAAGAGTATGGAATTTATTAACATTGTGGAAATTTATTTACGGATTTGGTCACGTAGGGCCCACCCGAGAAATTTTACGTTTTGTGGGCCCGCGAGGTTCTGAAATTCTATGGGCGAATGGGAGGCGACACATGTCACCCCCACATGGGCTTGTTCGAAATGGACCAAGGACAAAGGGTCATTTGACGAGTAAGATGATCGAGTCTCATGACCGAAGCTTGATAAAATTGACCAAGTCAGCTAAGCCAATTTGGCACTTGATATTTAATATCCTTCATCCAAGCCACACAATTGTTTTGATCTAAGCCCTCAATTGTGTTATATATTCAACCTTGTAGCAAGACTTAGCTCACAACACTTAGAAAAAATTTAGAGAACTTGAGCAAGACATTGGAGGCTCTCGGGTTTGAGCACTTTTCAACACAAAATTTTTTAGTTTGTGTTTCATTATTCACAATACTTTAACCCAAGGTCCCTAGGGGTATTGTAAGGATATCTCAATAGATAGATCCCGGAAAAATGACGTTTTCACGTTAGTCGCAAGGCGAAAACCTAAGGTGTTCTTCAACTTTGAAGTTGGAACTTGAAGAAGAGTTCTTCATGAGCTTCTAAGGAGTGTTTGGAGCGGATTGGAACGTAAGAAGAGGAGCTAAAAGTTTCTAGGATCAACTTTGACGCTTGGATATTATTAGGGCTTATTAAGGTAAAATATTCATCTTCTTAATGTGATTGAAGATTACATGTTATAGTAGTTAAGGAATGAGCATGTGGTATATAGATTGAAGTTTGAAAAGATTTGGATCATGTCGACATGTTAAAACCGAAAATGGACAAGTTAGCCATTAATGTTGTAATCAATTTGGTCGATAGTTACAATCGTCGCATGTTAAGGAAGAAAGGATTTATAGTTGTTGTAATTTTTATTATGTATATAACATGTTGGAATAACAACTTGGATTGAAAAAGAAATTGAAAGGAAATTGATAATTGTTGTGACAATGGTAGCCGATTATGGCTTAGAAATATTGGACAGTTTTATATTGATTGTGGAGCAGAATCTTACACGTCCTATTAGGTGTGTAATCCCCTTTGTATTGCTGAATTGTTGGGCCTTAAATGTGGTGTTTGGTAATTGATTTTCGGGCCTTGAAAAAGGTGGAAAAGTACGTAGAAACAAAGGAAGTGCTGCCCGATTTTCCGTAGAATAAGAGACCTTACACTTAGTATGATTCTACGTTAAAAAGTGAGGAGTTGTTAGACATGTTATGATTAATATAGGTTGAAGTACTACGAGTAGCGTATTCTACTTAAAGGATGGAATAGCTATCAAGGTTGAAGTACTTTGGAGCATTTTGCTACTTGTCGATAATCGTCGCGAGGTATGTAAACCTCTTCCTCCTTTTGGCATGATTCTATGTATGAGATATACATGTGGTGTTATTTCATGATTCCTTCTACTCTTAGAAGTTAAGAGGTATGTATGTTGATTTACTCTATGTAAAAGTTATGTCTAAGTTATCTTAAGTTCTTACCAAGTCTTATGGGGGATGTTGGTAAGAGTCGTTAGGAAGTATTTGGTGTCGAGTTGACTTTGCTAATTTACTGCACGAATGAGAATAAGTATCGAACAAGCCATTGCAGAGTTAATAAAAGAAAATGGATCGACAATCAATTATATTAAAATGAGTAGAATTCTCCATCTGCATAGAAACTAAGATAAGACAAAATCCCATCTGCATTTATTCGGTTTGTAGGTGATCTACATACCAATTAAATGGACTTAAAATCTTTTTAATGGTAAACTTGGAATATTTAATTCCGTCTGTTTTATCAAAATACTTGTGCTCGACCTCTATGGAGTCGGTATCAACTAAAATAAACTCATAATACTTCCTGGTTTTCAGGGAGTCTTGAGTATCAACATACTGGTGATCTGTGTAACAGGGTTTTAGCAAGTCTTGTACCCTAAAGTTTTCATACTGTTTGTCCAGTGCCATTATTGGCAAGGTTTGTGTAGGAATAAATTCCCAGCACGGATGAAATGGTATCTCTTTCTTAGGGGCCTTTGGTTTAACGCTTACAGTATGATTAAGGGAACCGTCCTGTAACTATCCTGCTGCAGGCGGATCTTTGGTGCGACTTTGAGCAGTGAATCTGCTCCTTTCTTTTTTAGAGGAGGCGTATAATTGGGAGATCTCCCAATCTTGTGAACTTGTTTTGTCCTTTGGGTTTATGAAGAATCGGTCTGTGATTTTTTTACGCAAAGGCATTTCATTTTCTTCTAACTTATTACGAAAGGGGTCTCGTGGCGTAAGCCAGAGCTGGTCTCATTATTTCCTGCAAAAATTCTCTCGTCGAAATGGCGAGAGTTTTCTTCACCTTTATAAAATCAATCTTAAAATCAGCTGGATAATAAGGCTTGCCGTGGGCAAAAATCTGTTTAGAAACTAAATTTTTAACATCTTTTTGCAAAATGTCTTTGGCTGCTTTGCAGTCGACTCTTAATAAAAACTCTTTGTTTATCAAATCATCTTGAAATTTTGTAATACATAGTACTATAGACAAAATTTCCTTTTTAAACTTGTGCTATAGTTTTTTGCTTGGTTCCGGTTTCAGTAAATCTTACTAAGCATTCAGTGACTCAGAGAAACTCTTTGTTTAAGGATACCACCGTAACCTATGTGAGCATCGGTTTCTCTATCATAAAGGCTTACGGATTAGGGATGCCTAAACATGGAAGCTTACGGACAATTTCTTTTATCATGTGTGACTCTGATGCATTCTTGACCAAAGGATTTGGATTTTCTTTAGCCTTTTATATAAGGGTTACAAATCTGTCTAATTCTTGGGATAAAATCTGCAACATAATTAAGACTTCTAAGAATCTTTGTATTGAGTTTTATCAGAATTTCATCGGGAACTTGGTAGAGAACTCTATAGCTCGCAAATTGGTTTATAGGTTCCTTGATAGAGATCATGCCCTAAGAACCTAATGGTACATGCAAGCTTGATTTTATCTTTTGGCACTTATTGCTAGACCATTGTACTTAACGGTTTGGGCAAAAGTGTCTAGATGCTTAAAATCTTTGATCTATATTATGCGAGAATACTAGAACATCGTCTATGTATACAATCGTATCTTGTTGTAGGGGTTGAATATGTTATTCATGATGTTACGAAATTCGGAAGGGCATTCTTAAGCCCAAAAGGCATTACATTCCATTCATATTGTCCAAAGGGACATTGAAGGTCATTTTATATTTATCCTTTTCATCGACTTGAATTTGCGAATCGACCGTATCGAACTTCACGTAAATATTAGCATTATAAGTCCTTTTTAATAAATCTCTTTAATTAGGAATCGAATACTAATCCATTTTAACGCTTTGGTTAAGAGGTTTATAATTGATAGCGAGTCTTGGGACTCTCTTTCTTTCGACATTCTTGTTGACATAGAAAATTGAACAACTCATTTGTGATTTAGAATGCCTAATGATTCCTTTTCAAGTAGATCATTGACTTCCTTTACGGTGTTCCATGAGCTCGTGGCTCATGCGGATCGATGCGGCTTTTGTGGGAATGTTCTTCTCACTAAAGTCATCAGTGTATAATGAATCTGATTATGCTTCTTTCTTTCCCGAAGGCATTTGGTAGTTACGAACATATTTCTCTTTCATAGAATCTATTAAAATTTTTACTCTATTAATCACCTCAGGTTTTTAAATTAGATTCTATCCTTTTTATTTTAACATCTTTTTAGGTAGTTAACCTTATTGGTTAATAGCGTATTTTAAAGCTGTCTTACATTTAACATGATTCTTGTGATGGTAGTCAAAGGATTTACATATGGGAACCTGAGGTCTCTTCCATGGCGGTGTAAATACAGTCTAGTTTAGCGGTATATGGTTTTATCGTGTTAGGAATGGGATTCTAGAATGATCTCTTGATTATGTTTAGTGTAATAACGAAATCATTAGTGAAGCAAATACCATTAATACAGACATGGGCTTTTGAAAGCTTCGATTTATTTTATATTATCTCGTGGCGGAGTATAATTTATGGGTACTCTTACTCGAGTACTTAGTAGGAATTAATCCTTGTAAATACAATTACGATGCTGCTCCAGAGTCTAATAATGCTATCTTTTCTAAGATAAAATCTTTGTTTATTATAATCTTAATAGGGACATGGTAGCTCAATGCTCTGGCCCTGGAAATTAATTTTAACCCTGATTTATTCTCTGTTGTCAGAGGTTTATTGACTGGAATTAATTCTCCGTTAGTCGAGTTTCGACCTCTGTGGGGTGAGATTCTTTTTCATACTGAGGATTTCATTTTTTAGATTTGCAATCTCTTTTAATAAATCCTGAACAATAGTGTCTGAATTAGTTTCTTTAATGGAAACTCCTTGGTGGTTATTCGTGATAACACTAATCTTTTGTTTTATACAAGTACAGATTTTCCCAGTACTCTCACAGTCTGAGCTGGAGGTGGAACTACCTGGACTATAATTTGATGAACTTTCGTCACTGTAATAGTTTTCTGAAGAAACTTCAGAATTATCACTAGACTGTTCTTCATTTAACTTCGTAACAGTTAATGAATTATTATTCATCCTTCTTTTGGGTTTCCTGACCCTTTTCTTGATTCTTTTATTATCTAAGTTTCTTAACCTTGGATAGGTTAATATCTTTTCTTTCGAAATGGAACTCTTGCTAAGTTCTTTGAATTTGTTATTAATTTTATCTAATAACTCTTTATTAATATCTGGTTTTTTGCGGCGTTTTGCCAGCATCTCTTTGATATTAAAGAACAAATCAGAAAGGGTTTTCCCTTCTGTTCCAACCGGTATATCACCAAATTCCTGGGCATTACTTGCACCAGTATTTTGTAGCAACTGTCGGATTTCTTCCTTTTCCTGTAGGATTCCTTTTGGATCCTTTTCGTTCCTTTTAGCAAGCGTGTCTATCAAGATCTTACCGCTTTACGGGGACCTTGTCTGTTACAATGGCGAATTCTTGTTTCATGATATTTTCTCTATGAACCATTTGTTAACAATGGTGCTCGGGGTCTATCATTTTGGAGTTTATCGGTGATTTGAACCACTTGAAGAATTCAATATTAAAATTAATTACATTCATATCATTTATCCATGTTTCCCTAAACACCCTCATCTCGCTAAGTGAAAAGGTGTTTACATACCATTTTCTTTTAATGGCATTTTTGGATCTACCGTAAATTGTTAAGAGTTTTCCAATCAATTTTAAAACTGTATCTTGTTTAATAATACCAAGTTTATCTCGTGCTTGTTGGTAAGCATGGTGATTCCTTTCTTTGTGATTAGCTTAGGAGCTAAAACATTTAGTTCAATATACTCTTTACTCTCAGGGATTTGAAAGAAGATCTGAGTATCTATCCTTAGTAATTTTATTACTATGGTTGGCTCTTGAGCTAATAAAGTATTAATTCTGTTAACTAAATTATCTTCTGGAGATAAAAAAGTTTCCATTAATACTGAGTTGTATAGAGTCTTGCTAATCGACTCATGACTTTTCCCGAGTTGCTAAGCGAACCACTTACCCTTAACTCATCGGTTTCTTCATAGAGTTCAACCATTATTGATGATTACTTGTCTAACTATAAGCGATTTATGATTATCAAACCTTACATAGGTTTAGCGTTTTATAATACTCAACTCTCGGAGATTAGCTTTTATCCTCTTATTACATTGGTAACTATCAATTCTGAGTTAACTACGAGAATTATACTTTCATATAATAAAACTGGGACGCATCTTCATTTATAGACTACGGTCTAACGAAGGTTTGTTGACAAGCGTGGAGACTACCGTCCTTATCACAGAAATTTGTTCTATCTTGTTACTAGGACTCGATCCTGCTCTTTTCCTATTCCTCAGACTACTAAATAGTACTCATATCTAGTTGTCCATACTAGTTCTTTCTTACTATAATTACCTAAATAGTTCTCTACCTTAGTAGTTATACTAATTCTTTACTTACGTAATTACCTAAATAGTTCTCTAGTAGTTGCTAACACTTATTCACTATCCTTTTTAATAACTTAAATAGTTAACATGTTCTGTTTATGCGAGACTTTCTCCTACGATCTTGTGACATCAACGATCAACTACAGGTACTCACGACCATCGGGCTCAATCTTGCTCGGGAAAGCTTACTTGGTGGTACCGGTCAATCTTAAAGCGAGCGATTGTAACAACTAAGTGATTAAACCTAATCGGAATAGTGAACTTAGCGAACAGGTAGCGACATCGGTAACTCTGAAACTTAGAATAGTATAACTACAGCGAGCGAGATTACTATACAAGTAACTACGAGGTGGAGCAGTGGACATACGCCGAACAGGTCATATCTTTGGTAGCTCTACAGAATTCAAAAAGTATGAGAACTTCTAGCAACCTAAGAACAACACCGCCCTAAGGACGGTAGTATGAGACTACTCACTCATCTCTACCAACATGGCTCTGATACCATAAAGGAGCGGAATAACAGTTTAAGATGCGAAACCGAAAATCAATTTCAAAACATAAGAAAATAATTAAAACATAAGTTTAAAAACTTACAATTTTATTCAAAGCATAGTAAGAGAGAGGGATACAAGATCAGGCAAGGAATGAGAGAGAGAGGGTATTTCCGAATGCCTTCTATGTTTACAAATGAGAACCTTAAATAGGCCTCGAATGAACTATTCGTCCTAACACGTGGACGGTTCTGATTAAAACAAATGGACGGCTAAGATTACATGACCTTTACTTTTTCGAAAGGGCAAACGTCTTCTACCTTTAAGTCTTTGTCTTTTACGCTAAGCTTTACGCTTTATGTAAGCTTTCTTGCTCTTGCTTTTACGAAGAGGCAAGTGTCATATCTGCTTTATCCTTTGCTTTTCGAAGGGGCGAGTGTCGCTTTCTTTTACGAAAGGGCAAGTGTCGCCATCTTGCTTTATGTCGCTTTACGGAAGGGACTGCTGTCATTATTTCTTTGAGTCTGCGTCTGCGTGAAGCTTGTCCAATTCGGGGAATGAGCATGTAGTTATCTGTTTCTTTGTGGTTGGATTTAAGCCGTCTTCTTAATTTTGCGAGCTTCAATAGCTTTACGGTTTACGATTTAGAGCGTGAGGTTTCACGAGGAAGATGGGCTTCTTTCGGTTTTACCTTAACTTCTTCCTAGGTTTTGGGCTCCGTCCTTTAATTATGGTCTTGCTTAAATAACGGATCTGTTTATCTCTGGATGTCAAATGACGATTAATGATATCTGAAATTCTTTTATTAAAAAGAACTTGCATAACTTAATGTGTTAGTAAAGTCGAAATCATTGTTCCTCTTGGAAAATCTTATACTTATCTGGAAGCTTGAAGCTACCACACAAATTTCCTCGAAGATGCTCGCGTTCGTGAACCGTTCGGAAATAACCTCTCTCTCTCTCTCTCGTTTTTTTGATCTTGTATCCCTCTCTCTTAGTATGCTTTGAATAAAATTGTAAGTTTATTTTAAACTTGAGTTATTTTCTTATGTTTTGATTTTAAATTCGGTTTTTCGCATCTTAAACTGTTATTCCGCTCCTTTAGTCATAAATGCAGACTGTACACCCGGAATAAATGCAGAGAACCTGATACCATAAAGGAGCGGAATAACAGTTTAAGATGCGAAACCGAAAATCAATTTCAAAACATAAGAAAATAATTAAAACATAAGTTTAAAACTTACAATTTTATTCAGCATAGTAAGAGAGGATACAAGATCGAGCAAGAAATGAGAGAGAGTATTCGAATACCTATGTTTACAAATGAGAACCTTAAATAGGCCTCGAATGAACTATTCGTCCTAACTGCGTGGGCGGTTACGATTAAAACAAATGGGCGGCTAAGATTACATGACGCTGCTTTTCGAAAGGCAAAGCGTCTTACGCTTTAAGTCGCTTTGTCTTTTTACGCTTTACGTCACTACGCTTTATGTCGCTTTCTTGGCTCTTGCTTTTACGAAGAGGCAAGTGTATTATCTGCTTTATCCTTTGTTTTTTCGAAGGGGCAAGTGTCCTTTTCTTTTCTGAAAGGGCAAGTGTCACCATCTTGCTTTATGTCCTTTTCTGGAAGGGACCTGCTGTCATTATTTGAAGTGCAGCGTCTGCGTGAGCGTGCAATTCCTCGGGGAATGAGCATGTCGCGTTATATGTTTCATTGTAGTTGGATTCCACCTTGCCGTCTTCTAATTTTGCGGAGCTTAATAGCTTCATGCGGTTTCGATTTAGACGTGAGGTTTCACTGAGGAAGATGGGCTTCTGCTTTACGGTTTTACCTTAACTTCTTCCTAGGTTTTGGGCTCCATCCTTTAATTGATGGTGCTTGCTTAAATAACGGATCTGTTTATCTCACGGATGTCAAATGACGATTAATGATATCTGAAATTCTTTATTAAAAAAGAACTTGCATAACTTAATGTGTTCTGGTAAAGTCGAAATCTGTTGTTCCTCTTGGAAAATCTTATACTTATCCTGGAAGCTTGAAGCTACCACCTGTGAATTTCCTCCAAAGATGCTCCACCATTCGTAGAACCATTCGGAAATAACCTCTCTCTCTCATTCCTTGCCTGATCTTGTATCCCTCTCTCTTAGTATGCTTTGAATAAAATTGTAAGTTTATTTTAAACTTGAGTTATTTTCTTATGTTTTGATTTTAAATTCGGTTTTTCGCATCTTAAACTGTTATTCCGCTCCTTTAGTCATAAATGCAGACTGTACACCCGGAATAAATGCAGAGAACCTGATACCATAAAGGAGCGGAATAACAGTTTAAGATGCGAAACCGAAAATCAATTTCAAAACATAAGAAAATAATTAAAACATAAGTTTAAAAACTTACAATTTTATTCAAAGCATAGTAAGAGAGGATCTGAATCGCAAGGAATGAGAGAGAGAGGGTATTTAGAATGCATATGTTTACAAATGAGAACCTTAAATAGGCCTCGAATGAACTATTCGTCCTAACACGTGGACGGTTCTGATTAAAACAAATGGACGGCTAAGATTACATGACCTTTACTTTTTCGAAAGGGCAAACGTCTTCTTCTGCTTTAAGTCCTTTGTCTTTTTCTGCTTTACGTCGCTTTCTGCTTTATGTCGCTTTCTTGGCTCTTGCTTTTCTGAAGAGGCAAGTGTCGCTGTCTGCTTTATCCTTCTTTGCTTTCTTTGGCTCTTTCTTTTCTGAAGAGGCAAATGTCGCTTTCTGCTTTATTGGTTTTGTCCTTTGCTTTTGTGAAAGGGCAAATGTCACCATCTTCTTTATGTCAGTTCTGACTCTTGCTTTTCTGAAGGGGCAAGTGTCATTTTCTGTTTTATCTCTTGCTTTTAGAAGAGCAAGTGTCGCTACTTTTGAAAGGGCAAATGTCGCCATCATCTTTTGTGTCCTTTTCCTGAAGGGACTTGCTGTTGGTACGCGTCTGCGTAGGTGGGGTTATCTGTTTTAACGTGACTCTATGTCATGTCTCTATCATTTTGCTAAGGCTTTCTGGAGCCTTTTCTTGTTTCATTTTTGTCAGGGAAATGGGCTTTCCTTGTTCTGGCTATTTACCTGCTGACTTACCTGCCGGACATTAATACTTGTTGTTCTTCTGGAGAACTGGCTTGTGGATGGCCTGAGCCTTTTAATCCTAAAATGTCTATGGAACCATGGTGCCATAACAGATGATTTTACTGGTTTGGCAGGAATTCTTTGTTAAATCTTTGTAGATTTAAAACCTGGTTTTAAAATCAATCTTTCGATAAAAGATGCTGATTTAATTTTTGCCTTTAAAATCAATGTTTTGATAAAAGACTTAAAACGTAGCACAACAATTCTGGGATTGTCCTTGGTCCTAACTGGTTTAAGTAACTTATTCTTTTATCTCACCAATGATACGGCACAGGCCCTTCCAGCCTTTCGTGCTTTCTCTAATGGTTCCTGGTTAATCTTACCAGTGATTCGGCATAGGCCCTTCCAGCCTTTCATGCTTACTCTAATGGCATTGGCTGTGTTCTAAAGACCACCTTCTGTCTATTACGATCACTCTGATCAGTTGTCAAAGGATTTATGTAAGGAAATATGAGATCTTCTCCCATGGTGGTAGTGTAGATACCATCTGGTTTCTGAAATATCATGTTGTGTCTGCAAAGCTAGGAATGGTGTTCCTAAAATGATTTCCTCAGTAATATCCTTGGTTATGATGAAGCTATTAATGAATGCAATATTTTTATTGCATACAAGTGCTTTTGAGAGCTTATAATTAATTTCTATATTCTCTCCTGTGGCGGAATATAGTCTATGCGTACTTTTGTTCAAGTACCTGGTAGGGATTATACCTTCGCGAATGCAGTTTTGATCTGCTCCTGAATCTAAAAGCGCTATTCTTTCGATAGCAAAATCATTAATAATTAGCTTAATAGGGACATGGTAGCTTAATGCTCTAGCCTTGGATATTAAAGTTAAGCCTGAATCAGACTTTCCCTCCGATTCATCATTATCTTGATCTATCTGTTTAAAAATAGACGATGTCTGAGGATCTTCTGTGAGATCCAAATCTTTGGTTTTGGCTGACGCCTCAGTTTCTAATGAACCGAGTCTTTTCTTTATCCGAAGGATTTCTTTCTTTAAATCAACGACTTCTTTTGTTAAGTCTGGTAACGTAGTACCTGATTTAGAATCCTTAAATTTATTAAAAACCCTTTTCATGTCAAAAGGTTTTACTATGCCAAAAGGTTACCTTCACTTTTTCTTTTACGATTAATGACTAGCTTTTAAGCTCTTTTAAGTAATTCTTTTTAATATCGTAAATCATCAATGTGATCGATAACATCAAAGAAAAATTCTTGTTTGCTACTTGAGATAACGCTTGATAAATCGTCTTTAGTACGTATGCGATTTTCCCGATATTCGCGATCGAAGTGAAGTGGAACTATCTGAGCTGTAACGAATCGGTGATCCATCGTCGCTGTAAAGCGTACGAAAGATTCTTCAGAGCTATTATCTAACTATTCTTCATTTAATATTGTGAACAGTTTATCCTTTGTTTTGGGATCAATTCCCAACAGATTAATCTTATCTTTCCTTTTATCAGGTTCTCTGCATTTATTGGCCATGTGGCCTGTTTTTCCGCAATTCCAGCAAATTCCTTTTATCTTTGTATTTTTGCTGTTGCTTTCTCTGTTATACTTCTTTTTAGGAGTATAATTCTTTTTATACGCTTTGGGGCGAGAAATGTTATGATTCTTTTTCATTCTCTTGATGCTCTTCGAGGGAGCAGAAATCTTAACATAACCGAAGTCTTCGCAGAAACTTCCTAATTCTCCTTTGGTGGAGTATTTCTTTATCTGATTATTGAGCTTTATCGAATTACGACTCTAGGCGGTCAGTTAACATAGTGATTAAATCACCATATGTCATTATGCCATGCAGTGTCTCCATTATGGCGTCTCATTATGTTGGTTCTTACCTTCTACCGGCAAAGTTTAGGCAAACGTGATAAATCTTTCCTTCGATAATCATGATTCTGATCGATGCGTAACATGACCTTGTTAAGAAATATATCTTTATACCACTTAAAATCGTGTAGTTTTGGACACGTTAGATTATTAAGGATCTACAAGCTTCTATCTTGGAAAAGTTTTGGATCGCGACAAAGTGATTACCGTCTGATATAACGAGGTTGCGGCATCGCGCGAACCATTAGTAAAGCAAGTATCGATGTTTCTTATTTGAGCGATGGTGGTAGCATTCATGATGCTAGCTTTTTCACTATCAAGCGGTAGTTTTCCGCGGTTTTATAGCATTCGGTGAAGCTGAAATAATGGTGATCTAATTAAGCATCGTTGGTATGAGTTTTATTTTATAAGCGGTTAGCGGACTCCCGTTTCATGGAGCACTTTAACCAACGTCCTTCTATCATGCCATATCTTCCATTCATGGATTTCTTCTCTGAATAGGTGGTGTAGGAGAGTCTTATTATACCCGTATTTCAGTATGTATGCGTGGGGGCGTGCGTAGAAATTTCCGAACTTCATTGAGGCTTGGCGATTTCATTTTAGACACAGTGCGATTTGAGTCATTTTTCGGCGAAGCGTTTCCACGACTTACGTTGGGAAAATTAGGCTATGTCATTTATATTTTTGCGGATTTTTCAGAGGCGAAACATTTTTGGACCAGCGGGAGGTGACCTTGTCACCTCGTTGGACGATTTGGAGGCGGTCAGGTTGGTTGGCCTTGGCGATTAGCCCTTGATTTGTGCCTTGCTTTGTGGCTTGTTTTGTGGAGTGTTTTGTGGGTAGGGTTTAGGGTGCACTTGGCTTAATCTTGTCCTTACACTTGCTATACACTTGGAAGGATCTTGGCCATGGTTGGCCTTTGGTTTTGCTATAAATACCCCACAAGTGTGAAGACTTCATCCGTTCCAAAACTTCCAAGTCTTGAAAACCCTCCTCTCCCCTCTTGCTTGTGATTCGTCCAAAGCCCTCCTCCTTTGTGGAGCTTTGGTAGAGGCCGCCCCTCCACTTTGTGGTGCCTTGTAGTAGGGTACCCACTGCCTAGTTGTTTCGTATTATACCCTTGTTGTGGTATAGAAATACTCTCTAGTATTGTTATAATGTCCAAATACCTTGGCCCAAATACCTTGTAGTATTCCCGAGTTACAACATACAAAAGCCCGGAAAATACGATTATACTTCCTTTAGCCACAAAAGCGAAACCACAGGAAATCTTCACGTTGTTGAAGTTGTAAGTAGAAGTTGGTTAGAACTTAGGGTTGTTGGAGCGCTCGGAGTAGGAGCTAAGCGTTGCTCGGGATCGACTTTATACTTGGATAATTTTGGGCTTATCGAGGTAAACACTTCTTGTCCTTCTATTGTAATTGGAAATTACATGTTTGAATATATAGTTGAAGTATACTATATATAGAATGAGCGTAGTATTATGGCGATGTCTTTTGACTTAAGCTGAAGAATAAAGCCCAGGTGTAATTACATGGGGTGTATGTGCGGTAGACTTGTGTAGTATTCGAGTAGAATTATGCAGTCAGGTTAGGCGTATAAACCCCACGGTTGGCTTGGTAGCGGCCTCGATAGAGGAGGAGATTTCTGTTGTGGCGGGAGAGGTCTTTGCGAATTTTACGTAGGAAGATAGAAACTTGTGTTTTGGGGTTAATAGACGTTTGTGACCTTTATAGGTGAAAGTACTAAGAGTAGCGTATTCTACTCGAGGAGTGGAAAGGGCTAGCAAGGTTGTAGTACTTGGAGCATTTTGCTTATTGTCGATAAATCGTCGCGAGGTATGTGAACCTCTTCCTATCTCTTACAGCATGATATGTGTGAACTATGTAATGCGGTGAGCGTCGTGTGTTAATTGTATTTGATTGTTGTAAAACATAAAGGGTTATAACGGTTTTATGGGAAGTTGGTTATAACAGCTTTATGTAGGTAAGAAAATGGGTTGTGGCTTTTAAAAGATAACTGATTTGATTTATAACTGGCTTGGGCATTATAATACAAAACTTGATGTATTTCAAAAGATTATAAATCGTTTTGAAGGGAGAGTAACACTTGGTTTTAAAGGTTTTAAAAAGAGTTATACTAGCTTATGGGGAGTTAGGTATAATGTCTTAAGAGAGGTAAAGATAATGGTTTACTGATGTTAGAAGTTAAGAGACTTGATCTTATAAGATAAGAGACTTAACTTATTTGTTTTAAAGTGGATGTTTGTGTGAAACCTCATTCGTGAGTAATGAGTACTTGGTTTTATTTAAAGGGATAATGTTTCTTGATTTGGAAATCGGAATGTGTATCGACAGGACCACTGCAGCGTTAATAAAGAAAAAAGTATGGAATAATGATGTATCGTATTACAACCCGTAGAAACCTCAATCTGCATAGAAACTAAGATGAGACAAAATGATATTAAATTGTCTAGATCCTGGCGGCTGTAATCAGACTGTTGGAAACAAGACTAACCTACTCTGCGTGAGACATATATTACTCAATTGTTCTAAAAAGGAATCAAGTGATTAAGTTTGGGAACTATGAAACCATTTGAAAATGAGAATAGGCAAACTGGAACTTAGGAAAAGAATGTTGTTACTTGATTTTGAAAAGGAATGTGGGTTGGTCATTCTAATACTACGGGTATCGGGTGACTTTTATAAAAGTAATGGATCTCTTTTAAAAGAACTTAACGTATGTAGTACTTTGGGGTTAAAAACCCGGACTTTGGCATAAAATGAAAGTACTTTGAGTTGTGTGAAACTTGCCTATGCTTGTTGTTGTGAAACTTGCCTATGCTTGTTGTTGTGAAACTTGCCTATGCTTGTGATGATAGCCTTTGTTGTGCAAGTGTGGTATTTACGTATTCTGCGTCTCTCGATAGAGGCCGGTTGACTTATTGAGAACTTACTTGGGCGTCTTTGGCGGTGATGGAGAATTCCACGGGTATGTTTCCATTTTGATTCTTGTCTTGTTGTTTATGTCACATGGGCGTATGTCTGCCGTCACGATATTAGGGGCATGCGGCCGTGCGGTAGGAGTTGATTACCGATATATGGTTATTGCGCAACATGGGCGTGTCTACCGTCTGATGTCAGGGGCATGTGGCGTGCGGCGGTTGACCGCGATATATTGTTATTGAGGTTACATGGGCATGTCTACCGTCACGATGTCCGGCGTGTGGCGTGCGGCACTTATTGTGTGTTGCATCATGGACATGTCTACCGTCACGATATTCGGGGCATGTGGCCATGATGCGAACATGGTGGATGTGGTGGGCGTGAGACCAGTAGTTAGATTTGAGTGGTGACTTTGAGGCGTGAGTCACGACTTGGCTGCTTTTATGTTGCGTCTTGTATTTTGGTTATCATCATGTCTCACCTTTATATGGTATTATGATTTAAGCTGCGATATTCTGATTTCACATACTTGGTACTGTTATGTGACCTCCTTGAGGCTGCGTTCATCTGCAGCGGTAGAAGTGCGTCGGTCGTGGATCCGCTCTTAGGATCTCATTTGTGTCGGAAAGCTCGTTCCTTGGAGGCTTATCTTTGGTATGTTTCCACTGAGTTGTAGGTTCTTGTACATTCGGGGTATGGCGAGCCACTGTCCGTCATAGTTGTTAATATATCTTAAGTGCATAATCTTTGTTATGGGCGGGGTTGTAAAGGATTAAACTATTCGGGTTTTATGTATATCTTGAAGGCAAGCTATTTTAGTTGGCTTTGTTTATTTATTATATCTCTTGTTTAATGACTCATGTTTTATGTTCGCTGATTTTTCTCGATGTATGTATCACTAGGGTGCGGGGTAAGGCACGATCCACGGACCCGATTTTGGGTGTGACATAGTGGTATCGAAGCGATTAGTCCTCGGAAAGTGTCTGACCGTGTCTAGTAGAGTCTTGATTATCGATGTGTTGTGCGCCACGTCTATGTCGAGGCTATAGGACATTTAGGATTAGTTTCTATTCTTCTCGTTACGAGATCGTGCCTTAGAGTTGTGTTATAAGTTGGACCCTGCGGCGTGTCTCGTTTTTACGATTATGCCTCGCGCGGCAACCGGGCCCAGTGGGCAAGCGATCGAGGCGGCTAGTGAGATCTGAGAAGTCAGAAGCGCGAGCGTCGATACAGGCAGTCTTGAAGCGGCGAGTTCGCGGCCGCCCGCCGGCGAGGTTTAGGCGCGGCCGTGGGCGTGAGACTCTGATGCACGAGCCTCGGTCCGATGCAGGCGGGAGATGGAGTCGCGAGATGGCGATTATTGGCGAGATATGAGGCAGTGGATTTGGATCAGATTCGATTCAGCGCGCGTAGTGCGCGAAAGCGAATAGTTTGAAATTCTCGAGATTTTACGAGTTGTAGCCGCGAGTTCTGCGAGTGAGCACGAGATGATCGCGGGAGTTCATCCGTCGATTCTGAAGGATAAATGCGGGTGATCGAGGCTTGAGCCAGTCTGTGACGCCGGTTCGCGTCGGTGCGTGATACCGCATGATCGATTGGTTTGATTCGTGGGAGCTTTCGGGAGAGCATGCACTCGGCAGTATGGAATGAGTTTTGGGGGCTTTCCTCCGCACTTCTTGCCTCATGAGATGAGGAGAACGCGGGCGATTTTTGTGCGAGGCGAGAGGCGCGGCTGTCGAGAGTACAATGTCGAGTTGATTCTTTGGCTCGATATGTCCTGCGCTTATTGCGGATATGGAGGATAGGGTGCATCGCTACGTCGCGGGCTTGATGATTATATGGCGAGTCTTGTGCGGGTGTTTCTCTTGGCCGGGCATGGACATTGCCGCGTTCGAGCTCGTACGGAGTGCGAGGCGCGAAGTCGGCAGGTAGGGCTTTCGGAGAAGAAGGCGAAGGCGGTAGGATATTTTAGCGACTTTGGCGGACCGCCTCGGCGAACTAGTTATGTACCTCCGCCATTGCGAGTGGTCCTCCGCGACGCCGGGACCACCAGGATATTGAGGAAGCGGTCGGGGCTCCCGAGTTTGAATGTTCGAGGAGTAGGGGTGTTGGCGGATCGACGATCACTACCTCGGTGTAGTCGATGTAGTAGACGCATTTGAAGTGTCGTAGTACGAGGAGCTTGTTATTCTTGCGGCCAGCGGGCCATATGGCGAAGGCTGTCGAGGCGAGTAGCGGTAGGATAACCTGGACTACTAGGCGATTGCGGGCTACGGTAGAGTCGCGGTGGAAGTTCGATTTTAGCGGTCCTTGAACGCCTAGTTTGAGTATATCCTTAACCTGCAGATACTTGTATGTATTGATGTTAATGATGTGTTAAGTGATATGTTCGGATAGCTTTGTGCTATAAGCGTGGTTTAAAAATCTGGTTAGTGTGAGATGGAAGTGGTAGCTTGGCGGTGTGAAGTGTCGAGGCGGGAGTTGGCGCTCTGATGGGTCGGGTTGGGGCCATGTTGCGGGCCAACCGCGTCCGTTCGAGGAAGGTCAGCTGCAGGTGGTCGCGGTGGCGAGTCACGCGGTGCTAGGCCCAGTTTAGATGACCATCGTATGAGTTCATAGATATGTTCGACGAGAATCGGTTCGTGAAGGCGAGAATGGCCTTAGAGGAAATCGAGGGTAGTAAGATGACCAAGTTTGGAGGTAGTAACTCGAGGGTTGGAAACGAAGCGTTGGCGGAAGTGTGAGTGCGGATACTAGAAAGAGCTCGAGTGTTAGAGAAAGTGCAGCGAGATAGAGGAGAAGTGAGCGTGTGTGATCGTTTCTTTTGTGAAATGTAGGTGCGAAGGAGTATATTTTAGACCTTGGTGGGGACTTTTGTGCTAAGCGAGGTGGTTCCTCGTTGGCGTGGATTTGGGTTTCTTGGCGTGTTATTTTGGTGGCGGTGTGGCATGTTTGATTCTCGTAAGTATAGTAGTGAAGACTATCTTGGCGGCGTTGTTTGAGACTTAGAGGAGCGTTCGGGGCGAATGTTTCTAGAGAGGAGAATGTTATACCGTATTTCGGAGTATGCGTGGGGGCGTGCGTAGAAATTTCGAACCATTAGGCGGCGATTTCATTTGAGCACAAGTGCGGATTTAGTCGTTTTTTGAAAGCGTTTCTGACTTACGTTGGGAAAATTCGGCTATGTCATTTATATTTTTGCGGATTTTTAGAGAGGCGAAACATTTTTGGACCAGCGGGAGGGTGACCTTGTCACCCTCGTTTAGACGATTTGGAGGCGGTCGAGGTTGGTTGGCCTTGGCGATTGGCCTGATTTGTGCCTTGCTTTGTGGCTTGTTTTGTGGAGTGTTTTGTGGAGTAGGGTTTAGGGTGCACTTGGCTTAATCTTGTCCTTACACTTGCTATACACTTGGAAGGATCTTGGCCTTGGTTGGCCTTTGGTTTTGCTATAAATACCCCACAAGTGTGAAGACTTCATCCGTTCCAAAAACTTCCAAGTCTTGAAAACCCTCCTCTCCCTCTTGCTTGTGATTCGTCCAAAGCCCTCCTCCCCTTTGTGGAGCTTTGGTAGAGGCCGCCCTCCCACTTTGTGGTGCCTTGGCAGTGGGGTACCCACTGCCTAGTTGTTTCGTATTATACCCTTGTTGTGGTATAGAAATACTCTCTAGTATTGTTATAATGTCGAAATACCTTGGCCCAAATACCTTGTAGTATTCCCGAGTTACACATACAAAGCCGGAAAATACGATTATACTTCCTTTAGCCACAACGAAACCAAGGAAATCTTCACGTTGTTGAAGTTGTAAGTAGAAGTTAGTTAGAACTTCAAGGGTTGTTGGGCGCTCGGAGTAGGAGCTAAGCGTTGCTCGGGATCGACTTTATACTTGGATAATTTTGGGCTTATCGGGGTAAACCTCTTGTCATACATTGTAATTGGAAATTACATGTTTGAATATATAGTTGAAGTATACTATATAGAAGTGACGTAGTATTATGGCAATGTCTTTTGACTTAAGCTGAAGAATAAAGCGAAATGTGACTGTAATTACATAGGGGTGTATTGCGATAGACTTGTGTAGTATTCTTGAGTAGAATTGTACACGTCAGGTTAGGCGTATAAACCCCCGGTTGGCTTGGTGGCGGCCTCGATAGAGGAGGAGATTTCTGTTGTGGCGGGAGAGTCTTTGCCAATTTTACGTAGGAAGATAGAAACTTGTGTTTTGGGGTTAATAGGCGTTTGTGACCTTTATAGGTGAAAGTACTAAGAGTAGCGTATTACTCGAGAGTGGAAAGGGACTAGCAGGTTGTAGTACTTGGAGCATTTTGCTTATTGTCGATAAATCGTCGCGAGGTATGTGAACCTCTTCCTATCTCTTGGCATGATATGTGTGAACTATGTAGTGCGGTGAGCGTACATGTGTTAGTGTATTTGATTGTTGTAAAACATAAAGGGTTATAACGACTTTATGGGAAGTTGGTTATAACGACTTTATGTAGGTAAGAAAAATGGGTTGTGGCTTTTAAAGATAAGCGATTTGATTTATAAGCGGCTTGGGCATTATAATACGAGAACTTGATGTATTTCAAAAGATTATAAATCGTTTTGAAGGAGAGTAACACTTGGTTTTAAAGGTTTTAAAAAGAGTTATACTAACTTATGGGAGTTAGGTATAATGTCTTAAGAGAGGTAAAGATAATGGTTTACTGATGTTAGAAGTTAAGAGACTTGATCTTATAAGATAAGAGACTTAACTTATTTGTTTTAAAGTGGATGTTTGTGTGAAACCTCATTCGTGAGTAATGAGTACTTGGTTTTATTTAAAGGGATAATGTTTCTTGATTTGAAATCGGAATGTGTATCGACAGGACCAACTGCGGCGTTAATAAAGGAAAATGTATTGAATAATGATGTATCGTATTAAAACCATTAGAAACCTCATCTGCATAGAAACTAAGATGAGACAAAATGATATTACATTTTCTAGATCATGGTTGTTGTAATAAGAATGTTGTAAACAAGAATAACCTACTCTCGTGAGACATATATTACTCGATTGTTCTAAAAGGAATCAGTGATTAAGTTTGGGAACTATGAAACCATTTGAAAATGAGAAGCTTGAGTAATTAAAACTAGGCAAAGCTGGAACTTAGGAAAAGAATGTTGTTACTTGATTTTGAAAAGGAATGTGGGTTGGTCATTCTAATACTACGTGTCGGGTGACTTTTATAAAAGTAATGGATCTCTTTTATAAGAACTTAACGTATGTAGTACTTTGGGGTTAAAGCAGGACTTTGGCATAAAATGAAAGTACTTTGAGTTGTGTGAAACTTACTATGCTTGTTGTTGTGAAACTTGCCTATGCTTGTTGTTGTGAAACTTGCTATGCTTGTGATGATAGCCTTTGTTGTGCAAGTGTGGTATTTACGTATTCTGGCGTCTCGATAGAGGCGGTTGACTTATTGAGAACTTACTTGGGCGTCTTTGGCGGTGATGGAAATTCACGGGTATGTTTCCATTTTGATTCTTGTCTTGTTGTTTATGTCACATGGACATGTCTACCGTCACGATATTAGGGGCATGCGGCGTGCGGCGGGTTGATTACCGATATATGGTTGTCTTGCAACATGGGCGTGTCTACCTGCCGTCACGATGTTAGGGGCGTGTGGCCGTGCGGCGGTTGACCGCTGATATATTGTTATTGAGGTTACATGGGCATGTCTCTGCCGTCACGATATTCGGGGCATGTGGCGTGCGGCCTTGTTATTATTGTTGCATCATGGACATGTCTACCGTCTGATGTCCGGGCATGTGGCCATGATGCGAACATGGTGGATGTGGTGGGCGTGAGACCCGTAGTTAGATTTAAGTGGTGACTTTGAGGCGTGAGTCACGGCTTGGCTAACTTTTATGTTGCGTCTTGTATTTTGGTTATCATACATGTCTCACCTTTATATATTATGATTTAAGCTGCGATATTCTGATTTCACATACTTAGTACTGTTGTCGACCTCCTTGGGGGCTGCGTTAAATCTGCGCGGTAGAGAGTACGTCGGTCGTGGATCCGCTCTTAGGATCTCATTTGAGCGTGTCGGAAAGCTCCGTTCCTTGGAGCTTATCTTTGGTATGTTTCCACGAGTTGTAGGTTCTTGTACATTCGGGGTATGGCGAGAGCCACTATCCGTCATAGTTGTTAATATATCTTAAGTGCATGAAATCTTTATTATGGGCGGGGTTGTAAAAGGATTAAACTATTCGGGTTTTATGTATATCTGAAGGCAAGCTATTTTAGTTGCTTTGTTTATTTATTATATCTCTTGTTTAATGACTCATGTTTTATGTTCTGATTTTTCTACGATGTATGTATCACTAGGGTGCGGGGTAAGGCACGATCCACGGGCAGATTTTCGGGGTGTGAGTGCGTTCTTGAAATAACATATCAGGAGCGTTGGTTGTTTATAAAAACTTTTACCACTTGCTTGGTTAATTTTAATAATTTATTAACCTCTGGATTAACATTTGAACTAGAACCTTAGCAGTACTTTGGCCAGAATTAGGTCCTTTTGATGTAGATCCTTGAGAGACTTTCATCTCTTTGAATTTACTCTGATTCTATCTAGCGGATCGTCTTGATATCTTTCCCAATTTTGGATGGCTTTTAGCGGCGGGAATTTTAAAGAGGTTCGGATAAGGTTTTCTCTTGAGGCGGTGTACTCTAATGTCACGACCCGTTCGGGCGTGGTAGTGCCTAGGGGCACAGTAGTCATACATCAGTAATCGGCGGAAATATAAAGCAAGACATAAACGATTTATAAAATAAGACCACGGTTTATGTGAAAAACATCGTCTTCGGCATATATATATAAACATGGTTTAGCGATTACATCCAAACCTTTGTACAACATGACTACAGACCTCTAGGAAATATACAACTATGGCGGGCGGGGCCCGCCATACCACTTATACAAAACTATCTCTGGGGAGATCATACAAAGTAGAGCCTCGGAAAAGATGGAGCTCAGGCGCAGCGTAGAGATCACAGAATGTGGATCTAGCACTGCTTGCCCTTACCTGCGGCATGAGCGCGGCCCCGAAGAGTCGATACGACGGTACTAAGTATATGAAAGCGTAAAATACTTAAATGAAACATATCATTTTAAAGCAGTTTTGCAAGTATGTATGAAACAACGAGGAGCCGCATAGCGCCAGCATCACAAACAAAGCGTGATAGGTAAGCTATGTAGCGGTCTTTTCTGAGTGCGAATGATCGGCGAGGGCCAATTGCGTAGTATCACCATCAAGCTAATCACGGACTCCGTAGTCGCGTAGGCCAATCACGTGGGCGCGTAGGGTATATAACCCGCGTCGAGTAGCTACTCCTCGGCGTAAATCTGGACTGCGTCGTCCGCATAGCCCATGTAGGCGCGTGGTATAACCCCGCAGCTAACACGGAACTCCGTAGCTCGCATAGGTCCGCTTGGACCGCGTGAGGTATTCTCGAATCATGGTCCCGGACGCTGAGTCTACCCGCGTCGGGGCGGCAACCGGTAATATGTCAGAGGTGAGTGATGCTACACTAACCTAACGACTTATCGTTAAACAACATAAGCCAACAAGAATACTCTTTTTATAAGCGTTACAGACCTAACACACGTAGCATCATATCATGTCTACTTATCAAACCATCTTATTATTCTTTTCACGATTGATATAAGTGCATTATAAACACATGACCATTGTTTCTTTTATCAATCTTAAGTGGTTATACTTACTTCCCGTAAGGCTAGTATAACTCTTAAGCTTACGTTTAAAAACTAATTAGTTCTCTTACATTAAAAATGATTCAATATTCTTTTGAAATGCTTTGGATCTTTATTATTGGGCTTAGCTAGTGAGGCATTCAGTAAGTGTTATTAGGGCTTAAGCGTGAGGCATTCTGTAAGTATTATCGGCTTAAGTCAAAGATATTGCGTAGTTATATTTTAGTTAACACGTATGCGTCTATCGTACTATATATATTGTAAAATATCATGCTTTAGGAAGAATCACATACCTTCTCGTGAAAACCACTGCGAGTTGAATATGTCGCCTTGAGTCGACTATAATAGTCACGAGATATCTATCAAAGACTACTGCGAAGGTCATTCTAAGCAGAGGTTCACGATTACATGGAAAGTTGGGCGGCACTTCCACTGCAGGTGAGCTATATAAGTCTCTGTGGCAGATCCTATGTAAATCTGATTTGATTATTCTTCTTTTAAACGCCTACGTAGTAGCGATTCGATTTTGATACGTGATATTCTTCTAAGTATTTATATTTATTCTTATACTACAACAGTATATATTCTCTAATTCCAAAGAGGGTTAGGATTAGTTACCTCGGTAAGCCCAATAATATCCTAGAAAAAGTCGCGCCTGAGCAAGGTTTTGCTCCTAAGTTGTATGCTCAGAAACCTTAGAAGTTCTTCACAACTTACACTAAGTACTACGCTATTTGGGCTAGGGTATTTTGGGCATGATAACAAGACAAGAAGGCACCTTTTCTACCAAAGGAGGGGGGTAGATTTTTGGCTAGGCTAGGGGGCCTCGGCCAAACTTCTTAGGCTAGAGGGAGTATTCGGCGAGGGCCTTCACGAGGAGGGGAGGTGTTGGGCGAAAAGGCTACAAAGGGAGAGGAGAGGATTTTCAAGACTTGGAAAGCTTTGTGGATGAAGAACTCTTCGTCTTAAGGGGTATTTATAGGTCAGAAGTGGCCAGCCAATGGCCAAATTAAGACAAGTGCAAGGCAAGTGTAGGGTGAGGATTAACTATACACAAATATCTACCAACTCCTTGACTTGTGCACAAGGCACAAGCGTGTTCACGTAGTCCAAATCGTCCAAATGGGCGATTTCGAATCCATCAATTGGAGGGTGACAAGTGTAAGCCCTCCGTTGGTCAAAATGTTTAGTCTCTCGGAAAAATCATAAAAATTAGAAATGGCATGGCGGAATTTACCTACGAAAGTGTGGAAAGCGTTTAGTCGGAAAACCATTCGTTTTGTGAGTTGTGCCCAAAAATCGTCGAAGCTAAACTTTAAGGCTAAACTTTTTATCGTATTCCCTTACGTCGTACTCTGGAAATACGAGGTATAACATTCTCCCCTCGCCGAAACATTCGTCCGAATGTTCCTTTAAACGATTAACAATAAGATTCTTCAAAACTTAAGCGATTGTAAATGCCACGACCCGCGAGCAACACTTAGCGAAGCGATAACGAAAATTTACAAGTAGGAAAGTGAATTTACACGGAGGTGTGGGAATAGGTGAGATACTACGCCTCATGTCCTCGCCGGCTTCCGCGTCATCTCCTCGAGCTCGTTCCGCCACGAGACTTTGTGGAAGCCGCGTCCTTGGTCATGAGCCTAACACGGCGATCGACTATCGCTATGGGAATCTCCTCATCGATAACCCCTCGGTCACACGGACATCGTCGATCGGGTGTACCACTAGATGGATCCGATACATCTCGCCGGCGTAGATCGTGAAAAACCGGATGCTGCGCCTCGGATCGGACGGCGGATCGACTAGCAACGCGCCACCTGCGGACAATGCGAAGCGGCCCGATGTACCTTGGGGTGAGTTCCCTGCTTCCCGAATCTCATCACGCCGCCGTGGGTGACACGCTAGGAAAACCCAATCATGAACCTCGAACTCAAGATGCACGGCGGCGATGATCTGCATCGACTTACGCCGACTACGGTTTGTCGATAGCGCTCTCGGATAAGCCGCCTTATCAGCACTGCTGTACCGTCTGGTCCCTAGCTACACCTCGCCCACATCGAACCAACCTATAGGCGTCTGCACTTCCTCATACAAGGCCTCGTAAGGCGCCATCCCGAATCTTTGGGTGGTAGCTATTATTATCTGTGAACTCAACTAGAGGCAAATGATCCTCCAACTACCCCGAAGTCAATAACACGGGCTCGCGACATATCCTCGAAGTGCGGATAGTGCGCTCTGCTGTCCATGCGTACGTGGATGAAATGCGATGCTCGGGCTCACTGCGTCCTAAACCCTCTGGAAGGACCTCCAGTTAGCGTGGCGGGCTCCTGCATGCGATATGATCGAAGTAGGGACTCATGCGATCGGCGATCTCTCGGATGTAAAATGCGGCATAATCCTCGGTAGAAAAAGTCGTCTGACGGGAAGAAAGTGGGCTGATTTAGTCGACTGTCGGCGATAACCCGTATAGAATCATGTCTCCTGCGAGTGCGAGGTAATCACGTGATAAAATCCATGTTGATTACCTCGGCTTCGGTCGGGATCTCTATCGCTGTAACAAACCACCGGGCCTGCGGTGCTCTACCTTCGCTGCGACAACCACGGGCGAGCTACGAACTCTGGCGTCTCTTGAGCCGTCCCACGATACCGGATCTAAGGTCGTGGTACATCTTGATCGACCGGATGGATGGAAATGCTTGTGTGTGCTTCCCAAGAACTGCTGCGAAGTCACGAAACATCTGGAACACACAATCTGCCCTCGAGCCTTAGCACCCGTGGTGCTACCTCAGGACCGCGCCCTCGCGAAGAGGTGTATCCGATATCGAATCAAAATTTGGATCCTCGAACTATTGCCTCTTACGCCTCGCCGGCGATGGAAGACTCGGCAACCTCGCGAACTCTAACTTGCTATCGAATCAATCAAGCGGACACGAAGGCTCGCTGGCGATGCAAATCCACGAACCGTATCCCTCCTCTTTGTGCTTTGCATCGATGGGCTCCCGTCGACTACGACTAGGCATACGCCTGACATTGGCCTTCCCGGGTGAGTACGGGATATCAACATCGTAATCCTTAAGCAACTCTAACCACGTCTGCATGCGTAAGTTCGGCTCCTCTGGTGAAGATATCTTGGAGGCTCTTGTAGTGCGTATAAATATCCGCGTGAACCCCGTACAAATAGTGCCTCAGGATCTTGGCGTGTATCCGCGGTACGACTCAAATCATGGGTGGGGTAGTTTCTCTCGTGTTTCTTGGTGTCGGGATGCGTATGCTATAACCACTGCCATCTGCGTCAACACGTCCCAACCCGATGCACGGCGCGTCATGATACGCGACATAACCGTCTGGACCTACGGAAGTAAGAAGCGAGGCGATGATCTCTCTTCGGCAGCTGGAAACCTGCTCGCAGCATCGATCCCTTTGAAACTTGCGCCTTACGAGTCGGCTAGTCAATGGTGCGAGATAGAAGCAAACTTCTCTACGAACGCCGATAATATCTGCGAGGCTGACTGCGAACCTCTGCCGGATGGTAGGTTAGGCAAGTCTGTTGCCTCGATCTTGGCGTATCCACTCGAATGCCATCGGCCAGACAATATGCCCAAGCGCCACTTGAAGTCAGCAAAACTCGCGTTTGGAAAACTTGGCGTACAAGCTGCAGATCTGGAAGCGTCGGCCTGATCGAAATGCTCGCGTGCTCTGCTCTGGCGAGAATAAGCAAGATATCATCGATGAACACTATCACAAGCGTGTCCAAAAATGGTTTGAACACTCGGTTCATCAAATCCATGAATCTGTCGGGCATTGGTCGACCAGACATGACCACGAACTTCATAATGCCGTCTGGGTCTGAATGCGATCTGGGGACATCCACCTCTCGACTACTTTGATGATAGCGATCGCGGATCAATCTTGGAGAAACATCTCGCACCGCAGCTGGTCGAACAAATCATCAATCACAGGAAGGGTACTGTTCTTAATGGTCACCTTGTTGTTGCATGTAATCCGCAGCGTGCGCGGCGTCCGTCCTTCTTCTTGCGGCAATCTGGCGCTCCCGGGGAGAAACACTAGGCACGATGAAGCCGCTTCTCGGCCAAATCTCTAAGGTGATCCTTGACTCTCTCGGCTCGGCGGTGCCGTTACGTATGGCGGAATGGAAATAGGCAGTGTGCGGCAATATGTCATCAAAACTCAATCTCTCCGGGAGGATACAGGAGGTAAATGCAGGCTGCGTGCGGGAACTTCGACTCACTGGCCGGCGAAAATCTGGTACGCGACTTGATATCAAACACGAGCGAGATGGTAGATATACCCTGCGCACCATCTTCCTAGCCTTGAGGTAGGAAATAAACCTACCGCCGGCGTCTGGTGCTCCTCGCGCAACAATGGCTCGCCGAGAGCTGGAACCGTGCTACTCTCTCTCTGGTCTCGTTGGCGTAGCAGAAGCTGTAATCCGTCCCAATAATCACGTCGAAGTCAATCATCTCGACTACATCAGTCGGCTGGTCAAGCGGTGTAAATAGTCACGGGACAAGCTCACATATACCGTAGAGCTGCAGAATCACTTTTGGCGTAGCTACCTCGAAAGGGTCATGGACTGGGCTCACATCCTATCCTACTAGCGACAAGGGGAGATATGGAATGAGTAGAACCGGATCTATCAGCATACCATCAAACCCGGCCCGATAAAGTACATGGCGACATCGGTGAGGCCTCACGATCTGTCGGTGGACAAAGCATAAATGCGGTTACGAGGACCGCTAGGCGGAACTGAGCCACGACCTCTGCGCGACCTGTTGACCCGTGAGTACACTTGCCCTCGGGGCGATGGCTGTCGGGGATGAAGAAGACGGCGAAAGAACATGTGGTGACCACCGCCGGCCGCGCCGCCAGTGGACGGTTCGCCGCGTAGTGACCTGCTGGCCTGGCGAAACAAACTCCGTACCTGACTCGAAGTGGGATCTACGCGTCGGCCTGGCCCGAGGTGGTCCGTCGGCGATGCCTCTGCCGCGCGGGCGTCACGAAGTCACGGGGCGCAGTGCGCCTCGAATATCTGGTGTCTTGAGGGGCCGGCGCGAGTGCTCTGGGTGGCGTGGTGCAAATCTAGGCTAGCTCTTGAGGCGCCCTCGCGATAGCCACCAAAGACCTGCAGTCTGGTCTTAACCTGCTTCTTTGCTGTCGGCCGGCGGTCTCGCTCGCTCGCATCGAAGCATGAGCTGCGTGCGGGTAATGTCCGTATCGGTGGAAAACCCGCGCGTGGCTTCGGCCGTATAGTCGTCGCCCGGTGACATAGCGGTGTACCACATCCTCATGCTCTGCTACCAATCTTTGGGACATATCGAGCGATGAATCAAACTCGACATTGTACTCACGGCGGTCGTCTCTGCTGCCTCGATGGTAAATCTATCGGCCGCGCCCTCGCCATCTGTGGAGGCGAAGTGAGTGAGAAAGCCTCGAGAACTTATCCCAGTAGGCGGGGACCGTGCTCTCCCGGGATAACTCCCGTGAATCAAACCAATCATTGCGGTATTACGCGGCCGATGCGAACAAAGGTCACGGACTACGTCTCTGAGGCCTTGATCGCCTCGTGATCCTCTGAAGGCGGCGGATGAACTCTGCGGATCATCCTCGGCCTCGACGTAAAACTACGGCGGGCTCTGACTCGAAATCTCGTAGCCTCCAGGCTATACGCCTCGGGTGTACCGAGTGCGGCCGGCTGGGCTAGGCCCAGGCTGCGCGTCCGACCTCTCGTGTCAGACCTGACTTTGTGATAGTGGGCCGTCTCCTTGTACCTAACTCCTCAGCGGTGTGGGGCGGGAGGTGTGGAATGCGTGGTCTCTTTGAAATTTGTGGCGTCATAGAACTCGCCGTCTACGGTATAGGCGGGCACGAGCCCTCGTGACTCTGGGTGTCACGCTAGCGGCTCATATTTGCCTTGCCGCCGGGCGGGTTGCCTTACGTGGAGGCATAAGCGTGCGAGGAAAGGAATCGTTAGAGGGGTCCGACCTATAACACGACTACAAGCGCGATCTCGGAATGAGAAGAATGGAAACCAATCTAAATATCTTATAGCCTCACGATTATTGGTGTGGTGCCTGACACGCGATAATCAAGACTCTACTAGATACGGTGCAGTAGACACTTTCAGAGGATTAAGCGCTCTGATACCACTTTTGTCACGACCCGTTCGGGCGTGTTGGTGCTATCTGGGGCACGAGTAGTCATACATCGAGTGTCGCGGAAATATAAATGAACATGAAACGATTTATAAAATAAGACCTGATTTATGTGAGAAAACATCGCCTTCGGCGTATATATATAAACATGGTTTAGCGATTACATCAAACAACTGTACAACGTGACTACGGACCTCTGAGGAAATATACAACTATGGCGGGACGGGGCCACATACGCCTGTACAAAACTATCTCTGACGGGAGATCATACCCAAAAGTAGAGCCTCGGAAAAGATGGAGCTCAGCGCACAGCGTAGAGATCTAAGAATGTGGATCTAGCACTGCTTTGCCTGCGGCATGAGCGCGGCCCGAAGGAGAGTCGATCTGCGGTACTAAGTATATGAAAGCGTAAAATACTTAAATGAAACATATCATTTTAAAAAGCAGTTTTGCAAGTATGTAAAACAACGAGAAACCGCATTGCGCATCGCAACGAAGCGTGATAGGTAAGCGTAGCGGTCTTTCTAAGCTGCGAATGATCAGCGAGGGCGATTGCGTAGTATCACCGTGAAGCCTAATCACGGACTCCAGTAGTCCGCGTAGGCCAATCACGTAGGCGCGTAGGGTATATAACCCGCGTCGAGGTAGCTACTCGCCGGCGTCGTCTGGACTGCGTCGTCGCGTAGCGCGTAGGCCGCGTGAGGTATAACCCGTAGCGCTAACACGGAACTCCGTAGCTCCGCATAGGTCCTTGGACCCGCGTGAGGTATTCTCGAATCATGGTCCCGGACCGCTGAGTCTACCGCATCGGGCGACAACCCCGGTAATATGTCGAGGTGAGTGATGCTACACTAACCTAACGAACATCGTTAAACAACATAAGCCCGACAAGAATACTCTTTCATAAGCGTTACAAGACGCAACACATAGCATCATATCATGTCTACTTATCAAACCATCTTATTATTAACTCACGATTGATATAAGTACATTATAAACCGTAGGCAAATATTTCTTTTATCAATCTTAAGTGGTTATACTTAACTTCCCGTAAGGCTAGTATAACTCTTAAGCACATTTAAAAACTAATTAGTTCTCTTACGTTAAAAATGATTGATATTCTTTTGAAATGCTTTCGGATCTTTTATTATTGGGCTTAGTAGTGAAACGTGTAGTAAGTGTTGTCGAGCTTAAAAAGCGTGAAGGCATTACGTAAGTATTAATGAATCCGAAGACATTGCGTAGTTATATTATATTTTAGTTAACAGTATGCGTCTAATTACTATATATATTGTAAAATATCATGCTTTAGGAAGAATCACATACATACCGTGAAAACCACGCGAAGTTGAATATGTCGCGAGAGTCGTTTATAATAGTCACGGATATACATCAAAGACTACTCGAAGGTCATTCTAAGCGGAGGTTCCTGATTACATGGAAAGTTGGGCACTTCCCTACGGTGAGCTATATAAGTCTCTGTGAAAGCGGTCTATGTAAATCTGATTTGATTATTCTTCTTTTAAACCGCCTACTGTAGTATGATTCGATTACAATGCTGTGATATTCTTAAGTATTTATACTTATTCTTATCTTCTAATGATATATATTCTCTAATTCAAAGAGGTTAGGATTAGTTACCTCAGTAAGCTGATAATATCCTAGAAAAGTGGCGCTGAGCAGGTTTTGCTCACAAGTTGTATGCTCGAGAAACCTTAGAAGTTCTTTACAACCCACTAAGTACTAAGGTATTTGGGCTAGGGTATTTTGGGCATTATAACAATACAAGTGGCAACTTTCTACCAAGGGAGGTAGGTTTTGGCTGGAGGCTAGGGGCCTCGGCCAAACTTCTTAGGCTAGAGGGGTATTCGGCCGAGGGCACTTCACGAGGAGGGGAGGTGTTGGGCGAAAAGGCTACAAAGGGAGAGGAGAGGATTTTCAAGACTTGGAAAGCTTTGTGGATGAAGAACTCTTACGTCTTAAGGGGTATTTATAGGTCAAAAATTGTGGCCAACTGTCACGACCAGTTCAGGGGCAGTGGTAGTACTACCGAAGCACTAGTGATCTGACATGAGTGTCGTGGAACATAAAACACATCGTAAAACAAATGAAGTATAAGCGATGTCGAGAAAACTTGCCTTCGGCGTATATATAAATAACAACTTTTTTTCAACATGAGCAGTTTAATCCTTTTTACAAACCACCTTACAGCGATTACTACAGACCTCACAGAAATGATCGACAATGATGGCGGGGCAGGGCCCGCCGTACCCTGAATGTAAATACCTACAGCGAGGACTATACGGCGATAAGCCTCCGGAGAAGCGGAGCTTTCCCAATATTTGAGCTGTGACCACTAGGCGAGGATCGATGGTGGTGTACCTTTACTGCGGCATGAACGCGGCCCGAGAGTCGATCTGCAATTGCAGTATGTGAAAGCGAAAATAAATCGTAAATGAAATCATAATAGTCTATAAGCGGGAGCGTGTATGATAACCAAATTACATTCACGATAAATAGCGGTCGTATCGTCCGAGGACTCGCCTCGAGTCATCGCTCAAATTTAACAATGGGTCTCGCGCCGCGACATCAATCGTGCGTGGAACACATTCGCCGGCTCTTGGCGATCTATGATATGAAAGCACGAGGAACACGCATGAACACGAGGTCCGCTGTGTTATAATAAATATGCGGGTAGAAATGCGAAGGCATAGCCGTACTAAAACCAGCAGTACGAGGTCATAAAGCGTATCATGATATGCTGTCTAGTCACATGATGAAAGTTGGTCACTACTTGTGATATCAAATGTGCGCGTCTAGCCTGGAACTCTCCGCTGACTCCGCATGGGCCAACCTCGTAGGCGCGCGAGGTATAACCACGCGTCGAGGGTAAGCTACTCCGGCGTAAATCTGGACTCGCGATCGCGTAGCGCGAAGCCAGCGTGACCACAAGGCGTAAACTAACACGGAACTCCCGTAGTTCGCATGGATCCACGGACCGCGTGAGGTATTCTCGAATCATGGTCGGACGCACGAGTCTACCCGCGTCGGAGGCGACAACCTCGGACCTGAAGTCAAGGTGGGTGAGTACCGATACCAGCATAACGGTGATAGTCAAAGCAACTTTAAAGCGCGGTCGAGGAAAACCCGCTACGCCGCGTCGCGAATGCTAACCGCTGCGTAGCATCCCCAACATGTTTACTTATCAAATCAACAAGAAAGTATTACAAGGCTATCACAGAGCGATACAATCGAGTTATTCGCACAAGGTGCTTTATTAACAAGTTGGTATCCATCCCAAAGTACGCATCGATTAAATCTTTAAAAGATCGTTCCTTCCGCATAAGTCACCTGATACGTAGTATAAAATAGAGTAGTATCTTTTTAAGTAAACCCAAAACACTTACCTTTGTAAAATCAAGTAACGTTATTTTCCAAGCGTCGAGTTTGCCTAATTTCAAAAATGCTCAAGTTACTTATTTTAGAAAGGTTTCATAACTCGTAGTCTTAATCTCTTTTTAAAACATTTGAGTAACATAAGTCTTATGAGTGAATAGGTTATTCTTGTTTATAATAATCTTACTGTGACCAACCATGACAGAAAATGTAATATCATTTTGTCGTCTTAGTTTCTATGCGGATGGAGGTTTCTCTTTGGTTTTAATAATACAACTCGTTAGTCGATACATTTCCATTAATAGTATTTGCGATGGTTTAGCGATACGTTCGATTTAGAAATCGATAAAACATTCTTAAGCGAATTATACACAACTTCCGTAAAGCTAGTATAACTCTTAAGTTTTCAAACCAAGTATTACTCTCCACTCAAAGCGATCTATAAATCTTTTGAAATACATCAAGTTCTTTATTATAACAAGCCGGTTATAATTCACGTGATTACGCTTTTAAAACCACAAGTATTTTCTTACCTATAAAGTTTTATAACCGACTTCCCTTAGCCATTATAACGCTTTATGTTTTAAAAACAATCAAACACAGGTTAACACGTATGCGTCTGCACTACATTAGTTCCGCATGTATCATGCTAGAAGAGATAGGAAGAGGTTCGTACCTCGCGGCGAGTATCGACGATAAGCAAAATGCTCCAATCTTACATTGCTGGCCTGGCCTTTCCGCTCGCCAGTAGAATCGCTACTCTTGGTACTTTAACTAAAAAAAGGTCACAGCGTACATTAACTTCAAAACACAAGAGTTCCATTTCTCTGAGAAAATTCGGCGGCACCTCACACATGTGTCGTAAATCTCCTACTCTAGTAAGCCAAACTTGAACGAGGGTTTATCTGATCTAGCAGGGCGTGTACAATTCTACTCAGTAATACTACACAGTCTCTTTGTCTGATCGCAATGTACATCTGATTCGATTCTTTTCTTTACTCTTGAGCTTAAGTCAAAGACATTGCAGCGATGCTAATCTTAGTTATATATAGTATCTTGACTATATATTCTAACAGCATGTAATTTCAATTACAATTAGAGAACGAATAATTACCTCGATAAGCCATAATTATCAAGTATAAATGTCGATCCTTAGCAACGCTTAGCTCACCTCGGGTGCTCGACGGCTCAACAACGATAGAAGTTACAACGCTTACCGTCTTGATCAATGATGAAGATTTCCTTAGGGTTGGTTTGAGACAAAAAGGACATCTGGTAGTATTCCAGGAGCTCGTATAGAGGTTTCTTTGGAATACTACAAAGGTATCTGACTAAGGTAATTTGGGTATAATGTAATACTTTTGAGTATTTCTACGAGAGGTATTTATACGAGCCAACGCCTGAGGGGGTGTATGCCGCCGACTGCCCATGGGAAACTCTCGACGAGGGTGCTCGAAAGGCCTCACAAAGGGGAGGGACTCTCGGCGAGACACTACACTAAGGGGAGGAAGAAGCTTTCGAGACTTAGAGATTTTGGGATGAAGAAGTCTTGGGGAGGGGTATTTATAGGTCAAGCAAAGGCGACCAATGGCGAAGATCTAGCCAAGTGCTAGGCAAGTGTAGGGCGAGATATGCCCGAAGTGCACAGTCCTACTCCTAAAACCTGCGGAATATCTGCGAAAATATCACTTGCTTGGCGCTGGTCGTCCAGTGCACATTGCTTCCGATGTGAGGTGACCATGTCACCTCCGTTGGTCCAAGATGTTCCGTCTCTCGGAAAAATCCATAAAAATAAGAAAAAGACATGGCGAATTTTCCCTGCAGAAGTTATGTAAAGCGTTTTGTCGAAAAATGACTCTAGCAAGATTGTTGTGCACAAATGTCGTTCGGCCCGAGCCACAGGCGGGGGTGACCGTGTCACTCTCTAATGGCCCAAAATAAAACATCTTGAAAATATCCATGATGGCCAAAATCTAGAAAACAAAGTGGGCCAAAGCCAGTAAATTTCTCGAAGTGGGCCCGCGTGACCATTTCAGAAAATAAAAATTCCATAATTCTCTAATATTCGGAAGTCCGAATACGAATCACAGAATCAATTCCGGTTAACGAACCTTTTCCTTCACGGCAGGAAACTTTTAGTGGAAAAATCCTCTTTCTTATTTCCAATCTTTGCACGTGTTCTGGAAATGCGTGCGTCCTTGCATACATACCAGGAACTACGGGTGTAACATTTCTTCCAGCCAGAAAGCGATTCGTCGAATGTTCCTTCTAAGTCCCAGACATCTGGCGTATATAGTCACCTGCTGCTACCTGCTTACGGGGAACCGTCACATACGCTTTGGCCAAGCGAAACACTGCGCCAAAAACTTACATCCCAGTCACGACAAACACTCATACGTCCTACACAAATGCTTCTACCGGCGGGGTCTAAATATATTTACTTAGCCTGCTTCTCTTTACAAAAGAAAAGATCAAATACATGCTGCGCCATGCGTACTACTTACTCTCTTTCTGCACGCCGTAGATACCACTTTGTCTTTTGCACGAGGCGGTAACCACTTTGTCCGCACTTTGCAGGCGTTAACCATCTGCGAGCGACCCAACAATGATGGTACCGCTGTCGCGAGCCTTGCTCAGCGACCCGATAAATGGTGCGGGTAGCGCTTGCGATCCACGAGGATGTCGTGCTGGCCTGAACTCGCTTACGTTAAATCTTTGCCGGTTCCAAAACTACGGGGTTACTATCACTAGCGTGATCAATCCGTTAAGCGGGGATACTGGATGGATCTCGTTGGCACTTTTTCTGAACATAACAATACTGAAGGCCGGACGTATGGCACACGCCTCTGCGTCGGACCGGACGAATGCTAGCAACGTATGGAAGGCAGCTTCGGCCTATTCGCACTTTGAACTCGAAAAAAAGGCCCGAAAGTAACTTTCGGGCTAAGTTTATACCTTTCAAAGCTCGTCACGCTACCTGTCCAGGAATTGGTACTTTCAAGAAGGCAGGCCGTCGACCTGAACTCTGGCGTCGTGCCGATTATCCGCCACGATTCTGCATTTTGCCGGAACTTTATGCTGAACGAGGTTCTCAGTATCCAGCGATGCTGCTTCGGAACAGAAGCTTTGAACCATTTATGCGAACGCTTGCCAACATTGAACAATCGTGAAGCAACTGCTTTACCTTCAGCCCCACCTGAGGCTTTAAAAAGGGACATCCGGAACCTTTGAAATGGTAGCTTAAACACTCCCTCCACGCGAGGCAATCCAACCAATCCCAATGACTATCCACTGAAATCGAGCAGCGGCGAATGGCGAATCCGGTCTGAGGAAATTTCGCTTTTGGCGAGTTCTTAACCGCTGGTAAAACTTCGGAAAGCAAAAACCAGCGGTACCACAGGCTCGACATGCGCCATAAGGTGAAGGTAGGCACCGTGTTACAACAGCTCTTCACGATAAAATCGACAACTGCCTCAGGTGAGCGATCGGCCAGAAGAACACGATGGTACGCTGCCAGTGGCCCGTATTTATTGCCACATTGGTCGACAGCGTCCACCCGAACTTCGTGCATTTGGTTGCGCTAAACATGGGCCCTAACACCTGCATGGCCTAACAACAGCGGGACCTGACTGACGCCGACCCCGTAAGCAGGTGGCGGGTTGACCGCGGCATTAGCCTGTACTGACCGGGCGCGAAACACTAGATTCCACGGAAGGAGCGATCTCGGCTAATCTGACGTTAAAGAAAACCTAAGCGGTCTTCTTAGCTCAACTACCACTGTCATTTCACGCACTCACGGACTATCCACACCGCTCCGACCGCTCTGCACTATTTACTTACGATGAGATCAAACATAACACTTTCTGCCACTTCTTGAGATGGCGCACTCTGCTCACAGGTCCCAAGATTCTGCGTTATAACAACTACAAAGGCTCGCGCCTACATCCCCCCCGAGAAATCTTACTCGGTTAACCCACTTGCTGATTTCTATGTTCTCGGCCTTGAAATCTTGCACTAAGCCCATTTACACAGGCCATGCTCAACTATTGAAAATTACTCTTGCCCTGACCCTCTCTTAGATAGCCGGCCAAAAGAATTACTGTGGTACATGTAGGTATACTCTCGGTAGCCAAATCCATGCTAATGCAGGTGCATGTCTTTGTAATCCATATTCTCTGTTCACAGTGGAATTAGTGAAGGTTCAAATATCATGGCACGCGATGCAGGCTTGCGCCCGGCAGTGCTAAACTTTCGGGGCTGCGTGGCGTCGCGAGAAATCCCCGAATGAAGCATTACCTAGGTAATGGTTGGGCTGTCTTGCCCGTAACCTCACGAACTACTGCTACATGACTCCGCAAGATTCTTGCGCCTCAGCCGGGCGGTTGCCTGCGGAGCATAGCGATAGGGGAAGAATTTGGTCGGAGGGTCGACTTCACAACACGGCTCTAAGGCTAGTGCGATCTCGGAGTGCAGAAGAGTAGAAACCAATCCTAAATATCCTATAGCCTCCACGATTATTGGTGTGCGTTGTGCGCGACAGTAGATGTCAGACTCTGCTGGATCACGATTACTGTAGGAGCGCTTTTCAGAGATTAAGCGCTCGACGTGCCACTTTTGTCGCGACTTAGATTCAGGAGCGGTGTTGAGCCATACCAGGGCACCTAGTGATACAACATCAGTGTCAATGGAGCGTAAAACCGCATCGTGAAACAAATGAAGTATAAGCAGCGATGTCGAGAGGAAAACTTGCGCTTCTGGCATATATAAATAACAACTTTTTTTTCAACATGAGCAGTTTAATCCTTTCTAAACCGCGCTTGCTTGTGATCTTCTGGACCTATAGAAATGATGTCGACTATGATAGGCGGAGGCGGGGCCCGCCATTACCACGAATGTAAATACCTACAGCAGCGGGGGGACTATACCAGTGATAAGCCTCCAGGAGAAAGCGGGCTTTCCCAAGCAATTGAGCTATGACCATTTGGGCGAGGGGATCAATGGTAGGTGTACCTTTACGCGAGCATGAGCGGCCGAAGGAAAGTCGTTCTGACAACGGTGCGAAGTATGTGTAGCCCGAAATAAATACTGTAAATGGAAATCCATATTAATGTCTATACATCTGAAAGCGAGGAAGACATGTATGATAACTGAATCAGATTCGTGATCACTACGCGATGCATGTCAAATCGGACTCAGCGCCGCCTGATCATCACTGGAAATTTAACAATGGGTCTCCACGCCCGCGGCATCAATAGTCGCGCGTGGAACCACGTTTCTGCCAGCTGCCGTGATACATGATATAAGCACGAATTCTGCGCGTGGTACGAGTCCCGCTGTGTTATATGTAAAAGCTATGCAGGTAAAGCCGAGAAGCGCAGCATGACGTACTAAAACCCACAGTACAGCAAAGGTCATAAAGCGTCGCATGACCTCTGTCTAAGCCGTCCGCATGTGATGAAAGAAGGCCCGGTCACTCGCGCGCGGTATCAAATGTGCTTGCGTCTAGCCACAGAACTCTCATGACTTCCGCGTAGGCCAGCTTTCGTAGGCCAGCGTGAGGTATAACCCGCGTCGGGTAAGCTACTCCCGGCACATAAATCGTACTGGACTCGCAGATCCAGCACGTAGCGCGGTATGACCTTGAGGGTCGTAAAGCTAACTTTGGAACTCCGTGGTTCCGCATGGATCCACGGACGCCGTAGGGTATTCTCTGAATCATGGTCCCAGAACCGCTGAGTCTACCACGCGCTCGGACGCAGCAACCTCCGGACACAAGTCAAGGTGGTGGTACAATACCCATAGCGTAACGGTGATAGTCAAACAGCTTTAGCTGCGTTCAGGAAAACCGCTCGCTAACATCGCGAAGATACTAACTCTGGCGTGGCGTCACTAGCATGTTTCACTTATCAAATCGACAAGAAAGTATTCTGAGGCTATCCATGAGACCAATACAAGTAAGTTATTCACACACAAGGTACTTTCTATTAACAAGTTCGAATTATCCACATCCCAAAAGTACTTCATCATTCAAATCTTTAAAAGATCAGTTCCTTCCTAAAGTCCACGATACCGTAGTATAAAATGGGTGGCTGTAACAAAGTAAACCCGAGAAACAACTGCTTACGCTGTAAAAATCAAGTAACAACGTTATTTTCCAAGCGTCGAGTTTGCCTAATTTCAAAAAATGCTCAAGTTACTTATTTTAGAAAGGTTTCATAACTCATAGTCTTAATCTCTTTTAAAACGTTTTGAGTAGCATAAGTCTTATGGTGAATAGGTTATTCTTGTTTATAATAATCTTACTACAGCGACCATGACCTAGAAAATGTAATATCATTTTGTCTCATCTTAGTTTCTATGCCGGATGGAGGTTTCTCTTTGGTTTAATAATGTCTGACTCATTAGTCGGTACATTTCCATTATTATGACTGCTTGGTGGTTTGGCGATACGTTACGATTTCGAAATCATTAAAGCATTCTTAAGCGGGTTATACCCTACTTCCCGTAAAGCTAGTATAACTCTTAGTTTCAGACAGTATTACTCTCCTTCAAAGAAGCGATCTATAAATCTTTTGAAACCATCCAAATTCTTTATTATAACAAGCCAGGTTATAATTCATGATTACACTTTTAAAACCACAATGTTTCTTACTACGCAAAGTTGTTATAACCCGACTTCATTAAAGCCATTATAACACTTTATGTTTTTAAAAACAATCAAACCACGGTTAACGTATAAATCTGCGTACTACATAGTTCCACCAGCATGTCGTACTAGAAGAGATGGGAAGAGGATTCGCATGCCTCGCGGCAGTATCGATGATAAGCAAATGCTCCAATCTTCCTGGCGTGCTAGCGCTTTCCGCACTCGCCGAGTAGAATCTGTACTCTTGTTACTTTCACACAAAAAGGTCTAAGCGTCTATTAACCCAAACACAAGAGTTTAGTTCTCTCTGAAAGAATTGACACCTCACTACATGGCAGTAAATCTCACTCTCTGTCAGTAGGCTGGCTTGACGGGGGTTTATCATCTATGGGGCGTGTACAATTCTACCGATAATACTACACAAGTCCCTGCTGCCAATCACGATCTTTATGTCTGTCTGATTCGGTTCTTTTCTTTACTCTTGGAGAAGCAGTCAAAGACATTGCGCCCGTCTTAATCTTAGTTACATATATGGTATCATGACTATATATTCTATGACATGTAATTTCCAATTACAATTAGAAGACAAGATAATTACCTCGATAAGCCCGTAATTATCAAGTATAAATATCGATCCTTAAGCAGCGGCTTAGCTCACTCGGGTGCTCGGCCGGCTCGAACAACGCCGAGATTGTAAACACGCCCGTCTTGTCAATCGTGAAGATTTCCCTTGGGTTCGGTTTGAGACAAAAGGACATACGATGTCTTTAAGACTCTACGTATAGAGGTTTCTTTGGAGTACTACAAGGTATACGTGGAAATAATTTGGGTATAATGTAATGCTTTGAGAGTATTTCTACCAAGAGGGAGTATTTATGCGACGACACCTGAGGGGGTGTATACCCGCCGGCCTACCAGCTAGGGAAACTCGGCCAAGGGGGTGCTCGGCCAAGGCCTACGCAAAGGGGAGGGAGGCTCGGCGAACACTACACTAAGGGGAGGAAGAAGCACCAGAGACTTAGAGATTTTGGGATGAAGTCTTCTGAGGAGGGGTATTTATAGGTCGGCGAAGCGTGACGATGGCGAAGATCTGGCAAGTTCTGAGCAGTGTAGGGCCAAGATATGCCCAGTGCCTGATCACCACTCGTAAAGCCCTCATGAAATATCTACGAAAATATCACTTGGCGGCGCTGATCGTCAGTGCGCGTTCTTCGATGTGAGGGTGACACATGTCCTCCGTTGGTCCAGATGTTAGTCT